>VXBH01005528.1:1825-46945 GCA_013400035.1 Rynchops niger
TCCTTCCGCGGGCGGCGGAGCGGCGCGGCTGCTCCCGCGGGTGCGCGGCGGGTCCGCGGGGCTCAGCGCGGCGCGCACAGCCCCCGGGAGTAAATATCTATAGGTCTGTGTGTATAAATACGTGCAACACGGGCCGTTAGTGTATGTGAAATTAATACAATCGATTATATACCTCGTATATAATGTTAGGTATTATGTCGTTACGCGGCGCCGGGGAACGGGCGGGCTTTGGCCGCCGCCGCGGGGGGACGGGAGGGCCCTGTCTGACAGCGCGGTGCCACCGGCGGATTTTCCCCACGGCAACCGGCCCGATGGATCAGGGGAGGCAAGGGGGGCCTGGACCTACGGACAGGGCCTGACCCTCCCCGCCCCCGCAAAAAAAAAAGAAAAAAAAAAAAAAAAGACCGGAGCAGGCGATGGCTGCGGGCAGCGAGCGGTGGGGACGGCGCAGCCCCTCTCGCAGCTCTGGCTGCTTTTCCTTCCTGCTTCTTTTCGCAAATCTCCCCCCGGTGTCTCAAGCCGGGCGATGCCAGCCCCAAACTGCCCTTGGCGACACTGGCGTGACACGAAGCGCTGCTTTCGGACACCTCCTCGGGAAAGAACAGGCATCGCCCCCCATTTTTTTGTCGTTTTTTGCTCCTGTAACCGCAGCTGCGGGGTACAAAAGACAAGAATAAATGCATCCATGGATCTCTCCTTTAATAATCTCCTCGCAAGTCACCACGTAACATTCCAGCGATTTCAAAGCTGAATCCGTCACTTGGCTAAAAGAAAAAAAGAAAGAAAAAATCCCACTGCTACTAATAATAGCCGAAAAGAAAGGAAGAGAAAGGAAGAGAAAAAAAGGAAAAAGGAGAAGAGAAATAAAAGAAAAACGAAGAGAAGAGAAAAGAGGAGAAAAGCAAAGAACGACAAAAGAGACAAAAGAAAGGAAAGGAAAAGAAAGGAAAAGGAGAGAAAAGAAAAGGAGATAAGAGAAAAGGAGAAAAAAGAAAAGGAGAGAAAAGGAGAGAAAAAAGAAAAGGAGAGAAAGGAAAAAGAGAGAAAAGAAAAGAAAAGGAGAGAAAGGGAAAGGAGAGAAAAGAAAAAAGAAAAAATAAAATAAAGAAAAGAAAAGAAAAGAAAAGGAGAGAAAAGAAAAGAAAAGGAGAGAAAAGAAAAGAAAAGAAAAGAAAAGAAAAGAAAAGAAGAGAAAAGGAGAGANAAAGAAAAAAAAGAAAAAAAAAAAAAAAAAAAAAAAAAAAAAAAAAAAAAAAAAAAAAAAAAAGAAAAAAGAGCTAAGCTCCCAGCGTTTCGGTTATGTCGGTGGCCGGCGGAGCGGGAGCGGCGCAGCGCGGGGCAGAGGCAGCCGCCGAGCCCCTGAGCCGCGGAGCCGCGGGCTCCCAGCCGGGATGGGGGGGTTGAGCCCTTTCCCTTCCCGCCGGGGCGGGCGGGGCATTGCCTTCCAGTGCAGGTACGCGGCCAGGCCGGCTCCCTGCAGGAGTGGAAAAAATAATAAAGAAAAATTACAAAGAAAATAAATTTTAAAAAGAAAAAAAGAAAAAAGAAAAAAAAAAAGAAAAGAAAAGAAAAAAGAGAAAGAAAAAAAAGAAAAAAGAGAAAGAGAAAAAAGGAAAATAAAAAAAAGCACATGAAGAAAGAAAAGAAAACAGGAAAATGAAAAGAGAAAAGGAAAAAAAAAATATAAAAAAAGAAAAGGAAAAAGGAAAAAAAAAGCAAAAGAAAGAAGCATGCAGAAAAAAAAAAAAGAAAGAGAAAAAAGGAAAAAGGGAAAAAGAAAAAAGAGAAAGAAAAAGAAAAAAGAAGAGAAAAAGGAAAAAGAAAAAAGGGAAAAGAGTGAGAAAAAGGGTAAGAGGGTAAGGACAAAAGAAAAAAAAAAAAAAAAGGAAAAATATGGGTTTAAAAAAAGGCTAAAACTGTTGTGTTCAACTGGGGCTGCAGGAGCAGCATCGGGGCTGGGGCCAGATCCTCACCCAGGACAGACGGTGCCATCCCCGCACACTGAGCTGTGCCGTCCAGGGCTGGCACCGTCCGTCCCAGGGTGAGGATCCGGCCTCACGCCTTCCCACGAACCAAACCTAACATCAAAGGGCACGCGATAGGCAATGTGGAGCGCACATGGGAGGCTCGCAAAGCCTTTTCTGTCAAAACGCGTTTCCTGGCACTTTCTTGCCTACCAGACCTACCCCCCGGCACCCTGGCAGCGGCGTGGAGGAGCGTCGGGGACCGATGGTCCCCTAGAGACTGGCCGTGTGTACGTACAGCGCCCATACAGCTCCGCCGCCTGAGCCCGGGGAGCTGCCGGTTTCCTTTCTGCCTCCCTGGGACGCAGTGACTTGCGGCAAGTTATTAGCCATTGTCATCCAGGGGTGTTTTTAATTATCTTTTTGGGCCTCTTGCAGACTTAACTCATCTCCTGCCACTTCAGCTGCACGAGCTGGGCATCAGCCCGACCTCCGCTTTCAAACTCTGCCCTCGCAATCAGCATCTCACCTGCTTCGCACCCACCCCGCCGCCCAAGCCCTGGCTCAGCCCTACACGGCCACCCGTCTCCAGCTCAAGTCCAAGGGCTTGATGGATGTCCCTCTGCCCCTCCCCAGCCACTGCGTGTGGCCCCCCCGGGATCCGCCAGGGTCTGGAGGCACGGTGGGATCACGAGATGGGCTGCACCGGGAAACAGAGGAGGACTTTAAGGCTCTGGACTGGTGGGGAGCGGAGGGGCGATGGGAGGCGAAATGAAGACCGGTATCCAGGAAAACAGTCTTAGAAACGTTGTAGGTAATGATTTAAATAAAGTTGCAATTTAGGACGCAACTGGGAATTTGTAGCACGTTTTAATGATGATTTGCTTCTATAGTTTTTTAGGGTTTTTTTTTTTTCATTCATTCACACCATGATGTTTTGGGAGGTTAAAAAAAAAAGAGCAATAGGTGTGCGTGCATCAGTTAATGTACTGCCGTATGCCCCAATAAATGCTGCATATTTACGTGTGTACTCATTTAGAATCATAGAATGTGTTGGGTTGGAAGGGACCTTTAAGAGTCACCTAGTCCAACCCCCCTGCAGTCAGCAGGGACAATTTCTCATTGCTGTAACAAATTTAGAGGAAAACTTCACGTTTTTGCAGAGATTCCAAGACACAGCGTATAGAAAGAGTCGCTGCAACGCCTCATACCTAGGAATACACAGCACCTGGGAAGCTCCTATTGTTTAGCTGGGACACAAATCCAGCTGGCAAACACACCAACGCTGGGGATGAGCTGGAAATCAGGTGTTTAAATGCAAACTGGTTTTTTCATACCGTCCTGCCTTTGCCAAGTGACTGCCCCGGCGCCGGGGAAGCCTCGGAGATGCCTGAAGTTTCTGCTGCGCGGATGCCCCGGGTCCTTTCGCTCCGGACAGGGCTGAGTGTGTCTCTCACACCTCATCCCACCTGGATCCGCAGGCATGGTGTTCATTCCTGCCGCCCACAGGAGCCGGCTCCGGTACCCCACGGGCAGGCGCTGCAGTGGCCCCGGGGAAAGGACGGCGGTGACACAGTGCTGTCACCCCCCCCTTGGCAGAGTGAGCCAGGTCCAGCTCCTTCCTTCACATGAGGGAATTATCTCCCATCGCTGGAGCGTGTAGCTTACAGACTATCAGGACAGGGAGAAGAAATTGTCCTCCTTCCTCTGAAGCTGCGCTAATCTGCGTGGCACAATTAACGATTCCGTCCCTCTTCCCTCCTCCCTTGCCCGTGCCGACACGGGAACAGTTTCTACCCGGACACCAGCGTACTTTTAGAGGGTGGGAAGCAGAAGTTTAACCTCCCCGAGGAACTGAAATGAGGTCCCCAGAGCCTTGGTGAACACCCTATTAACCATCAGGCCAGTGATATATTTTTCTATAAAAAATAATGGGTTTTTTTTCAGTTTCTGAGCGATAAGATTTATCCTCCACGCCGGCAATGCAGGAAAGGACTAGAAGCCGTCGGGCTGGGCAGCCAGGTCCCTGGCAGACCTCAGTAAGTGCTGAGCTGCTTATGGGGAATGACGGGAGACTTTGTTCCCTTGGGAAAAGGTGGGAGGTTTTTTAAGGCTCCGACGGGGACGTCTGTCCCGAAGCAGCCAGAGACGGGGCTTTGGGAAAGCTCCAAACCAGACTGCGCTGTGGAGGATGTGTGAGGTGGTGATGGGCCGTTAGATACTGGGTACAGGCAGTGAGCAGCTGTGCTGGAAAGCACGAAGTACGTGTCCTCAGAGGCACCAGCACAAGGTGCCGCCCACGTGGGACATCGCTGGCATGAGCTAACCGCGGCTCAGAGCTCGCTTCACCCTTAGCATCTGGAAAACAAAGTCCTTGAAGCCAACCTGACCTCGCACACAGCCTTTGAGGAGCTGGGCTGAACCCACCACAGGTGAGGGACCTTCACACTTTAATCTGCGTTGCTCGGTGTAAAAGAACCCAGAGACCCAGAGCCGCGCACTTAGGAGTTGCTGAGGCTGCTTCAGCAAGGAATGGAGCACAGGGTCCAAAAAAGCCCAACTTTTGAGAGATCCGAGCCAAGTCTGCCCTCTGCACATGCCAATACAACGCGTCAAGGACATTTAGTGCCCTAAATATTTTAAGAGCCCAGGGACGGTGCTGAAATGGGACAACTCGCTCCGCAGGCCGGCAGTCAAACCGTCGTTTCCTAGGATCGACACGGCTGATCAAGAGGGGGGGGTCTGGGGAGGTACAATTCCTGGTAAAAAAAGGGAAGTGCGGAAATACGGTTCGTGCGCCCAAGGCCTTAATCTCCCCTTACCCCGCCCCCGTAAAATTAACCACATAATTTGTAATCGTTCATAACAGTTGGAATTGCCTTGACTTTTAAAAGACTTTTCTCATTAGGCAACCCTTTATTCCTTGTAAAGCATATTATTGATCTCAATATGCAGAAAATGCCATGGCTGGCAACTCAGAATGTCTGTGCCATTTTTGCTAAACAATGAGAATTGATGAGGTTTGGCAGGACATTAAAATATTTAACATTATAGCTTTGAGAAGGCTTTTATGTGTCTGTACTAATAGGAAAATCTTTTAAGAGGAAAAACGTTTTTCTCTGCTCTACTAAAATCTCCAGTGAGGGCTGATTGTGTTTGCATTAAACCCTATGGGAGGTCAGTTATTGACTTCAAAGTCAATTCCAAGAGGAATTCCAGTTTGGAAAATTATGACTAGGAAAATATCTCTGCCTTTTAGTCACATGACTAGTGCCATTTAAACGATCATTTCGTTACATGCCCTGACGCTTCGGAAAGTATCGGGGGCCAGGACGTTTCTCTTTGCCCAGAGGAGCTGCACATTAGCAGCTTGAACGCGATGGAGACGCCAACTCCTACGCCATCACGTCAGCTGAAGGTGGACCAGGTGCCGCTCCCAGGGGAGCCGCAGGCCTGTGGCACATCCCTCTAAGAGTCTACCTTTGAGATACCTTTTTATTGTTAATTTTACCCCCAGATCTCTGTTCTCGCTCTCCAAACCCGACTGGCCGGGCTGAGCGCTGGTACCCTGGCTGATTCTCTGCCTTTACAGCGTTGTGTGTAGGGCGCAGAGCTTGGGGGGAGGCAGGGAGGGTGTTCCAAACCAGACCATCGCTACGTCAAGCATTACAAGACCTTCTCTAGGCGACCCTGCTGTGGCAGGGGGGTTGGACTGGGTGATCCCCAGAGGTCCCTTCCAAACCTATGATTCTGTGATTCTGTGAAACAGGCAGCTGTGACAGGGAAAGCTTATCAGCCTCAATCCCTCGACTCAGCAAAGGAGTATTTGCCATCTGTTTTGCCACATCCTGGTCCAAGGCGAGCTGCTTAAGGCAAAATGGGGCCATCGTCACCTTAGGATGCAAGAGCATCTCCAGGCGCTCCTCCTCCCGGGAGCCTGAGTGCTGCCTCTGGCTGGTGCCTCCTCTGTCCAGGCTTCTTTGCTCTTGTTTAGGCTAACGAGATGGCCTAAAAGAAAGTTGTGATGAAAAGGAGATAGTAAAGTTCACGCCTATTGTCATCCTTCAGTATTGAGCTCATGTGAGGGCACTCTGTCCTCCGGGCACAAAGGACCTTCTTGTCTGCATTCCTCTTCAAAGCCCTAAGGGCAGAGCTCAGGGGCCCGTTGAGGCCTCTTGGATCTTTTGTAACATTAAACAAGGGCTGGTACACTTCATTTTAGCCATGTAGCTCATCCCCAAGTTTTTCCGAGCTGGGCAATTTAATTATGAGCATCAGGTTATTGGTGAAGACCAAATTTGCTTTATCATTTGCAGCCTTCCCTTTACCCCCAGAAGGGCAGCACCTCTTATAAATGCCAGCGGGACCAGAACAAAATGTAACATGGGTATCCTGTAATCATATTTATTCCTGTACACAACAAGCTCAAACGCTGGGGTCTTTTAATAGCTTTTTTCCATATTGGAGTCTTTGTTTGGATGTGGTTTTCCTGATGTATCCTAGTAACATATTTAGTTAATTTATATTGTGTGTATGTGTAGACAGATATACACACATCCATATGTATGCACACACATAGTCCTCATTAAGTAAGTGTTAAACCTCCCACAGCAGAGTTGGGTTCGGAGGGCGATGGGGCTGAAGTGGGGACGTCTGTTCCCTCTGCAGAGGGGCATGGCAGAGACCGCTCTGGGGGGCACACGCAGCCCCCCCACCCCGGGGGTGAAGGTTCCTCTGACCTGGGTGTCCCGGGCAGGGCTGGAATCCCTCCTCCTCCCTTTGAGGAGGGCCCCGGAGCTGCTGGGAGGGCTGGAGCCCCTCTGCTGGGAGGACAGGCTGAGAGAGCTGGGGGGGGTCAGCCTGGAGAAGAGAAGGCTCCGGGGAGACCTTCCAGCCCCTTCCAGTCCCTCAAGGGGCTCCAGGAAAGCTGGGGAGGGACTCTGGAGCAGGGAGGGGAGCCGTGGGACGAGGGGGAAGGGTTTTAAACCAAAAAAGGGAGGGACTCTGGAGCAGGGAGGGGAGCCGTGGGACCAGGGGGAAGGGTTTGACACCGACAGAGGGGAGACTGAGATGGGATGTGAGGCAGAAATTGTGTGCTGTGAGGGGGGTGAGCCCCTGGCCCAGGGTGCCCAGAGAAGCTGTGGCTGCCCCATCCCTGGAGGGGTTCAAGGCCAGGTTGGACGGGGCTTGGAGCCACCTGGGCTGGTGGGAGGTGTCCCTGCCCAGGGCAGGGGGTGGCACTGGGGGGGCTTTGAGGTCCCTTCCCACCCAAACCATTCTATGACTCTCACTGGGAGCAAAGTGCCACGCTCAGGATCCCTCTGGAGGGGGTGGGCTCGTCATCCCCCCATCCCTCGCTTGCATGAGCCTGGAGCACTTGGCCAGTCCCTTGGTAGCAGAGGGACCTGCATTGGGGGTGTGAGGACTTGATCATTAAGTTGTTAGAGTATTTTGGCTGGTTGTTGCAAGACAAACTCCAAACCCAGAAACATTCAGTGGATGATGAAGGAAGGAGTGGTTCCGCATATTGCATAGTAAAACACAGATATACCCAGCTTGTCTCTTGAAGGACTCAGTCCTGGCTGCGTCTGTCTCTATCAAAACAAGCCAGAGCTGGCTCCAGGGCTACACTCTCGGAAAAGCTACACACTCCTTACCCTCTTTTTTTTTTTTTTTCCAGGCCTGCGAGTGGATCGAAGGAACCCTGCTCCGTCGTATTTACTCTGCAGCAAAACTCCCGTCCAGGAGGATTCTGCAGACCCAAGGGCTGCGGGGTCAGGCCCAGGAGCTGAGGAGAGGACGTGAATAATTTCCTTCATAGCCGGTTTAGAAAAAGCCAGCTGCTTTCTACAGCCGTGCCAAAACTAAGAGGAGATGGTCTGAGGTTAAGAAACACGCGGGATAATTTTCATACCAAATGTGAAAAACGAGAAATTGCTTTAACGTATAGGAACTCGCCATAAAAATGCGATACGTGTTCCCTTCCAGCTTGAAAAGGAGACTTTATAAACTCTACCGTCTTTGATTTGCTAAGGCAACTTTATGTTTCTTTTTTTAATTCATAAGTTTGTGAGAAAACATAATGAAACCCTTGATGTTTTTATGATCTCGATTAGCGCTTCATTGTGTAAGTATTTGGTTATTGAAACATGCACTAAATATTGCACTGTAAAGTCTGTTGCGACTTACTAATATCTTTTGGAATTAATAGAAAAAATGACAAGATTGCAAAAATGGTATTAATTTTTATTTCGTTTCATTTAATAAAAAACTCACTTGCCTGCACAGTCCTTTGCTTTATTTTCTCACTTATCGTGTATATATTTGAAGAAAGATGTCTGTTGCATATCATCTATCTGACACTAAAAACTGATGCTGTTATTAATAAGTTACTGAGAAAAATAAACCAGTTTGCACTTTGATTTCTATCACTCCTGGTGAGTGATTCTTCTGGAATAAACATAGCTCTAACACATGTAAACAACACAGGAAATTAATAACAAAATTCTTTGGATTTATTTCAGATGCCGCATACTTTATGTAAATATATGTGGCTTTCAATTTCAACGATTTTCCAGTAAGTAATAAACTTTGCTCATTAACCTCCTCTTAAAGTAAACATTTATTACTTTATAAGTGTTATTTCAACTAAATCAAGTGGATGTTCTTGGTAAATTAATGCAACAGATCTGTGGAATCAGAGCGGCTTCTTTGGAGTTGGGAAAGCTCAGAGTTCCTACTTAAACTTCGAGGGAATGAGATGCAGTATAGTGTGTTGGTTTTAATGTGAAAAATGTTGATAATATCTCTTTTTAAATTAATCTACCTTTCCCTTACAAGCTCAGTTGTAAAACACGGGGAAAAAAAAATCCCATAAACACTTTTTAAAGTTACATATATCTGCTCTCTGAACCTTGAGGTAGCAGTTTTTCGCAGAACTGGCTTGGGTTTTTTTCACTACCAGCCGTGATTAGTCAATGTTTTCCTGGAGTGATCTTGGGGTATCTTTCCTGAAACAGAGTTCTTTTAGGTGTACAATTTTCAGCATATAAAGACAAAAATATTTCTCACTTTCTGTACCAACAGGAAAAAATACGTATTAAGACACATTCTGCTCTCGTGATTGTCACGATATACGTTTGACTTCTAAAAAGTTGGACTGTGAAGACTTTGGACCCTTAGAAAAGCTGCTCCCAGGCGTGGAAGAAGTGTGCCGTGGTGGAGCTCGTGGTGTTGAGAGGTGGGGGTTGGCCTCTTCTCCCAGGCGACTAATGACAGGAGCAGAGGGGATGGTCTGAAGCTGCGGCAGGGGAGGTTTAGGTTAGATATGAGGAGGAATGACTTGACTGACAGAGTGGTCAGGCCCTGGAACAGCCTGCCCAGGGAGGGGGTTGAGTCCCCATCCCTAGAGGTGTTGAAGAACCGTCTGGATGTGGCACTTCAGGGCATGCTCTAGTGGCAGAGATTGTAGGGTGTTGGGTTGGAGTCGATGATCTTAAAGGTCCTTTCCAACCACGAAGATTCTGTGGTTCTGTGTGGAAAAAGCCCTGCCACGCTGAGAAGGTTTGGTGTGGGCCACCACAGCACCTTCAGCACCCTTCCTTCCTGCCTTCCTGCCTTCCTTCCTTCTTTCCTGCCTTCCATCCATCCATCCATCCATCCATCCATCCATCCATCCATCCATCCATCTCTCGCTTCCTCCCTGAAAAACTAGGAGCGAACTCTTGGGGGGGAGCAGCCATGGGGACTGTGGGAACCCACCTCTTCTCATCCCGAGCATCTCTCCTTAGGGTGGGATTCGGTGGGAACCCACCTCTTCTCATCCCGAGCATCTCTCCTTGGGGTAGGATTCGGAGAATCCTGCTCGGCTGCCTGCCCTCCGAGCTTGTCTCCCCTCCTTTTCCAGGCAAGAGCCCAGGGGGGAGCATGGGGTGGGCATCTCTGCCCTTTGGGGGCTGCCAGCACTCAGGGGGGCTGTGGGCGCGGGGTCCCCGGGAGGTATTTTGTTGCTCTGACCATGCCAGCTATCAGCGCACGGCGCAGTGTTTGACATGAGTTTTAGGCTTCTGGAGTTTATCTCGTAATGAGGCGCAGGCTCTCCTCGGGGGACGGTGAATCATCGCATCGCTCCAGCGCGAGCTCGCAACCAGCGGCACTTACTTTAGGGATTACGCTGGCCAGGAGTCTCCGCATGAGGTGATATTAGCTCTGATTACAGGAGTCGAGCACTAAAATCTATAAACTCAGATTTTTGGTTTCATTTTGGTTGGTCCGATTGGAGTTGCTTCAGACATGACTCACTGCCACTTCCTGCGTCTCCACCACGGGTCCGGCAGGACCCTCAGCCGCCGAGCACCCGCTTCAAACACAATGCAAATTCTCCTGTATATTTTTTATACTGAGGCTTCATCTAAATTAAACGTGGCAGGCCANGAGGGGGGGGGGGGGGGGAAGAAAAAAACCAAGAAAAAGAGAGAAAGGAAAAAAAATTCCGGGTATTTAAAGGAAGAAGTCAAATTCCAAAAGCCCACAGGAAGCCAAATTCTCCAGACACAAGAAAAGTGACATTATCCAAACCAAACCTTAATGCAGCATGGAAATGTGATGAAGAGTAGGGCTGGTATTTTCAGTGAAGCTATAGACATATATGTAAATACAATCAAATTGGGAACACATTCTAGGGATTAAAGAGATCTGCGTAGCACTAGAAGAAAGAAGCAGCAGATGTAACTGCTAACAACAAAAGAAGGGATTTCTGGCCGAAGTTCAAGATTTTCTTGCACCCAAGCCCAGTGTTGCAAATGAATCCGGACACAGTAAATAATTTGTAGTGACTTGTAGATCCAACTTCTTTTTGTTGTTGTTCATGAACTAGCTACCATTTACCAACATGCTGACTTTTACAAATGAGTTCCTTCAGAGCCGCTCAGCCAACACGTAACGCAGATGTATCTCCATCGAGGCAGTGTCACTGCTCTACTGAACCGAGCCGCTGCTGCGGCGGTAAGATGGGCAATGACCGAAAAGCGTTGACGGCTGAAGGTGGCCAAGAAGTTCTGAGCCCTGAGCAGCAGATTTCCAGTGTCAGAGAGGCGCCAACTCCCACCAAACTGATCTTCAAGGTGCAAAGTGGTCCTAGGCGTCATGCTTCATGTAAGCCCCTTTTGATGATGGATGGGAGGTACCAGATGGGGAAGACGCCTTGGTGGAGCAATGGCCCGGGGAACAAGACCCATCATGATAGTCCAACACTGATTTCTTGGTGACTGTAGCCATCTTAGCTGTAGGTATTAAACAAGACATTAAAATTGGGCTACATAATCAGAAAATTTTGCCAGGTCACGACAAGCATTAAACCGATGATAAATAGGTCACCTCAGGTTCCACACACAGCTCAGAGCATCCCGAACACACGAGAAGAGTGCTCAGCCAAAAGTAACCTGGAAATTGGACCCACCTTGACAAGTTTCTTACTTCTACTGGTCACCTGAGAAATATCAATGGTATTTTTAACATTATTAATTTGACATTCCTCTCTGTATGTTGTGAAGACCAGAAGCCTGATGGGTTTAGAAAGCACATAGAAATGTTGTATTCAGCATCCACGCATACCTCACAGGTTTCCACAACAAATGATGCAGTTTGACAACTCAAAACCAGTAAAAAAATAGGAATGCCAATGCAAGTGACAGTCCTCTGTCTGCAACATGGGGACCTGTGATCCTGAAGGACAGAAAGGGCTACCATATTGTCCCACTGGGAGGCAGAGACACAAATACCTTCTGTCCATCATTATTTTTAAGGGACTGGCAGCATCAGACCTTCTAGGTCTGGGAGAAAAGGAGCTCTGGGGTGGTGAGAAAGTGGAATTTCTCTGTTTCCCAAGAGGATTTTCCGCACAAGGCCTGCCGTGTGCCAGGCGGTGCTGCCCCAGACCCAGAAGGTCACCACCGCTGGCTCTGCAAACCCATGGCCACTGCCCCATGGCCCGCAGTAGCCACTCTGCCCTCCCTGGCTCGCTGCACACCACCACGTCCTCTCAGACGCAGCCCAAACCACAAGCCAAGCTCTCATCTCCTTTGCACTGGGGATGGCAGCAGATTAAACGATGAAAAAGTAAGATTATTTGTTCTATTTATTACTCGGAATGAAAGTCACGCTTTGGCACACAACACTTTTATTTTTGTAAGATCCTGTTCTGTCAAACAAAAAAGGGGCAGATAAAGGAATCAATTTTATATATAGATTTGCACCGCCCTTTTAAAGTCTTAAAGTCTACATTCAAACATTCCTATTAATGATCCAGGACGCTAAACAATTTTTAATATCTTATTACAAAGCTTTTCAGCTTGCTTTTAACAAAAGGAAAAGCTGGTTTAATATACAAAGCCTGAAAAATTGCCAACTATAAAAGAACATCACTGTTTCTCTTTTTTTTTTTTTTTTTTTTTAATTATTTGAAATGCTTCTGAATTCCCAACATAGCTGTTGGGATCCAAGGTTATGATCTAAGAGAGAAGATATGTTCATTTAATTAAAGTAGCCTTCTACATTTTTAAAAAAAAGGATACTTTTAAAACATTCATCTCACCGTTTATGAGCTTTGGGAGGACAGGAGGCTCTGGGGATTGGTAATGACATACAGATAGCCAGATGTTCCTCTCACCTCCGCGGTTTTCCCTGGGACGGATTCTTGACTGCTTGTGCCGTATGCAAAGTAGTCATAATCTGCGTCTCTTTTATGGATTTTTTCAATCTTTGATGATGTTTATGCTGCGGATGGGAAACGGAGGCAGAGGAGATGGCTTGATTTGCCCCTTGGGGTGACACTGTATGTTAGTGGCAAAGCTCGTCCCCAAGCAGCACCCTCCCAAGTGACCTGTGCTGGGTGTAGGATGCTTCTGAAATTGCTGCCACCTCTGTGGCCCTTTGCTACAGTGGACTCAAAGAACAGAGAAAGACATAGAATCATAGAATCACAGCCCGCTTTGGGTGGGAAGGGACCTCAAAGCCCCCCAGTGCCACCCCCTGCCCTGGGCAGGGACACCTCCCACCAGCCCCGGTGGCTCCAAGCCCCGTCCAACCTGGCCTTGAACCCCTCCAGGGATGGGGCAGCCACAGCTTCTCTGGGCACCCTGGGCCAGGGGCTCACCCCCCTCACAGCACACAATTTCTGCCTCAGATCTCATCTAAATTTCCCCCACTGACTTCAGTGGTTTATACCTCATTGAGAAGAAAGTCAGCCCCAGCGCATGGTCGGCGTGATTGAAAAAGAGCAGTGAGAGATCGTCACTTAGTGGGTATTTAAGAAGACATCAGCTTGGCAGTTTCTTCCCCGCTGCAAACAGAGGAGTGTCTCCAGAGCGATGCTCTGGCCCCTCTTTGGGAGCCGTGTACTGAGCGCGGGATGGCAGCCCAGCCCCACCACCACCCCGCGCTCTTACTGGAGCTCATTCTTTACCTGCTGCCTCGTCAAGGCAAAGGGAAAGCTGAATAAAACAGCCAAAGCTACGCAACAACATGAAGAAATCCATACAAAGGGGGTCTCTGGCTCTCACCAGGCAAACGGTGGAAAAAGTTTGGTTTTCTTCTCTTCCTCAAAAGTTGGAGCACGCTGACCTCCCTCAGAGCCACAGATGTACTTACGAGGCCTAGCTCCGTGCCTAATTACCAGAACGCTGTCTACGATGGAGCCTATTTTTAAATAACTTCCCTTCCGCCTTTGAAATCAAAGAGAGAGTATGTGATGTAAAGAACAGGCTAGGTCCAGATAAAGTTTTAAAACTATAAGAGAGGAAGTAAAGAACAAGTAGGGGAAGAGAAGGAAGGTCTAGTGGCCAAGATAAGGCTCATAAATTCCCCGGGTTTGAGGGCAGAGGAGTGGTCAGAGGGTCAACCCCACACCTATGGTGGGCCACTACATTCCCCCCGGTCAGCCCTGCCACGGACTGAGGCCGATTGCAGCACCGACAGCCCAGCGCTCCGCTGTATTTTATCACAGGCTCAGCGTCAGACGGACCAAACGCCCGCTGCAATGGGATGGGGGCAGAAATACAGTGAAAGCAAACCAAAAACAAACAAACAAAAACGCATTTGCTGGAACTGTCTTGGGGTGAGACATACGCCAGGGTCAAAGCTGGAGGATCAAAGGTTGTATCTATAGCGTCTTGGGTTTGTAGGGGAATAATCCTTTTTTTGTCCATGGGGCACCCCAAACGCCACATCTCAACTGGCCGTAGGTGTCTTTGTGTCTCCGTGCGCCAGGAACACACAACGATGGGGAGAAAACTCAAACCCAAGGCGAAGTCTTCCCCAAACCCATCACTCCCCTCCTCGGGTGGTACCTGCGCCGAGAGCAGGGAGCGCACCAGGTGGGGGACGGAAGGGCCGGAGGTGACCGCAAAAGAAGCCACCTCTTGGCCATACGCGCGTTTTGCTGTCTCTCAACAGGCTCCCCTTCCCCTCCCCAGCACCTGGTGGGAGCCTGGCGTGCAGATGGCCCGGCCGTGGGGCTCATAGCCCTCCCAATCTGGCAGGCAGCTGCTTCGCCTTCTCTCTTTTTTTTTTTTTTTTTTTTTCTTTTTTGCCAGGCTGCCAGCTCAGGATTGTTTTTACTTTTCTTCCCCCTTTTCTGCTCCCTCCGTACTCAGCCTTGCCCTCCGCGATGTAAATTGGAAGAGCAGATGTATAATCTGGGAAATTTTCCACATCCATCTTTTAAAGAGGAAGGTGGATAAGCTAACTCAGCTTTTTAAGGCTCCAGTTCGGAAAAAGCACTTTAAGCACATGCTTAAGTCCTGTTGATTTAGGAAAGGCAAAAAAGGCTGGTGATTTCATAGGTCTTAAACACATGCTTATGTGTCCTTCCTGAAGAGCAATACGCACCTGAACAGTGGCCCGATTATGCCAGCGCAGAAAGCACAAAAACGAGCGTTCACCGTAAAATACACAAGCTGAGTAATGCCCCGGTTTAGCTCTTTACAATGGTCGCAATTTTGTTGATTTTTAAGGTCAAAGCAATGTGCTGACTCTCGAGTCTTGTTAGTATCCGGGTGATCACAACCAAAAGCAAATACCTGAATCCTGGTCGCCCCGAATCCTCCAAGCTCTTCCTCCATGGGTAAACCCCTGCAGCCCTTAGCCTTCAATAGACAGCGTTACCTGAGCAGGCACGTTCGGATTTTAGGGAGGAGAAGAAGAAAACAGCTAAGGATTCCTCTCTGAGGATGGTTCCCAGCAGATGTTGAGATCAGATGTTTGCCTCAGCTGCAGCAACGCCGCAGAGAAACGCGGTTCAGAATAGACAATTTTGCTGGTCCGTCAGCCATGCCTGGGCATGCACCATAGAGCTGGGTGAGGTGGTCCCTGGGAGGACCAGAGGAGCCTCACACCGTGCAATGGCTGTACATCTCAACGGGGGGTTTCACACTTTATTTTCTCCTGGTCTCTCCCTCCCGGCACCCACATACGGCCCCGGTCTCTCCTTGCCCTTAACTCCCCCCCAGCAGACCCTGTTGTCGTTGTTCCTCTGCCAAGATGGAAAGCAGGGAGAAGGTGGGGACCTCTTTGGGCCTCACTTCTCCAGAGGCCACCCCAAGAAGCTCGGCTGTCCCCGACTAGCCATGGTTGCAGCTTCTCACCTTGCCAACAATGACCAACAGCACTTTGCAGGCTGTCCTGCCTGGAAACACCTTCCAGTGCTCCAATGTGAAGGAAGGGTGGGCGACCTGCCCCAATGTGAAGGAAGGGTGGGCGACCTGCCCCATCCCAAGGAGCCACCATTGCTGTTCCCACAGCCCCGCCACTGGCTGTCCCCTTTGGTCCCCATGTCTGTTGCCACCTGCGCTCCCCGTGGCATGGTGCTAGCCCAGCATCTGCACCAGCTGCTTTTAATGAGGGAGGCAGAGGTCTCATCTGGGTGTTGCTGACATGGTCTCCAAAGCGCCTGTCAAGCAAAGAAAACAAGTGAAGCCGAGCTCGCTCCTGGGACTGATGAGCAGTCATCGCCGCCATCTTCAGGGTCCTCTTCCCAGGGAAGACTTCCAGCCTTCGTGACTGCCGTGCCACAGGTCAACGAGTGCAGAGCTACAAATACAGAGATTTGGCTTCTGTTGGAAGCCTGTTGGCTCATGATTTCTGCCAGCAGCTTGCTGTGGAGGTCTCTGTCTGACCTCGGGCTCGCTTTCTGCTGCGGGTCAGGAAGAGCTGGGGAGAGCGGATGGCTGGAGGGCCCAGGCTCAGCTCCACCTCCGCGGTGCTCTGGAGTTAGCTACCAACAGGCAGAAGGCAGACCAAGGACAGAAGAAGAAACCAGCCTGGAGAAATTAATGGGGAGGCAGTTTTACCTCATCTTTTCCCTTAATCGTGGCTTGTGGCAGATTAGCAGAGATCAGCTTTCATTGCAGCTGCCGATACTGCACTTGACCTACGCAGAAAGGAAGAATTTGGTCCCCAAGCCTGGAAGTCAGGCACCTTTGCCTAGCTCTGATTTCTCTTAAATAATTTTAATTAAACAAGGGGGGGAAAAAAGTGAACTGACAGTTATGAATAATGAAGTGAAAATGGGCTATGAATACAATACGAACTAATTAAACAGTGAGGGTAAGACCATGTTGATTTATTTCCCTTTTTTTGGTGTGTGTGTGTGTGTGTGTCAGACTTTTAAATGAGACACATGTGCACTGGGCCTAAGGAGGGGTTTAAATCTGCTGCACACACTTTCCTTCGGAGGGCAATGCGTGACAGATGTTAGTCACATCCCGGGCGCGGGGCAGGAGCCCCGGTGGGAGGGCATCGCAAGCGACGCCGGGCAAGTACGTCTGACCTCCTCTTACGGACGCGCCTGCGCGAGTGTGCGCTGAACCTGTGGCACCGTAAAGCCAAATCAGTCCCAAATGCTGAGATGCTTCAGCCTGTTCTCATCAAAGCGTCTGCATTTCCCCCAGCATGTTACTACTGAAGATGTGCAAATAACGATAGCAATATATTGCACCGCAACGAAAATGAAATCACCGGCAAGGGACCATCCCACAGACCACCTGCAGATTATATATTATTTCTTTTCAGAAAAGCTGGAGCAGAGGGGAAAGGGGATTATTTTATTCCACAGAAACTGATGGCAGCAAGCTGTAAATGATACAAGCAATATTCATTCCTCACTCCCAAAGAGGGGAGCAAGGGCCAGCTACAGAAAATCAGAAGGCTTTACTGAAGACTTTCCTGGATGAATTCCTCCACTGCCGGTTTCCAGGCAAAGGATGGCAGAAAAAGGTGCACGGAAAAAGGTGACCCATATGGTAGCTGCCCAAGCAGCCCCTTGCCCTGGCACTGTGAATCCCGTCCTTTCGTTAGCACTTGTAGACTCCCGTCCGTGTGGAAGCGGGTGGCTGAGCATCCCCAAAATATTCCTGAGACCTGGCTGCCTGCCTCCCGGCTTGGGACCGGCTCCAGACTTCCCAGGTTCTGCAAAACATCCCTCTGACTCCCTCGCCCCGCGTTCGCTCCTTGTCCGCGCCGTGCTCGGGTTTATAGTCTCCAGCAGAAAACGTCACCCAGCTGGAAGGGCTGTTAGCGCCCAAACAAACCGTATTTTTTCCAATTGTCTTAGGGAGCGGGCTGTGCGATGCCGTTGCTGTGGAGACTGCCGGAGCCGCAGCAGTATATCTGAGAACGGGTCACTTCATACATTCCTTGCTTCTTAACACATTTCCCTGAACAAGAGCCAGGGAGGGAGGCGGCAGAGGTAGGTGGATCTTTGACCTGAGCCACCTGATGCTTGGGAAGCCCCTCGGACCCTGTGTCCCCATCTTCTTCCCTTTGCTTAGGGGGACGCACGGCCACGTACAGACCTTTGAAGCCCCTTTGATAACCTGCATTCAGAGAGCCAGAAACCAGGTTGGCCCATCTACGCAAAAAACCCTCATGTTTTTCCTCCAAACGGAAAGGCTGTACTTTCACGGCACTCACTCGCTCACAGAAAGTCTCATTTATGAATCTGCTACAGGCAGTGAAAATGTGGCCTTTTTGTGAATAAAGCCCCAACTGTCTGCGAAGAGTGCGAACACACTGACATCATTCTCTAAACATTTTCACGTAATACAGTCTCTGACAAGCTTTGTTTCCACTCGGGTCAAATTACTTGGAAAAATCACACTTTTCCCATTAAAGAATCATTTTCTCTTGAAGCGGTTTCCAAGGTACTCCACCCCACCCACTTCCAGTTGGATCCAGCTCCCTTTGCCGGGCCGGGTCAGTCCTCAGCGCCGGGGCAGATGCAACCAGTACCACCAACAACCAAGACCACGATTGCTTCGGTGCTGTCAGCTCTGACTGCCCCCTCCAGCCAACAGAGGTCAGAAATCTCTGCACCTCACTGAATAAAGTCGTTTGTGGCCATTTACAAAGCAACACTTTAACTCCCTGCATTTACTCGGGGATTTAAATTCAGGTGAGCCTTGCAGAGGGGTCGTTTGAATAAATAAAAGCATCCTAAGGTACCGAGCAAGGTCCAGAATTGCCCATACGCTCTGAGTGCTTTGTATATTCTAACAGCGCAAACCCAGCTCTCAGAGGCCAGTTTGTGACACAAATGAACTAAAAAGGAACGATTTTGCCTGCAGAAAAAGCTGTCACAAATCTAAGTGTACCAGCAGCAGAGATTCAATAAGCGCTTTGAAGATGAAGAGCGAAGTAATTGCTAGCTGTTGTTGTGTTAATTATCCTTGGGCTTCCTGAAGGGGTGAAACCTCTCTTTTGTGGCTGTGGGTTGGGTTCCGGATCAGGCTGCAAAATGGAGCTACAAGAACAAATCAGGTTATTTTTGTATACGCCTACTTGACAGTAGCTGGCAATTCCCAGCTGGAAATTAAGGCTCAATTTTAATTTCTCACCATGTCTGCGCAAATTTGGGGAAGGAAACTAAAACAAAAACACCCCTGCAAAAAAAACCCCTATGACTAAGAAATCAGTCCTCGTACATTATCTCCTCTGCAGGAAAAAAAACCTGAAGAATTTCGGTTTGGTTATTTTTAGTACCTTAGTGTCGCTTCCTCCGTGAAATTTGTTCTCTGACACCTTTGTACTTGCTTCACTCCCTGAATTTCTGAATGACGCCAAAGTGTCTTGTAAGTGAAAAGGCGAAGTTCAAGCACCGTCTGCGTGCAAACGTGCACCTCCCCAAAAAGCTACAAACGTTGACTCTTCAGTCTCACCAAGGTGTATTTTGCTCCTGGAAATTATTTGCTTCTATCAGCTGCTATAATCTGAAAGCTTGTTTGGTTTGATTTTTTTTCGATAAACTCCAAAAGTGTGGGGTTTTTTTTGCCAAATTTATTTATTTTTATTATTTTTATAGAAAGCGGGCGATTTTGCTGTCCCCGTTCCGTAGACGGGGAGAAGGCAGCCCGGCGAGGCTGGAGCGGGAAGGCCCTGGAGCGGTGGCGAGGCAGGGAGGGCACCCACGGCTTCGGGGGCTCAGCATAGTAGTGCTTCGATGGAAAACCAGCGAAGCTGCTGTGCCCAACACCTTTATAGGCTGGCTGACAACGTGGAAGGAGTTGAAATCCCTCACAAAGCCATTTCTTTAGCCCACGCGTCTTACGAAATGTGGAAGAAATGCCAGCTCAATATGGATTTCCTCAAACAAGAAAAAAAAGCACTGCAGTGACGCTGTGTGCGACTCGACCAAACGGTTACTTTTCGCTTTGTCTCCATTCCTTCCTGCACGTTATTTCTCTTTGCGTCCCTACTAGTATACTGATGATCTAAACATCCTCCTGGGAAATGGGTGTCTACTTTCTCTTTTCCTTTTCATGGGGCCGATGACTAGAAGTGAGAATATTCACCTGCTCCTCTGCCCCGTAAATTATTATTCTAAAGTAGTTTCATTAACTACCATACTAAAAATGTTTTCATTTCACTAAAGTTGCCTATAAAGATGGTTGTGGTGGTTGCAATGGTTGCTGCATAAACACATGGACATTTGGTGTCCTGCTTGACCTAAAAAGAGCCAGAAGTCAGGCGGAAGGGATGGACGACATGGATAGATAACACATAGAAGCACAGGGAGAAGAACCAGAACCATTCTTTGTTTATTTGTGATGAAAAAACAAGATACTGTTTTACATTATTGGGGTTGCATAGAGGCAGGCAGGTGGGAAGAGAGGGAGAAAGGCAGGTGGGAGAGAAGAAGGGAGGAAGGTGGGAAGGGAGGAAAGAGGAAGGAGGATGGAAGGAGAAGGGAGGGAGGAAAGGAGGGAGGGAGTAGTTAAAGGTTACCCCCGAAGTCTGATCAAAGGCCCGGCTTTCTAGGCACCGCAGCAGAGATCTAAAGGCCTGAGGAATGTGAATTTGCCGCGGTGCTAAATGGCTTCCAGAGCTGACCCTCGTCCAGCATCTCCAAGCGTGGGCAGAGGGGGTGCGCAGCTCCCCGCACACGCCTGCGCAAACGGGCCCCAGGAAGGCTGTGTTTGAAACGGGAAGGCTAGGGAAAAGCACCTTTGGGCTACCCGGCTGTCCTGCTGTGGATGGGCATTCAGTCTTGCGTTTTCAGTCTGCATCCAGCCTTGCTCTGAATAACCACGCTGCTCTATAGACCAGCACCTGGTCGCTTGGAGTTTTGCTAGCACGCATTGGAAAGAGTCTTCAGCCGAGGCAGCCCTGTTCAGTCTGAGCAACCATCTCAGGTTCAAACGCCCCCAGGACTCCGTGCCTTTCAGAGGTATCACAAGCATTTATGTTCAGCACGGTGAGCCAGGAAAAAAATCATACCTAGATATGAGGTAAGTAATGAAGGGTCCTTGTGCAAATCCATGTGATCTATTTTGTATGGCTGCTTTTGGGTGAAATCAATCACTCCTTAAAAGTGCTTTTTTCTTTCCAGTTGATCTAAAGGGACTCTAAAACTATATCACATGTAGAAGTTTACATTATAGATGTCTATAGCTGGATCACAATTTAAACATAGGTACCAAAGGTTGGGCTGATAACACTCTTTCTTCACGAAGCTGAAGAGATGCTAGCGTCTTGGAGGTCCTGGCTCCTTAAGCTTGCCCTAAGCATGCTAATCATCCACTGACAGCGGTGAGTTCGGCTCAGAGACTGTCGGGAATGGTCACAGTGTCTTGTTTTTCCCTAAGATCCCCATCAGAGCACTTGGCCTGGACCTGGGCAATGTAGTGCCAGGTCCTCCCGCAGCCTGAGGGGGTTGGTCCTCTTACAAGGACACCCAAACCGCCAGGCTAACGGGATGTTCCTACCCATGTCTCAGACGAGGCTCAGCCGTTCTGCACTTAGGGACACAAAACTGCTTCCCCAAATTGACAGGAGTGTGCTGGCATCAGCCGCCTGGTGGTGGCCAAGGGGGAACGGAGGGGTCCCTCTTCCTCCATCAGGTGCCTATCCAATGTAAAACGAATCTATACCCACTGTCACAGGGGGAAGGGAAAAGTTCCCAGCCTTCCTCAACCCACAGATGGACTGCAAAATTAAGCTCAAATATGCTTAAACAAAAATAATCCCCATGGCATGCGTTTTGGGACACCCCTGCGGGCTTTGGGCTGTGGAGGGGCAGACAGCTCCAGCACCCAACCTGCCCTTCGCTGGCCGGGGAGGCAGCAGCCCTGTGGGGCCACGCTTGCAGGTGCCCAGCCATCCCCAGGGACCCAGCCATCCCCACCCCGGCAACTTCTGCTTCCAGAGACAGCACCGTCTTCATAGAATCAGAGAATCATCGAGGTTGGAAGGGATCTTCAAGACCATCAAGTTCAACTGTTAACCCAGCACTGCCCAAACCCCCACTACCCCGTGTCCCTCAGCACCACGTCTGCCCAGCTTTTCAATCCCTCCAGGGATGGCGACTCCACCGCTTCCCTGCGCAGCTGTTCTGATGCTTGACAGCCCTTTCGGTGAAGAAGCTTTTCCTAATATCTATCCTAAACCTCCCCTGGTGCAACTTGAGGCCGTTTCCTCTTGTCCTATTGCCTGTTCCTTGGGAGAAGAGACCGAACCCCCCCTGGCTACAACCTCCTTTCAGGGAGTTGTAGAGAGCCAGTGGTGGCACATACAGCCACCACTGGCTCTACTGGCACTACAGTACACACATGTGGTTGCTCTTGTGTATCACACCCTTCCTTATCTACTGACCTGCATTGTAGGTTTCAAAAACCTGCTCTCGGTCCTGAGCAAAACCTCCTGGCAACGCTCACGGGTGGGTTGTCACACCCATGCCACAGCTATCGTGGCTGCAGGGCAGGCCAGAAGTCCCTTGGGGTCCATCAGGCTTGGATGGTCCACTTCCAGTGGTGATACACCCCAAACTCACTCAGGTCAGGCCTTCCCAGGGAACCTGAGCCTCTCCTGAGTTTGCCCTCTAGCAGACACCAGATCTTCCTTGGCAGGTTAAGGCACCCCCTCACCTCTCTACTACGCCCCTTCCACTGCTTTAAAAGGAAACAGAAATCCTTTCTCAGTGAAGAGCTCCAAAAAGGTGTGCAACGTGATGTGGTCCCATGTGAGCAGGATTTCCTGCCTGACATCTGAACATTGCTCAAGAATTATTTAGCCTAATTTTCCTCCTAGCATGTAACGTGAAGTTTTCCAGTTGTTATTACTTACAAATAAGTATCATGACTAATTTGACAAATAACTCCAGACTTGAATACCCCTGCTGGAACCTTTATTTAAAGACTACATCATTCTGGACTAGTTTTTGTGCAAAGCGAAGGAGAAACAACCTCTTTGGCAACAAAGAGCAAAGGAGCTCTTAGTTCTCATTAAGGAATTAAATAGATTTCTTCTGTACCTGTGGTCTCAAATTCAGTTATATACACGGATGAAATTTTGTCTCCGGAGAGATCAGTGAGAATTCCGGTTGCCAACGTCACAGGGCTGAGAATTAATCCAGAGTGAAAATTACGCTTTCTAGGGGGAATTCTAAATTATCAGGGCTGGAAATCAAGCTTGAGATTTCTCTTTGAACAGAGAATTTCCTGAAGAGAATTCTCTTAATTTTCATTTAAATATGTATATCAATAATGAACATGAGACTAGCAGTCTGGTCCCGTGGTACTGAATAAATTACTACCCACTGGATCATAAATCAAGGGTTTGCATAATTTGGCTATTTACAAGTCGAGCCTCGGTCCAGAAACTGCTTTTTCCCAATGCAGTCATTGTAGTTAAGCGAATACTTGGAAGACACACAAGATTTCGTCTATTTATCAGTTTCTTTTAAAACAGCTGTTCGTATCTGCAGTGAAAAGGAAGATGCAAAATGTTCTTGGAATGTGTTCAAGATATGAAAATTATCATAGTAACAGCAGGAACAACATAAAACCTCGCGGAGGGGATCCAGCTTCCTTTTCCTTGGCTCTCGGGACACGGATGCCTATGAGGCACCTTTTCCTGGCCAAGAGATGGCGGCACACGGAGCACACGTGGTGGCCGGTGCCCGGCTCTGTCCCCACCTCCGAACGCAGCCCTGTAACTTGGTCTCCCTTTCTGGAAGGGCACAAATAATGTGTGCTGGCTCCCTCAAACTCTGGTTAACGGAGGGATTTGCTGCTGGGAGAAAGTCCATGCTCCGATTTGTGCTCCTACTATTCATGTTCCTGAGGCAGCTTGGGCCAGCACTTGCTCCAAAGCCAATGCCAACCTGAGCTTGCCCAAGGACATGCCGCGTTTCCACCCATGTAATCGACCAAACCAAAGAGCCAGCTCACTTGGAAGCCTTGCCTCCCTCCTCCTTCCAAGCAGATATGTAGAACCATAACATTGTACTTAGAAATAGATTTGAGTTTCCGCAGCCATTTTTAGATGCAATAAACTAATGAGAGGCACGAAAGCTGGAATCAGCCAGCGTTCACATTTCCAAGATAAACATCTTAAAATACATCATGATCAAAATAAAGCAGACAAAGTTACTAGTGAGGTTTCCAAGAGTAGGTGGCTTGTTTTGAAGTTCCATTAATGTTTTTCATTTTGTTTTGGTGCCAGCCTGCAAAGCAAAAATATTCCAAGAGATAACACAAAGGTACATACTCGAGGGAAGAATAAACGCATTATTCATCTCTTGCAAGGCATTTGGCCACAACGAAGTAAGAGGGATGGAGAATGGAAAGCTGTTGACGTGTCTGGAAGACGGAGATTATTTCATGGAACGTACTGCAAAGTTTAGCGCTATCTATTAAAAAAAAAAAGGAAAAAGATTGGTGGGTTGTGGGAGAAGGAAACCAGCCAACCAGAGGACAGAGGAAGCCCCACAGCCACAGCAGCGTCACCCTGGGTTGACCCGTCCTGGTGAACCCGTGTGCGACCAGGCCCTTGGGCAGGAGGCACAAGATGTTTCCTTCTCACACCTGCAAAACTCCTTCCTTCTCCTCTGTAACAGCCATAACAAAGTTGTGGCTTCCCCATCCCTGGAGAGGCTCAAGGCCAGGTTGGACGGGGCTTGGAGCCACCTGGGCTGGTGGGAGGTGCCCCTGCCCAGGGCAGGGGGTGGCACTGGGTGGCCTTTAACGTCCCTCCCCACCCAAAGCCGTCTGTGATTGTGTGATTCTATAGTCCACAGTGTAAAACCAACACCTGCAACTACAAGATACTAGAGGAAGAGAATATTCTTATTTTTTTTATTCTGCCAACCATCACACACAAGTCCCAGAGCAGCCTAGGAAGGGACTCACACCTCGCACTACCGTCAGCAATCCCTGCCAGCCTAACTCCGGAGAAAAAAGAGCTGCGAAGGTCAGGCTCAGAAGGAAACCCCTGAGCAGGTTACAGGAGTCCCACTGAGAAGCACTCAGTATCACAAGGCTCTCGGGAAAAGAGCAACTGCCAGTACTCAAATAATACTGCCACTATTTGCAACTCTTACATCTCAGCTGTTTTTTTTTTATTATTATTTATTCTAAGAATAAAGAATTAATCTGCTTAAGCAGGAATTTAAATCCAGGATTGCTGGATTACTGACCTCCATTTTTATAAGCTTTCACAGAACTAAAGGGGAAGGAATGTCTGGGTTCTTGGAGTCTAACGAGGGCAAAAACATAGAAAAGGGAAAGTTCAAATTTATTTGAATGACTATATCTTGTTTGTCTTCATTTTTTATATATGTATAAATTTAATAAATTACATATATGTACGATTTGTCTGTAGCTAAGTCAACGTATTTTATAGGAACATTTAAGAAAGGAGTTATGTTATATTCATTAAACGTCTTTCTCATATACAATTTGTTGATTGTGTGTCTCCCTGCAAAACACACTGTACTTTTCTGGCTCACATGTACGGTACTCAAGACACAGTAAACTAACAAATGAGTTAACAGAATTTGTCCAAATTTGCTGTCCCTGTTTTAGATACCGCTGCTCTCCAGCAGAATGGCGTTCCAGCTGGAGGTCCGTAGGCCAGGACGTGCTCTGGGGCTGGGCTGGGGAAGGACATCGCCAGTCCCCGCTGGGGAAGGACATGGCCGGTCCGCACCGAGGTGGTGGCTGGTGGCTGGCTCTCTCCTGCAGGGAGAACCTGGGGAGAAACAAAAGGAGGGTTGGAGAAGGGGTGGGAAGTGCTGACCTTTACACCGAAATGAGTAAGTGCAAACTTTTCTGATGATAACCGGTCCCAAGCTTTGGCCAACTGTAACAACATCTGCCCTGGCTGAAGGCCTGTGCCTCTGAGGAACCAAAGCGTCTTCCAGTGCAGACACATCTCCCTACTGCACCACTGATCCCAACACAGCAGCTCTCCAAAGACTTTGCTTTCCCAAAATGTAGCTCAAGAAGACCACTTTCATGCTCCCTGACAGCGATCAAGCACATCCGTCTAAAACCGCTGAGCATCAGGTGTTAAAAAGAGCCTTAAGTTTTAAGATAGTTATTGATTAACTTTAACACAGTGTTGATAAACAAAATTATTTTGTAATGCAACATTGCTACCCAACTCAGTAGGTCATAACTCGTCCACGGTGTCTCAGGACCATGTGGTGCCAGCTGTGCAACCAAGCTCCAGTCCATCAAGGTTTCTATGGCCTTGGGGCTGCAGTGCTGGAGCCCGGTGCTGGCATCACGGGTTTTCCCACGGAAGCCTTACTGGGTGAGTCATCTTCCCATTCCGGGAAGCAGGTCCAAAAGGGTTGCTTCACAGGCACGGTGGAAAGGACTGCAGTAGGAGAAGGGACAGTGGGACTTTCAGAGGTTGTTCTTCTGGAGCTGGGAAAGTGCATGGAAGGGTCCGAAGTTGAGTGCCTTGGATGGACCAGCATATATTTGTCCAGTGTGCCTACCAAATTGGGTGTCTACATTAGTTAACAGAATAATTGCAATAATAATACAGATGTTAAAATGATCAGTGAAAGTTTTCGAGAGTGTTTCCCAGAGTGTTTTTGGAGGTGGATCAGATTCTGACTTCCAACGCATTGTGACATGAATCCCAATACCTCACACTGAGTTATTGCTGATTTACACCAGTGTAACAGAGCAGAAGTTGGTCTGGGTAGAGCCTGGCGAGCAGTAATCACAACCTTCTGCAGGCAAACCACAGGCCTCTGACCACTTGAGCTAAAGGACAATTTTCATTCGTTTTGATTAATGTACGGTTCTTTTCCAGGACTAATGTGGACCACGCAAAGCTGAGAAGCTTCTAACCTGACCTTTTGAAGACACCTGGGGGAGAATTTTCGGAGGGGAGTCGTTTAGTTTATTTCTAGTTACTGTAATTCCATAGAAATTTCGTGTACAATTTCTGTACAGTTGTACAGAAAATGAAGAATTAGGTTATGGAGGCATTTGTCCTAGAAAAATAAATCCCACAGCATTTCAAGTTTCCTGCTTGAATAGCAGTGGCAGGGTTTTTCTGTGACACTCCGTTTATATCTGTCATGCAGCTGAGTTTTGGCAAGCAGAGAATTATGTTTCAAACCTGAACCGCAAATTTCTCTCCAGTAATCGGCAATCATCGGTAAACCTGAACCCGAATTTCAGGCTCATTAAAAAAAAAAAAAAAAAGCTGAACCCAGGTGAAGTTTTGCCCAGTTTTATGTTTCTTCACAAAAACATTGCACACCTTTACTCAGAAGTACTTGGTGACCCAGCCGTTAGAGGGTAAAGGCGTTTTCTCCGGGTCGAGGAGGTGATGTTCTGCCCGGCAGGGATTACAGCTGCACCGTTTCCTTTCCTTCTTAAACATATTTGATCTTAAAGAATTTAAGGCTACCAATATTTACTGCCAAAAGTATAGCTTTTTCCTAGTCCTAACATCTGAGGATATGGCCTTTCCTAAGCTGATACCTGGCCTAGAGGTTTTCTCCATCACTTTCTAGATCACACATCCCGTTGCCAGGCAGGATTCAAGCATCTGCCTCCACTGACCTGAGTCTGACATCCCTGGGTGGCCACGGCAGCATCTCTCCAGCAATGACTGCATTTTCCAAATTCTCTCAAGGTCAGGATATTGCTATTTGCCTCTGGCACCCTCAGATTCCTCCTAATGAAAATTGCCAGAAATCTGCTCTGGCACGAATTATAACATTAACACCCTCCCGAGCCATGAATATTTGATTTTTCTCACTTCTGCACAAGAATTAACATTTTTGTTGTGCTGGTTTGCATTCAAATAGATTTTTTTTTTTTTTTTAGTTTGAAAGGCCAAAGAGGGAGATTTTTCAAAATATTTTAGCATGTTGAGACATACATTCCCCTTAATTAATCCCGTTCATTCAGATTGGTGAAAGGTGTTGAAATCAAAGCCAAGTATTTGACAAGCTTTGGAATCATGGTCAAAAGCGTGTCCCTCTTCCGTACCAGTAAGACAGTCTCTCTGAAGACTGCAGGAGAGAGATCACTAGCTCTTCTCCAAAAAATTTTGCTGAAGAACGGCTACCCAAGACTGAATTCTCTGCAAGGACTGACTTTTGCAGCACTTTCTAGGCTATACCTGGTCCTTTCCGCAGGCCAGCCCATGGTGGGCTCTGCTAGCGCTCCTGGGCTGGAGGGTGAGACAAAGACACCCGGACACAGAGGCAGAGGAGCAGGACTGGACAGGGTCCCCATTTCACACCATGGATGAACGCCCACACCATGCTCTTGGGTGTGCAATCAGACCCTCGGGTGTCCACCCTCGGGTGTCTGAAGCAGTCCTACAACATCCCAGGCAAGTGTCCCACCCTCAAGCCAAATTCAGTCTTTTAACTTGCTCTCCTCACACCTACCCCTCTCCCCGTGGTGGGGGCCAAGGGGCTTCCAAACGCTTGTTAATTGTGACTTGTGTTTGGACACAAACCCGCTGTGGCTGACTCCTGCCTATGCGATACAATTATCCCCAGTTTGCAATAGTGTCAGATGGAAACCGCCTGTGGTTCTGCAGGACCTACCTAAAACTTTGATTTCTTCCTCCTCTTTTTATCACAGATACTATAAAATGCAGTTAAAAGAGCAAAATAACAGAGTTATTCTAGGAATTTTTAAATTCCCAGAATATAGAAAATTTATTTCTAACTCAGGGCATTATTTGGTTACCAACACGTTATCTGGGTGTCAGTACCGCCCGTGCTGTAAACCTGGAATCCCAGAAACCGCAACCTTTGTCCTGTTCAGGTTTAAAGGGGGGTTCTGGGACTTGTTTCTTGACTAGTTCCTCAGCCTGCGGTACGTGACTTTTGCTCTTGAAGGTGAAGATGTCGTCCCTGGAGGATCTGTGATGTTGGCCTAGTAAGAAGTTTCCTTAAAAAATATTGCGTTCCGTATCAGTCATAAAGATTTAATCAGCTAATGGAAGACACGGGGCTGTAGCTGCGGCCTCGGTAAACTGATTATTGTTCTGCCCATTGTGCTGGGCCTGTGAAGCAGCGAAGCGATGCACAGAGAACACGCCCAACAATTCCCTCTGTACTTTAACATTAAAATGAAATAATTCAGGACAATGTCAACATAAAAACATGTTCATTAAAAAAAAAAAAAAAAGTGTTGAATAAAATGTCTTGTGCTATGATTGTCCAACTAAAAGGTACGAGAATTAGCAACAGAAGATCAATCTACCAAGGCAATTGTTATGTCTTCTGTTATTTATATCAATATTTATTTCCCTCCTTATTGACTTAAACAAAAGCTCTACTCTCCAAAGCACAACGTGTGCCTAAAAAACCCTCAAAACTATTATTGCAACGAAGTAGAAGGTAGAAAAACAGCACAGACGAGACTCGTGATTTGTACCACCGCAGTGGGAATGATGAACAGGACCAAGAAGTCCCATATGAAAGTGGGAGTTAGATTAGATGGCCCGGGTGATCTCTCCAGCATACTGCCCACCACCTCATAAACGCATGACCCAGCTGCCGCAGTGCATGCCACAACTACCCAACGTTAGTTCCTGGGCCTTCTTATTTTCCCGCATTGAGGGCTGAGGTTGTGTAAGGCAAGAAGGCAACGTTGCCCAACACGTTCTTCACGGAGATCACTGATAATACCGCTTTCTGCTTTAACGGTGAGTGGTAGTATATTAGCCCAGTTTATTTAAAGCAGAAGACTGGAGTGCTGCGTCCAGCTCTGGAGTCCTCAGCACAAGTAGAACATGGACCTGTTGGAGTGGGTCCAGAGGAGGCCAAGAAGATGATCCGAGGGCTGGAGCCCCTCTGCTGTGAGGACAGGCTGAGAGAGTTGGGGGTGTTCAGCCTGGAGAAGAAAAGGCTCTGGGGAGACCTCAGAGCCCCTTCCAGTCCCTGAAGGGGTCTACAGAAAAGCTGGGGAGGGGCTGTTTGCAAGGGCATGTAGCGATAGGACGAGGGACAGTGGTTTTAAACTAGAGCAGGGCAGGTTTCCATTAGACATTGGGAAGAATCTCTTTACAATGAGGGTGGTGAGACACTGGCACAGAGAGGGGGTGGAGGCCCCATCCCTGGAGACATGCAAGGCCAGGCTGGATGAGGCTCTGAGCAACCTGATCTAGTTGAAGATGTCCCTGCTACTGCAGGGGGTTGGACTGGGTGGCCTTTAGAGGTCCCTTCCCACCCAACACATTCTACGATTCTCTGATTCCATAACTCGAGGGGCTCTGGATTTTGCACCTTGTTCTGAGCTCCCTTACGCTGACACCATGGGTAGGGCGGCTGCAGGGCTCCACCACCCCCTCACAGGTAGCACCAAACTGCCCCCTCAAAAGGCAAGGAGAAAAAAGGGAAATCCCACTGATGTTTCGATTTCATCAGCTATTGCCAGCACTGATGCTGGATAAGAAGTAAATCCATGCTTCACAGCCCTTCATAACAAGGTAACAGAAATTTCATGACCTCCTGAAAGCAGCTCATTCTCCATGTTCTGCCTGCCCGGAGCACATGGAAATTTTGTGACAGTGATGGGTGAAAGAACTGAATCATCATGAATAAATGATGCTACACCTACCTTCTAAAGTCCTTATGGCTCCTACAGCTTCTGACGTGCTAAAGTTCCATCATTTTTCTAGAGGATTAAGGAGAACTTACCCTCAATTTAATTTTGAATTTCTCTCTTTTACACTGTTTACTGAAGAAAAATACTTGAAACTTATGGGTCTGATATTAGTCTTTGGCTCAGGTTTGTTTGGCCATTGTTCTGGATTTCCATGTCAGGCTGCTGAAATCTGGTTTGAGGGGAGGGGAAGGGAAGAGAAGAGGAGACAAAGCACGGCAGAAAGCCTGCCAGGCATAAATTTTGCCTTCCAGCATGTCTGCGCTTGCAATCAGCAGCCTGAGAAGTTCTGCTATGATCATCAAGAGATGATGCCTATCAATCAGTCTTTAAACACTGCCCGTTAGGTTCTCTGGTTGAGGATGTAACTGAATCTACAATTCCCTGAAGGCTATTTTTATTCCATTTTGCAGCCAAAGGAGAAATAAGGGAAGTTCTTTTGCTATCCAATACATTAAGTGGTGTGGATCAAAGGGATTAGTATCATGCCCTAAAAAGTTATTTTTTAGAGCTAGAATAGAATCTATACTGCTTTTTTTTTTTCTCTCATAGAATTGTTTAAGACATAAATCAAGTCACATAGTATTGATTGTAGAATATATTTGCAGATGTCACCCCTCAGCATAAAGAGCCTTGCTTTCTAAGTGTTTTATTTTCTGGTGCTGTAGGATTTCATCCGTTCAATAGGGCGTATGCGAAATGCATTATATTATTCTCGGAGTTTAGATTTTTTCCAGACGACAGGCGTTACTTTTATGATGCCCTGAACGGAATGACAGAGTAAATTGCCCTGATTTATACTCCATTACAAGCAGTCACGACTGCTGCTCTTTCTCATTACACAGCACCGTGCGCTCCCTTGCCTAGCAATGAAGTAAGTTGCGGCGTTCCCAAACACCAGCAACGCAGGTCGATTCCCATCATGTGTCTCGCTCGCTCACCCTGGGAACTTTTCCATTTTAGACCTTGGTCTCCAGCTCCTCTTACGGATGGTTTCCATTCCGTTGCCTTATCTGGGGTATACATGGTATCCCATCCTTCATTTTAGATGTACTGTTTGGAGACAAGCACCAAAACAATAAATCATGGGGCTAGGTTATTTTTAGGCCACATTTCCGAATCAACATTGAGACTATTTCTGAAGAACCTGCACAAGGAACTTATTGTGTGCATACACAAATAAATGACACAATTCAATGGTTTAATACTATCTGCCAAGTTAAACTACTGCAGAGCAGCTGTGTACATTTAAAATGATCCCTGGCACTTCTGAAGAGTTCATAAATCAACAGCAACATACTTTCTTCCAATTAAGAGAGTTAGAGGAAAAAAATCAGAAATTAATGTGTCTAGGACATAAATGACATCTCTATACACTTGTGAATGCGAATCTGAGAAGAAAAAAAAAAGAAGCAAGCACTGCTCTTTACATTATTAGGATTATAATAAATTCAGAATGCCCTTTCTTGTAGGTGTTTCAGTTGTTGTCAAAAGTATTGTTATACAGAGGCTTGCTTGAAGCCAGGCAGTGATGTTAACCCCAATCTATTGAAGAAATGAAAGACAGTCATCAACCAAACTGTAAAAGTACCTCACCAGTGCCTCAAACCATGGCTCCCTCCACCAAGAGTCACATGGGATGTACAGGCCGTATGGGCAGTCACAGCTGACTCTGAAAGCAATCACTAAAACTAAAGCTCCACAAGTTCCACTATCTAAACTTTCCTGACAATTTGCTGGCATCAACAGCAACCACCACACCGCTGCCCAGTGACTTCCCTGGAGGGCTTCAAGGCCAGGTTGGACGGGGCTTGGAGCAACCTGGGCTGGTGGGAGGTGTCCCTGCCCAGGGCAGGAGGTTGGAACTAGATCCAACCCAACCCATTTTGTGATCCTATGATTCTGTGATTCTATGACTGTGTGCCCTTGGCTCTTGCTCTCTGCTACAGCAAGCACTGGAGAAATACCAAGGACATAACAGGCATCACTGAGTCTTCACCACCTTCTTGCGCATCTTCTCCCTTGCAACTTCTTGCCTTCTCACCACGCTCCAGTTCCCTGCGCTTTTTCACAACAGTTAGTTACTCTCTTGCTGTAGCTGGGTCTTCATCCCAACCATATGTCACATGGTTTGTTTGTCCCTGTGAATACATGCATAAAAATGTATGTTTTCCTCTGGTTTAGATCTTACTAAGGGAAGCAGAAGGAAGAACAAGTGCATTAAGAAAAATATTTTCAAATTAAAAAAAAAAGCTCAACAAAACAACAGTTTTGTTCAGGAACCAACACCCACCTGACTAAGTCATCTCCCTTTGCTCTCCAGCAGATTTCTCAAGTAGGTTTCAGAAAGCTCCAGCCAATGGGACCCAGCTTCCTCCCTTCCTTCACTGAATGGTGTCTGCAGCCAGCTTCCCACGGCACCAGTGCTGCAGGAGGCACAGTTCTTGGACACATGCAATCAGAGAAACACGTAGGTTGGAAGGGACCTCAGGCAGTCACCGAGAGCATCCTCTTGCTCAAAGAAGGTTGTTAGAGCAGATAGTCAACACCTTGTCTGGTCAACTTCTCAATATCTCCAAAGATGGGGATTGCACAACCTGTCTGGATAGTCCGCTCCAGGGTCTGATGACCCTCATGGCGAAGAAACTTTTTTCCTTATATTAAGTTGGGATTTCCTGTTTTCCAGCCCGGGCCTGTTGCCTACAGTCCTTCTGCTGTGCGCACCTGAGAAGGTGCCTCCAACTTCTCTACACCTTCCCATCAGAAAGCGATTCCTAGGAGCGGGCAGCACAGAAATTCATTTCATTATTATCATGTATTTGCTCAGAAACTACTAATTCCACTTGGATACTTGCACAGATCCGTAACTGGTGCTCTCCACACTCCAGAGGAGGGGTATCTCCTTTCGCTCTGGGCTCTGGCAGAACAGAGGACTAATGTATGCTTAATTGCCAGAGTGTCTGCAGCATGCTTGGATCTGCTTCTTGTTAACGAGACCATCATTGCACATTTGAAACACAGAAGCTATGTTAAAGCGTGTCCTCTTGTTTTAAGCTTCTAGTAATCCAGGCCATTTTTGTGGTAAACCAAGTGTGGAATGGGTAAGATTTGGAGGACTGGGAGACAAGCCTGGGTCAATGCTGCTGTGTATTGACATAATGAGTTCATAACATCGTTTAGTTGTAACTCTTAAACTAGCACATAAAAGTTTCAGCATGGCATGATGCTAATTTAATTAGAAATAAAAGGCTGGTTTTAATACAGATTTGTAAAATGTTTCGCAAAAAATTCCATATCACTTGATTCTTCCACGGGGTTATTTCCCGTGCCAGCTGTCTCCGGTGACAACGATCTGTTTGACAATTCAAACGAGGAGACTTTAGTCCTGGAGAACTCCAGGAGACATTTCCAACTAACGGCGTGACCCTGCTGGAAAGCTGACGAGCGCTGGGGAGTGCTATAATGCACTTTGCAGGTCCTTCACGGCTCACACACCTTCGGCAACGAAGACGAGGAGTTCCTGTTCTTCAGGTGAAAGCTGATTTATATATTCTGAGTCCTTCTCTGTGGAGGGTGCTGCGTGTTAAAGGGAAGGGTTTGCCATGACTAAGATTCTGCCCGTCGCTGCCCTCTTTGCCAGCCTCCAAAGGAGCCACCAGAGGATCTGTGTCTTCCATGGCTATGGGGAAAGCCCCGCCACCGCCTGAACTTTGATATCAAAATGGTCACCATCAGCGTTGCTTGGTTTTTTCCCCCCCTGGAAGATAGTCAGCATAACTGAGCTGTTTTCCAGGGGGAGTATCCTATGGCCGACACACCAAACGGGCTGGTGATGAGAAAGCTAAGGCGGTTTGTAAATTCCTGGTGATGGAAAAGTAGGTGGTCTGGGCACATCACCACTGCATGACTGCTGGAGAGGGCTAGGCCAAGACATGGATTTAGACCCCTCATTCCCCACTGCTAGATCCCATCCCCAGCTGCTGCTTGCCCAGAAAGCGGGTGTAATAGATCATCACCTCCACTTGCACCTCTACAGTTTACCAGGCCAGCGCCGAACTGCTTTGCTTTGTCATGGATAAGCAAGTTTTTACAAAGCTGATCCCAACCCCTGCCAGGTTCTAGCCAAAAAGTCACTGAAAAAGGAGGCGAGGTTGGGAAACTGCAGGCAAAGTAGGGTTCAGGAGAACTGCAACTCCGTGACCCGTCCTCAGCTGAGCGCTGCAGGCAGTGAGCTCAACTGGCTCCTCGATTTTTAAAATTTTTAACGATTCCCTATCAGCTGGATGCCATGCAGAGAGGGGTCCCCTCCAACCCTGCGATAGGGACCAGGTTTAGGGCAGCAATGGTCCCCCTGTACTGGGCACTGGGGAGGCCCCACCTCAAGGGCTGTGGCCAGTTTTGGGCCCCTCACCACAAGACAGACATTGATGGAGCGTGTCCAGAGAAGGGCAGCGGAGCTGGTGAGGGGTCTGGAGCACAAGTCCTGTGAGGAGCGGCTGAGGGAGCTGGGGGTGTTCAGCCTGGAGACGAGGGGGCTGAGGGGAGACCTTCTCGCTCTCTGCAGCTCCCTGAAAGGAGGGGGCAGCCAGGGGGGGTCGGGCTCTTCTCCCAAGGAACAGGCCAGGGGACAAGGGGAAACGGCCTCAAGTTGCGCCAGGGGAGGGTTAGGATGGATATTGGGAACATTTCCTTCCCGGCAAGGGCTGTCAAGCACTGGAAGAGGCTGCCCAGGGCAGTGGGGGAGTCGCCATCCCTGGAGGGATGGAAAAGCCGGGCAGACGTGGGGCTGAGGGACATGGGGTAGTGGGGGTTTGGGCAGTGCTGGGTTGACGGTTGGACTCGATGGTCTTAAAGGTCTCTTCCACCCCAGATGATTCTATGATTCCATGACTCTAAGATACCCGATGCCCTGCGCCTGCCCTGGCACAGGGCCGCTCCGTGCAGTTTCCCAGGTCCCCTCCTGGGGCAGCCCGGCTTTCTCCGTGCCCATCCCGGGAGGACGCATGGGCGGGCATCTGCCCCAGAAAGCAGCCACCTAAAAACCCACCGGCCGGGTCCTCCTCTGGCCGTAACGCTTGGGAATCGAGTTCCCCCTTGTGAACAAAGAAAACCCAGTTTAATGTGATGAAATGTTTTATACTTTCCAGTAACTAAATGAGTAGGAAATTGAAGATTTTCCATTCTGGAAAGTTAAGGAATTGTTATTAGTAAATGCAAGTAATGCCGTAGAGTTTAAATTTCTGAGGAAGTCTGTGTTTATTTTAGGGAAGATAGTAGGGCTGATCTGTTTTCTAGATTTTCATGCCCCTGATGAAGTAATATTTTGCAAATGTTGTTTACAGTTTCAGTCTTACAAAGCCATATTATGTGTATATGTATGTGTATATCTCTCTCTCTCCTTAACTAGACATTCTATAAGGAATCCATATCACATGTGAAAAGTTAAAAATGCTTTTACAGAATATACATCTTGCTTGGCCTGTAAATATCGGATGGAGATAAGAGATATATATGATTATTTTTATGATTATTCTTTACTGTCACATCCAGTAGGTCTAAAGCCAAAGTTTCAGTTAAAACAGAAAATATGTAAAGACTCCCACCTAAAGAGTAGTACGATAAACATAAAGTGCTTTCAAACAATCATAATCTGCCCACTTTAAAAAAGACACACTTCCTCGCTGTAGAGTACATGGCTGGATGGAAGGAAAATTCCACAGAGTATTTTATCAGCTGGCTGCCATTCTCTGTATGCGAGCCAATAAAAATGGAGAATTTTATTGGGAAGCAATAATTTCCTCTATATCAACTGTTGCAAGCACTATTACATCAAATCCCCAGCGTGCTCACAGAAACAAAACACCCTTTTAAATGTTTTCCCAAGATACGATGCAGCCATTCCATCTATCATTTGGAACCCCACTATTTTAACCAAACATGCTCATAGTGAGTTGTCAGAGGTTTGAGCTCCAGATAGCGCAGCCATGCAAAGGGACTACAGGCTTGCTAAGGCTTTAATTCATTATTTTTTGCGTTTTAATTATTTTTTTTTTTGGGGGGGGGGGGGTCAAAATAACGGGCTATCTTGGCTGTGATGTAACACAGCTCTAAAAGGTAATGGCAGGAAGAGCAGCTCTGGTTACGCAGGGAAGGGACGTGAAAAGCCTTTTCAACACAGGAAGCCATCGGCGCTCCCTTGACCAGAGCCAACACTTCAAACCAAATTAAAGAGAAGTCAGGTGACCAGAAGAGCACCTGCATATTCCCAAAACCGTTCGGCTATTGGTCTCTGGGACCTGACCATCTGAACCAAAATGTTAGTCAAATTACTCTTTATGACTTCAGAAAGCATTAGAGCTACCCCCCCAAACATTTATACCCCTACCGCAAAGCTTTGCTGATAGGCTGCGTTGGAATAACCTCCCGTTGTGTAGCTGGCTGAGGTGGGTAACAGGCCGTCTCTTCGACTTCGTTCTCAGCCTGGCTACAATAAATAAATCCATGCTTTGTCTATATTTTTTTCCTTCATACCGAACCGCACTAACTGTGTAGCCGCTCGAAGCCCTAAGGAACCTTTAACAATGTTTAAAAGCCCTCACTCTTTTGCCATCAGCGTCGGTCTGTGTTACTACCTTCTGCTCAGCTGGTTACTCAGAACTGAAGGTGAGCCAAGAGATAAAAACTAGGGATAACACCTCAACAATGCCCAAAAGCATTTCGGCGTTAGATGAAACCGCAGATAATCGGAGCAGATGGGAGGAACTCTCTCCCCTGTGGTGGCTGGCAGGGCGCCAGCTCCATTAGCTCTCGGGGCCCTGGAATAAATGCACATGCCAACGTGGAGGCAGCGTGTGGACTTGGAAAGAGAGAGGTGGCACCCAGGTGGGAAGAGCGATGGGCTTTCTGGGCTCACCTCCCACTTCCAGCTCCAAAACCCGAGCTCAGGAATCCGCTGGAGGACAGAACCTCTGCTGACTGAAGTTGGCCAGACCCATGGAAACCATGAAACCACCCAAGTGATCATTCAGCTTTTGTTATGGCTCCAACTACAGACCACCCAACTGCCCATCAGACAACAACCCCAGCCCCTGGGCCCGTTACTGAACTCCATGTCAGAGCTCAAGAGCCGAGGAGGTGGAAAGGCACGTTACATCCTAATAGGACCGCAATCAGAAAACACGGCTTCCAGACCGTTTGCACCTACTCTGAGTAACCTTCCTAACTCCCATCGGCATCCTTCCTCGAAACCCATAGATGCAGGAGCACAAACTTTTTATAATATTTGTGGCCAAATATCCATTTCTATCAGAAAAAAAACCCAAACAAACCAGGAAAATATGCAGCAGGAAAATATGTCCTTCCTCGCCTTTTGATCAAAAGCCTTTAATCCAGCTCAATCGAGCGCCAATAAGTGAACAATGATCATATCTGGAGAAATAAACCAGCTGTTGACACCCGTACAACAGTCCTGCTGTACCATCTCATTTAATGAGCCTTCATTTTTGCGCTTGATATTTACCTCTTTGAAGCTGAGCCCCATCCACCCAGTGACAGATCTTCCTCTCTTCCTCTTGTGGCCTCAATATACATCACGACGTTCATTAGTCAAAGCAAAGCTTTCTCCCGCTTGTCTGCAGCTGGCATTCCTGCGTAACGTAAAGTGAAATAAATCACACAATGGTCCCAAAATTAAGATCCTGGCAGTGAATATTTAGTTTCCTCAAGGTTACCAACCTGACACTGGGGACGGGGGGATGGAGCCCCATCACCGAACCTCTGGTCTGTCTGTACAGCAAATGTCCCCAGTCCATCCCGAAGGTGATCCCAAGAATGGTGGCTCTGGTTGACCTTGGTTGGCTTTGAAGCTGTATTTCACAGTGAAATAAGTCTTCAGAAGCACCAGGAGCTGCAGCGTTGCCTCTGCCCTGGCCACTGCAGGCTCCTGAGGTGTCACCAGCTGGATGGACCAAACGGGAGCAGCCCCATCTGCCTGAGGAGGGGATGCTCCGAATGCCGGGTTTGGGTGCTGCTTTCCTTTCACTTCCCTAAGTGGAGCCAGACTTGAAAACAGCGTTCTGGGGGGGAAAAAGGGCAGGGGGGGTGGGGGAGTGGGGAAGGAAAGAAAGGGTTTTCTGTAAAAAAAGTGTTAAGCTGAAATATTCTGACTTTTCAAATTTCTCCTTCATGTTCTTGGCTCAAAGTCAACCCACCCCTGCGTTTCAGGCAAGCGAGATACCTAACACACGTCAGCGCAAGACTGCTGACCGTTTTTCCCACCAGAATACTGGGAGCTCTCATATGTCACTGGGAGCTTAGAGTATAACAAATTTCTTTTTGTTTTAAGCAATTTCCTTTAGTGCTCAGCGAATTACCCTGTCACACGTTCAGCAACTTGTTTTCATATTGCTACAAGCAATTCTGCTGGATGAAATTAATGTAGTAAAGTGTATTCTCAGTTTTTATTAAGCTCTCTTGGCTGAGGAAGGGCCAATATTTAATAGAAGACGGGGGGAGGAAATGCAAGCAGAAAGGTTTCTCTTTTCCTTCTAGTATGTGAAAAAAACTTTTAAAATATCTAATTTCAGGAATGACAGACCAATTCAGCGGGCTGGGCAGATTCTGCTGAGTGCCAGATGCAGTCACAAAAATCTCAGGCCCTTGATGCTTTGAAGTCATCAGAGCTGGCACAGGCAGTACCGTAAAACGAAGAAAACAACCAGAAAGAAACATAAAGGCCACGTATAGCGTTTAATTGACGTGACTTTGTGAGACACCTATGTGAGCAACGTAATTAAAGCCCAGGCAGCAGGGAGAACAGGAAGAAAACGGAGAAGCAGCAATTAATTAAAAATTTTATAATGTTTCTCTCTGCAAATTCTGTAATTTTTCACAACGCGGCAGAAGCTAGAAGTAACGTCTTCCACCTTCAGGATGCCGATCTGTGCGGGACAGAGACACCTCCCCAGTACAGGGAGCGAAATAGATGAATAAAAGGAACAATTGTTTCGGCTTCAGCACGACGGTGAACTTTGATGGCATCCTAGTAAAACACATAACATTTATTGCCATGATAAACTGCTCTTGAGGGAGCGATTTCCCTGCCCTCCCAGCTGGAGCTGTCGTGCGGCAATGACAGAGTGGGTAAGGAAGGGACGGAACAATAGCGAAGTCAAGGAGCTGGAGCCTGACCTTAACAGAGTGGGTGGCATTCGCTGCAGTCCAGAAAAGCAAATAACTCACTCAAAGGTGATAGATTTTACTGGGGAGTGGAAATAACAAAGCCGAGAAATAAAGTGGAGCAAACATGGTATGAAAGCATATTAAAGTAACTGAAAGAGGGGATTTCCCTGTCAATAGAGTCCGCTCTTAAGGACAGAAAGAGAGAGACGCATAAGCAAAAGGGGGGCGGAAGGAGAGAGGGGAGAGGGATGGCAAAAAAGAAGAAGAAAAGGGAAANGCAAGCCTCACAACTGCGAGGTGTTCTTGATTAAATGCATCACTCAGTGACATGTCCAAAACACACCAGCCCACTTCATGGAACACCTTGCCTGACGGCGAGGGTGTAATTGAGGAGTTGGTACTGGAAAATTTGTTTCTGTTTTCTCTTTTTGAGAGCAGGGACTGCAGGGACCTCCGGGCGGGAGAAACCTCCTTCTTGGTCACTGCCTCAGTCAAGAACACGGGGGAGAAAATCCCAGCTTTCCAAAGCAGAGGGAGGGGTTTTTTTAACTTTTTTTTTTTGTGTGTGTGTGTGTGTGTTTAGAATAACTACCTGTACATTTTAACCCTTCTTGCCCATTGCCCTGTTTTCCATAAAGCCTGAGAATGAGAAAGGACAGAGATCTACTCCCTGCTCTAAGAAATTCGGAGTTCCTTTAGTACCAGTGACTTCAACCCCGTTGCGTTTGCTGCGTGCGGGCAAAACACGGCACCAGCCGCAATATGGACGTTGGGAACTTGAAAAGGGGCATTTTTCCAAAGCTGAAACAAATCAGTGGCCCGACTGGACCAAAAAGTGGTATTGTTCAAAGGTGTTTGATTTGCGCAGCAAAACACCACAGATGGGCAGCGAAAAAGGATTCTGGCTGAAAGGAGACACAGAAGGTGCAGCAAGCTGTAGATATGCACATAGGATGAAAGAAAATGGGGGAAAAAAAAGCATCAATGTATTCCAGTTACAAGTCTATACGTCCCATAGCTGATTTAAAAAGGAAGGTAAAGAAACCGACGAAGTACCCATTGTCTCTTCTGCGGGGGCTTTTTTCCAGAACGCGTGTAATAAAGGACTCTCTCTCAGCCCGAGGTACTTTTGTGGCTCCTGTTCAAATTGCATTAAAGTGCTTCAAAACAGGCAGGTATTTAATTTCACAGTGTACTTCTGAGAAGCAGATGCCTCTTCTGCCTCCGTGTTACGGGCAGGAAACGGGTACAGAAATATTCCCAGCCAGTGGCAGACGGGATACGCGCAGTGATAGGGGGAGATGAGCCTGGAAATTTCTGGAGGAGTCACTGGTCACCCTTTCTCCAAGAACAATGGTCAATGCCTCTTTGAATCCCTGGGATAAAGAAAGCATCATCATCATCATCATCATGACAAAAATAGCAATAACAATTATCATCATCATCATCATTGTCATCATCACCTCCTCCTCCTACTATACAAAGCTGTTGCTGGGAACTGCAAACACCCCAAAGACTTCACAGACCAGCAGACAGGAAAGAGCTGATGGATCAGACGAGGCACCTTGCACAACCAGATACATCCAATTCCTAGAGGACCAGGGCCGGGAAGGAGCCGCCGGCCCCTGCAGGGGCCCTGTAGGTTCCAGTTTCCGCACACCTTGTGGTGTGGGTCAAACCCAAAGTGGAACTTGCCTGGAGGACATTGGAGGTAGCGTCACACACTGTGACTGGCAAACCATCGATGTGGCATCTTCAAGCTGTCCTTTACTGGGGAAGCCCAGAGGGGGCCAAGGTAAACGCACCCAAAAGGTCCTGCAGCCCAGGGTGCTCACGGCAAAACTGCTCCTCATCCTCCATCTCACAACAGGATGCCCGTAAGCCAACAATGTGCCCTTGTGGCCAAGAAGGCCAGTGGCATCCTGGGGTGCATCAAGAAGAGCATGGCCAGCAGGTGGAGGGAGGTCATCCTCCCCCTCTGCTCTGCCCTGGGGAGGCCACCTCTGGAGCACTGGGTCCAGTTCTGGGCTCCCCGGTTCCAGAAGGACAGGGAACTGCTGGAGAGGGGACAGCAAAGGGCTACCAAGATGATGAGGGGATGGAACACCTCTCTGATGAAGAAGGCTGAGGGACTTGGGTCTTTTCAGTCTGGAGAAGAGAAGACTGAGGGGGGACCTTATCAACGCTTATAAATCCTGAAAGGGGGGTGTCAGGAGGACGGGGCCAGGCTCTTCTCAGTGGTGCCCAGGGACAGGACAAGGGGTAACGGGCACAAACTTGACCACGGGAAGTTCCATCTCAACACGAGGAGGAACTTCTTTGCTGTGCGGGTGGCAGAGCCCTGGCACAGGCTGCCCAGAGAGGTGGGGGAGTCTCCGTCTCTGGAGACATCCCAAACCCCCCTGGACACGTTCCTGTGCCACCTGCTGTGGGTGACCCTGCTCTGGCAGGGGTGGGACTGGGTGATCTCCAGAGGGCCCTGCCAACCCCGGCCAGTCTGGGATTCTGTGATCTCCATCCTCCATCTCCCTCGCCTGTCAGCGCCAAGAATCACGCTGCTGAGAAAAGAAGTGCAGTTTTTGGTGCAATTACGCTGCGGGTCAGCAGCAGGCTCCTCGTCCTCCACTCGGAAACACGGCATGGTATAAACTGCCTCTTACGGAGAAGGAAAAAGAGATGATTACAGAAGCACAAGGATGTAGGTGGGACGTTCAGCTCTTTGCACATCTGATTTCCAGCTGCAGCGAGGCAGCACCTTCTTCACATCTCTCGATGAAGTTACAGCCCCTACGGCTCACTTGTGGAGGACACAGACACCCGCCGGGCACGGAGCTCCTGGAAGGTCTCTTCCCCTCCGATCCCAACCCCAAAGGGCAGGTTGTGCGACACGGCACAGCCCTGCAAACCCCCTCGCCCAGATCAACACTTCTTCTGTCCAGCTCACTCATTTTATTCTTTTTTCACACTGTATTTTAAAGATCTATATGAGTGTGTGTATATATATACACACATTTTTTAATATATATACACACATTTATATAAATGTGTGTATATATATATATACATTTTTAAAAAATATATATGTACAAGAGTAGTTTTCATTAATGCATCCTTTATGTCTTGCAGCTCCCGCAGAGCTGGTAACTGACAAGGAAAATAGCAGCCGGAGCATCCCACGGAGGACTAGAAAGCCGTCGTGCACAACGCAGAGCGTGACGATTGCTCCGACCCAGCTTTTCCGACCTCTTTGTCCGCAGGGACCAAACCCCCCCCCCAGCCGGAACCGTGCCGCGTAGCTGTGGCCGCTCGGGCAGGTCACGCAACACCCTCTTCCCCAGCACTGCCCCGCGGAGGAGGGACATCAATCTCCCCCGAGAGGGAATTTCAACCCTTTTCCACTGAGCGCGGGGCAGAATATCCTGATGGTCAGTTTGGGGTCTCCTGTCCTGTCCATATTAATATACACCTCAGGTATAGAGAGGAGCAAATCTGAGCTGGAGCCAAGAATTAGTAGCCTACTAAAATGCGTATAGTCGTGTCTTACAGCTATCGTCTGTAAGAATTATCCCAGGGGCAAATAATTAGCTGACCTTGGTAGTTACAGCAAGAAGTACAAGCAGGAGCCTCCCTTCACGCCGTTCCTTGGCGCTAACTCGAAACAATCAGGTCTTACCACTCCCAGAGCAGACGCTGTCGGAAAAACGTGCTGTTAATTTCAGAGAGTTCCGTGAGTTAGCAGCGGCTTAACCAAAAAGTAAAATTACTGAGCGAAAAATCGGTCCTGTTTTCCCTCAAACCAGGACCCCTCTGATGCGGGGCGGGGGAGATGCTCCGGTCCCCTGGCGAGGAGGGTGCCGAGGACAGAGACCCCCCAGCCCCGGCAACCAGCAACAGGGGGACAGGGGACACTTTTTAAAGGGTCCTTCAAAAAAGCCGTACCCGTTTTTCCACCCGAGCCGCCACGCTGCACCCAACGCACTTTTAATATTAATCAATACGTCCTTGCAAGAGCCCCGGCGAGGCTGCCAGAGGAGGTACGTATAAACCAACCGACGTAAAATAAGTAATTCTCCATAATTCAATATGACATCCTTCCTTTAATTTAAACCTAATCAGGGAATAAGAAACTAAAACCAGCTGTAAGCATTCACATTACATCTCTCCGGGGAAATGTACATAAAGTTAGGATTTGTTTTCACCCAATGGAAGTTTTGCCGTTCCGCGCAGCCACTCTTTTTGTTTAAAGCTGCCCCTTTATTACATTTTCCACAACAGAATTTACAGTCTCCACCAAACAGAAAAGCAATTCCACTGCGTTCTCCTTGCCCTACTTTCTCAAAACATGAAAAGATTAAACGCAAAAGTGTTTCTAGTAGTCTGGCTATCTCGGCCATAAATCCAACAGGCAGGAAAGATATTTTTATTTTTATTTTTTTATGGGTAAGATACGGCTGGAAACTGCCCGGCCCGGCACAACGCGCACGTTTCCTATTTTTTTACCATCCGTACGGTAAATAAGCTTTTAGCAAACCATATCCGAGGGTCTTTTAGGGCTCTTTTCTCTGCGTGGATCAGCACAGAGATAACATGGGGGGCGAGCTCAGCGGCCAGCGCTTTCGAGGGTCGGCGTGTCCCACGGAGGGTTCCCATACGGAGCACGGGGAAGCTGGGGACAAGGAACTGCCCGTGTCCCCGGGGAGCGAATAACCCGATTACGGCCGCCGGAATCCCTAAAAGTCATCCGCTAATGGATGTTTTGAGAAAAAACCTGCTGGAGCTCGCTTGAATAAAATACAGAGTACGTGGGAACAGCGATGCCTTGTGAGCCCAACCCTCTTAATCTGCACTTAATGATCCTCTGGCAGAGGGAAAGGCCGACCCAAGGCACAGTTTAATGGTCGAACTGGCAATTAGAGCTATTGGTAACAATTCATTTTTCTGCCAATGGGCTTTTCCCTGGTGGGGAGTGCGACTATTAAATTTCCAGACATTTTTTTCACTACGTTTTAAAAAAAAAAAATTGTGGCATTATCAACCATAAATACTGTGCGAGGCAGTACGTGATGTTAAACCCAGTGGCACGATCTTGCAGAAAAAGGCAACAGAGTTGAGACATTTGGCTACGGCCACGGGTGTTTGCTTCTTCACTTACAGGAGGAACTTAAGGAAAAAAAAAAAGAAACCTGTAAATTCTCCCTCACAGCAAAAGACTTTGAACTCGCCCTCGAGCGGCGTCACCTACCGCTCCCGATGCACCTGTACTGGCCGTGCTGGAACGAAAGCCCTGCCGGGGTTTTCACAGGCAGGAAAACGCCCTCCTTGGTTGGAGCAGAAGAGAGGTGTGGGAGGGCGAGGGAGAGAGGCAGCAGAGGGGAGGCAGGAGAGAGGGGACGGCTACGACAGACCCCTTCTCGCCCTGCTTTTAACGGTCTTCCCAGCCAAAATTAGTAAGATTTAAACAGGCGCATCATAAAACCCCCTGAATTTTTAGTCCACGGTTTTTGGAACCTCCTATGTATTTCTTTTATCAGCAAGCATGAGTTTAA
>VXBH01005531.1:0-22273 GCA_013400035.1 Rynchops niger
TCCACAGAAACAGGATTTTCTTTAATCCCCAAGCATAGACTATGCCACAGCTCTTCTAAGATTCTTTTTAAGATTTCCTGGGCCAAAGGCAGATTTGACTACTCTTCTTCTGATCAGCTGTTACATGAAAAACAACACACACGGCTACAGGAAAGTTATGAAGACTGGTTTTGTCATAGCAGGATGCTAAGGTAATTATACGATGAATCTCATATGTTTTCTTCTAAAAGAAAATCTAATCATTTAGCTGGAACTAAAAACTTCAAGTGTCTTTAAAATGTGCAGTGAGGTCTGTAATGATGGATAGAATTTGATATGAGCTGCTGACTTTAATGACATACAGTACTCCCATTAGTTCTGAAAAGATGGTAAAGATGAGGTGGTGTGAAATAGGATTAAGTGGCGTTTGCATTAACCTTTTGCCTTAAAGGTTGTGTGCTTCCTGTGAATTTCCAGATTGTTTATTTTGTTTTGCATAACTTAAACAGCAAAACAGCAGTGGTGAAATGTGTCCTGAACACGTTGTGGTTAGCAGTTTTTCTGATTCTGAGTGTTCCGTCTCAAGCAGTGCAGCAATGTCTTAAAAATTAGAGCAGTTGCTCTATTGGCAGCTTGGGGTTTCATGGGAGAGACTCTGAGGTGGCAATCTCTGTGCAAGCAATGTGAGATGAAAGAAATTAATAATAGAGGAAAAAAAATGACAGTCATGAAATTGTCTGGTGTGTTGCTAACCCAAACTCTTCTAAATTGGACGTTTTGGAGCTACTAGATGTTATTTTTGCGTAGTAGAGACTGCAGGAGTGGTGTTGAATGAATGCTTTGTCATAGAGGACAGAACATAATTATCTGGCTTGTAATAGCCAAATAGATATCTGAGAAACCGAAAGCACTGAAAAGGTTTGTTTTCTCTTGTTCTCTAAAAGTTTATATCAATTTGTTGATAGATTATATCGCTTGGTTGAATTCAGCTCTGATGAGGTGCTTTCTATTAGAATACTAATTCTGACTCCTTTTTTTTCTTTGTTGGTATGCAATGTTATCTGAGACTGTTTGATCTAGTGGTAGTCCACCCAAAAGCTTCAAGTAGATGTGGAATGATATTATGTAAAATGTTATTTTTCAACTACCAGTTAACAGTCATGCACCTGGACATAATGTACTGTCTACTGTTCTACAGAAATAAGTTTTTGTTTCATCTCCAAGAGCAGACCACACCACAGGCCTTTCCAGATTGATAACAAAGATGTCCCCTTTGAGGGTACATCTATTCGGATGCTTGCTAAATGCCTTGGATGGGCAAAACCAGCATATTAGAGCTGCGGGCAATTTAGAGATACAAATAGGATGAAAAAGAGTGAAATCTCCAAAGGTGATGATGTGCCTGTTGATAGCACAGGTGTCTGTGAAGTGGCACACGTGATCATGCAAGTGGTCTGTTTCAGGGAACTGTGGAGCTCTACATAGAGGTGTGAGGAGTTGTTGCTGTCATAGTCCTTAATAAACTGTGTCCTGACAATACCTACAACTAAATAAAAAGATTAAAGGCTTATAGTGTAAAGCATAAGCAAGATGTCTATGAATACGTTCTGTGAAAAATTGAGGAAAAGAGGTGTTGGTTTCTTTTTTAAAAGGATATGAATGGACAAAAGAACTGACAAAACTACATTACTTAAGTTATGGAAATCAAAATAAAACATCATTCTTTAAAGATAAAATGAAAATGAAGAAAGACATAAAGCTGTTATACAGTGAGAACTGGGGTCAAGATCACAAGTAATCTGGATCAAACCCAAGCAACTGGTATTTTTGCATTAACACATCCACTGATGTGAAGAAAAAGACCGTATGCTTATTGGGATATGAATTGGAAATTTTTCAATGTATCTTGTTAGCAAAGATGTTTCCAGGAGAAAAAAAAGGCAGTCTTAAGACTGTCTTGTAGTTCACTGATGAGACCTCTTACGTGTACAGTTTGTGAGCCGAACTTTTAAATTGAGCAACCCTGAAAAAAGGCATAATAATAAAATTAAAAGATGATATTGTGGGTTGAGAGAAAAATAAATAAATTATTTGTTTTTCTTAGTTTGGTGTAACAGCTGAAGGGGGATGTGAATTCTCCTAAAACCCAAGATGGGAAAGTTAGTAGTGGTTAAGGTAAAGGACAATAATGATGGAAAAGCTAGCGGCTATATAACCTCCACAAACACATTTAGGCTCAACATTGGAAGTCGGTGGAGAAGGTTGTGAAACGGTTTTGTGAATGGAGTGATGAGGGCACACATCTTAAATATTTTAAACTGGGATGGGATCTTTTTGTGAAGGGATTATGAAATCTTTGTTGCATCTGATGCAACATAAATGTAATATCGTAGGAGAAAGGCAAATGCTCACTTTAGTGTTTTGGAGGCTAATCACACTCCTTAAGACCTAAAGTTAAACCAGGTTTTGTATTACTGTCATCTGACTTGTGAATTTGATCAATTCCTCAAGTGGAAAAGTGTCAGTTCCCTCCATTATTATGGTTTTTTCTCCCCCACACTTTCCCACCAGACTCTAGCCACGGTTGAGGAAAGAATGAAAGAACTGAATTCCTTTCATTGTGTTTCTTGCTTTGGAAGTCTCTGAATACGCCAGATTGAAATATGTCCCATTGAAAACACTTAGGGTTCTGTACTGGGAGTGATCTCTCCTCACAGCATATTGATATTCTTCCTTTCGTGAGAGGAAGCTGTAGCATTTCTTGTTTCTAAAGAACATCTGTCAGTTTTACAGATGAGATGCATAATTCCAGAAGATTTTTGCAGAGCTCTTCAGTACGTATTGAGCATTCTTTAAAATTCCGATTTTAAAAGATGGGCCCCTTAACAGCAGGAGGACAAAAATAGTCATAAAGCTTATTTTCAAACTACTGGGGGGGTGGGGGGGGGAATCAAATATGAAAGTAAATTGCAGGACTACAATATATACAGAGTATATTCTTGGCAGAGAGGTACTCTAGCTCCCGTGTAAGATAGAAGAGAGCCATGGATGATAATATTACTTACGTAAAGCATGCAGCTTGGACCAGTATCTTTTCATTAAAAAACTTAAGGAAATGTCATGATAATGTTTACAAGCATCCTATATTGTAAGATACTATTGGAAATATTTTTCAAGTATAATTCATCTGATAAGTGAGACTTGCATAAGACTGTGTTTAAAAATACATAACATATGTAATATTTTCAGAACATAAGTGGAGAAGAGCTTGTTGTATTGGTTTTTGCAAAAACTGTTGTTTGAGGAAGCTGAGGCAAAGAGGGGGGACATGGTGAAGTCAATCAGTTAAAGCATTTATTTGGGATGTCCCAATTTTTTTTTTAAATTTTTTTTTTGGCAAGCATGCACCCTCAGCACACCAAATGGGTGCTCAAAGCCATTGTGTTGATGGCAACCTGGTCTATAACTGTTTTTCTTCTCTTGTTTCTTTTCCTGAGAAGTTCAAAGATATCACTTTTGTTCTAATGTGAGGTGAAAACTTTGATATTTTCTCATGAAACCATACTCTTGTTCTCTAGGCAGCCCTGGAGGACAATGAATGATAGGTATCTCGAAACCTTCAAAATAATCCACATTGTTTCTGACAGCTCTGACAAAGAGAATACTATTAGCTGAGTCCCAAAAGACAGGTTAGTAAACCAGCCGGTCCCTTGCTGTGAACATATTTATCATTTTCATTGGCTTCAAGATTATGAAATGGACAATTCCAGAGGGCACAGGTTCTGCTTCTGCAAAATAGAATCTCCATCATTAAGGCAACTTCAGTTGCCCAGTCACAAAGGTAAATATCAGTGTCATGTCTGAACAGTTCAAAATTTAACTTAAAGAAATGTGGTTTAAAACAAATTGAAAGAATTATTCCAAACCCTCATAGCAGTCACTGGAAAAAAGAAAAAAAAATATTTTTTCTGGCTGCAGGTTTGTGTTGATCACTTTTTCACTAAACAACTAAGCTTTCAGCTGATGGCGAGAACTGTTGCATTCCAGTAATTTTCTTTCCAACTTCTTTTAGGTATTACTGATAATTTATTTGGTTGTTATCATTAGTGGGTCAAATTCTTCTCAGCTGAGGTTCTGACATTTGTTTTGTTTGATCAGAGTAAGGAATTTAATACATGAAATAACACCCTTTCATCCTGATTGTAACATATGCAAGGGAGAACAACCTTCTGAGAGCCAATGTCTCTTTATTCTGTGGCTTTAGCTGGAAATGCCACAAGAGCTCAGTAGATCAATGGATTAGCAGAGATTACTGTGTTTATTTGCAATACCTTAGCACTTCTGTTCTACTGCAGAAACAATGAGTGGAAATTCAAGACTAAATGAACCTGTTGTAGGGAAAAAAAAAAACCCAAAGCAAACAAAATCCCCAAGCCACGCCCCCCCCACCAACAAAAACAACACCCAAACCCACCCAGCCCAGATTTTTTCAAATCTGTTATACTGAAGCAGAACACCACTACACACACACACAGACATGGAAACTTGCTAAGGGTTTATAAAAACATTTGCCCTTTTATCTAGTTATTCAAGCTCTAAAATATTAACAGGTATTTTCCTTTTAGGACTTTACCTGAACTGTCTCTGAAGCTTTATCACAGTTTAATACTAAAGTATGCCTTGGATGACAAGGAGGGTAATGAAATACTTGCATTTCAGAAGTTATCACAAATGCCACCCTTGGACTATTTGTAAACTTAGCAATTACAGCGTGAGACTGATGAGCGGTTTCTAAAAAATTATTTCTATGGAACTGTGTAGCTTTTTCCTTCTGACTTGCTCCTATGTTGTACAACTAATTGATACATGAAAGTTGCTAGTGCATATTTAACTCAGCCCCTGGGGAGTTAGGCAGTCCTTCCATATGTAAAGAAACGCGTTATAATGAAGTAGCAGACCTTATGTAATGCAGAAGACTTTTGACATATGTGGTTTGTAAAAATGAAGGTGAAATTTTTGGGGGGATGAGAGGGGGTGGTTGCAATTTTCTGAGGGTCTGTTTAGGTTTTACAAATGTATCTGAAGTAATTATAACCTGTTGAAGTTACTGAGTATATTTTGTAATAAAATATTATGGTATAATGATATTGAATTATTTTAATGAACAAGACACACTGATGTTGTAGATATGAATAAAATTTGAAGTTTAACATAGAAGACATCCACTAGGGGATCATAAGTATCATTCAGTGTGAAAAGGCTCCTCCACTCTGCCCTATTTTCATTATTCTGCCTTTGAATCCTGGCATCAGAACCACCTTCCTTTTAGTTGAGTAAGAACAGATGTCTCCCCCATTGGAGCCTGTCTCTCTCATCCAGCCAGAAGGCTCACTTTTAAGTTACATGAGGCAAGAGGTAGTCTCTCTACCTATGAAGTTAAGTGAGCTGTCAATCTCAGCCCCTGCTGACTGAGAAGCAGGGAACTGAGATGACAATGGTACAAGAAAGCTGTACTTCTGATACGCTCAGGTGTCAGGAAGAGATTCATTAGAACTAAAATGCCATTCTTAAAAGCACTGCCTGCCACACAGCAGTTGCTTTTGCTCTTTGCTAGCCACACGCTTTCAATCCTTGGGATAGCCAGGCCACGTATCCAGCAGCAAAAAGGATTTATCCTTCGTATATAGATCAGAGAGACCTTGTGGGGATAAGTCGTGAAAATTGGTAGAACAATAAATCTGCTGCAGTGCTGTATCTGAGTGAGGGTAGAATTAATGCTCTGAAGCTCTTTGGTACCTCAGTATTAGTGACTTTTAAATAGATTCCCTTGAGCACGAGTGTTTCTCAGCTTTCAGTGTTTGTTGACAAAAGGAGGGGTACAATGAAGATACTTTTTGCTCTTCTTGATTTCCTTTACACTGTTCAAATACCCCATTAAAATCATAATATTTTAAACTGTGTTCACACCATCAAGAAAAACCCGATAGCAAATCAAAGTATATCTGTTGTATTTGGGAACTTACAAAGAACATGTAAACTGCATTTTTAATGCATTTTTTCTTCTAGAGGGCTTATAGAATGATAGATTTCCATACTGAGACTTAATAAGATGATTATCTTTCCTTCCTACTTGTTGAAATAAAGCAGCCACAGCACAGAGAAAAGCATATTTTAGTTTTGTACTCATGACAGAATATTTTCTATTGGGCAGTTGTGCTTTTAGTAATGGAGCTTTGATGTGCCTTTTAATCCTGTTATAAAATGGCTAATTCTTCCTGTGTTTAAGGAATAGTCATTTAAGTCACAGTCACGTAAGTTGGATTCAGTGGACTTTCCCATGCCCCACTCTGCAAAATGAAGATAATAGTCTTCCACAGAGGTGGCATGAAGGTAAATACTTTAATGATTGTGAAGCTAATGCACCTTTGGAATGGGCATTTATTTATGAATATCTAAAATGGATTTATAACTTGTGTGGCAAACTCCAAACTGGAGTTTTGCATAGCTTGTAACTGAGGAGAATTCGAAGACTGCAAATGTTAACCTTGCCTCTGCATACTAGGGAATTGCTGATACTGCTACATATAGAGCCGCAAAACAGGAATACATCAAATAACCTTATGATTGTGCCTGAACACAAAGATTGTAGTGCAAGAGTGGAACAAGCTAGCAGTGGTTTTGGGGACAGCATCTTGGGAAAAGCAGGAGTATGAGAAACTGTTTGCTGGCAGGCTGAAGCTGTTCAAACACAGCTGTCTTTGCTGGCGTTCTGAAAGTGCGTTACACCTGTGAATTGTAAAATTCACTGATGATGTTGCCAGCAAGACACCTGCTCAGGCATACAAATAGTTGTGAATAATTCAACCTTGGGAATTTAGTATTCTCTGCTGTTATCCACTTATTTCTTTTCCAATGAATTAATTGCAGCACCTGGAATCAATTCTTTCCCAGCCATTGGTGAATTACAGCAATATCTCTTTCCCCAGAGTTTTGTACTTTTATATGTTAAGTACTGTGTTCAACATATTCTTAATTTTTTTTATATGTGATTATGATTTCAACACAACCTGATATGTACTTCTTGCCACCAAAAAAATCATTCAACACCTTTTGCAACCTGAAGGAACATGGTAAGAACTCTGGGAAGGAGAAGCACCGGTCCAACAGTTTGAGGGCTTTTCACTAGTAAATGTCAAACGCTACCGGAGAGATTGTCTTCCTGTACTTATGTCTAACTCTCATCTTCTTTTGCCGTAGACAAACGGTCTACAGAGACAACTGCTTGACTTTATCACGGTAATCCTTTACTTTAAGGCTTACAACCAGGATAGACTTTGTTATTGTTTTTTTTTTTTTATTTTATTTTTTTTATCTGGAAGACACTGGATGTCATAGTACTGTGAGATCAAACCATTGTAAAAATCGTAGTTCTTCCCTATTCCTCAGGATACTTGTGTATATTGTCAGGTCTTATTTACACTCTGCTTTCATCTATGTATTTAAAAAAAAAAATAATCTAAAATTCTCTGTTGACGTGATAAACCTTATACTTAGCTTCACAGTGATTTGTTTTAACTTGAAATTACTCTTACTCCAGTGTTCATTTGAAACACAGACTATACTCAAGTGAGTTTCTTAAAGATGAATAATTTTTAATATTGTCAATTCAGACCCATGACAATGTAAACAAGAAATGTTAAATTACAGCTCAGTAAGGCAGGGCATTTTGTGCTCTTGCACAAAAATTCATTAAATTCAGTGGTTAGTATTGTTTCAGAGAGCCTTTCTTTTTCCTGTTCTTTCCTGTTTGCTTTCGTTAAACTGAAGTAACAACATCTTTGTGCTGAGAATTACCTGTAAATAAAAACTGGAGAGGGAATTCTGAAAGTGACATTTTTTAAAAAGATGTTGTCAGATGTACAGGCTTTTCAGACTACGCTGAGTGCCTGCCTTCTAGAAATCACCCTTTAAGTGATTTTAGACTGGGAATCGAAAATCACTAGCAGTGCTCGAAACTGTAGGCAGGGTAATACAAAAGGATGTTTTGTTTCATTTGGACCAGATTGCTGTCAGGAGCCAGTCGCTGACACTCACTTGCTGCTGTTTTCCAAAACGCTGATAACGGTTGTCATTGAATACATTTCTAAAGGCATCTGAAGAGAGGTGTTAAGTCTCTGATTAAAAGGTCCTATGCAAAACACTAGGTTTCTCATGCTAAGTGTGCATCAGAACAGTTGAACAGCTGCTTTCGGTTGGGGTTTTTTTGTTGCCCCCTTTTTTTCTTTTTCCCTCACAGTATGACTTTTGGAGTTCTATCAGTACAAAAGATGTTGGCGTTGTTGATGTCCTGTGTCATTGCTGCAGGGAATGATATCACGTCAGCCCTTTCATAAAACAATTAACTTCTATTTTTAGAGGACTCTGGAAGGCTGTTTGAGAGTCTTCTAGGGCTAGGTAATTTTTGTCCTAGATCTACAATATTGTGGTGGCTTGATCTTGGCTGACAGCCGGATCCTCACCCAGCTGCTCTCTTGCTCTCCCTCCTCAGCGAGACAGGGGCAGGAAACAAGATGAAAAAGCTCATGCACTGAGATAGACAGGGAGATCAGTTGCTAATTACCATCGTGGGCAAAACAAACTTGACTGGGGAAGATTAATTGCCAATTAAAAATAAAGCAGGATAGTGAGAAATATAGGCAAAATTAAAACCACTCCCCCCCCCCCCCCCATCCCTCCTTTCTTCTTGGGCTCAAATTCACTCACGGTGCTTCTACATCCTCCCCTGCCGAGCAGCACAGGGAGATTGGGAATGGGGGTTCATAACGCTTCATCTCTGCTGTTTTCCTCTTTGCTCCATTTCCTGTCTCCAGTGTGGGGTTCCTCTCATGGGATACAGTGCTTCATGAACTCCTCCAACATGGCCCTTCCATGGGTTACTGTCCATCAGGAACAAACCGTTCCTGCATGGGCTCCTCTCTGCAGGCTGCAGTTCGGGCCAGCAGCGTGTGCTTGTGTGGGTTCTCCACAGGTTGCAGCTTCCTTCAGGGCAGATCCACCTGTTGTGGTGCTGTGTCCTCTGCAGCCTGCAGTGTGGATATCTGCTGCAATGCGCTCCTCTCCATGGGTTGCAGCAGAACAACCTGCCTCACCACGGTCTCTCCACTGACTGCAGGAGAATCTCTACTCTGGCACCAGCAGCACCTCCTTCCCCTCCTTCTTAACTGACCTTAGTGTCTGCAGGGCTGTTTTTCTCATGTTTTTCTCACAACTGGCATGCAGCATATTTACTGCTTCATATTTACTGCTATGTTATCATAGGGGCACCCACCAGCGGTGGCGATGACAGCTTTGGACAGTGGTGAAGCCGGCTGGAACTGGCTCTGTCTGACATGAGGGCAGCTCCTGATCTCTTCTCACAGAAGCCACCCTTGCAGGTCCCCGCTATCATAACCTTGCCACCTAAACCCAATCCAAATATTAATTAATAACTTATACTGGGTAGTATGAGCCTTTTCTCTGTCTGTTTTCTATTGTGACGCTTTCCTTGATGAGCATTAAAACTGAACTGTTGAATATCTGTGTGACCTGATGCTTGATATCCATGCTTAAACCAGAAGTTTTTTCAAAGGATATTTGCTTTGCATTTTCCTGGTTAGTGAAGAAAATGTTTAATAATTCCTATACATTAGTTGTGTCACTGAAAAATATGTGGAGAGAGGAACTGTTTTGATTAAACACCAAATCTTCTGTAACCTTAGTGAGTAAGACATATACCTAGTTAAATTAAAGTTGTAGGTTTTCCTTTGGTTATAATAATGTCCTTTTAAGAATGTGATTGTATTCAGCTTAGGTTTGACTTAAGAACTCGTAACAACTAAATTTCCTAACTTGTTGATGTAACGTTATCTATGTAATAGCTTCTTGGGTCATGGTTTTTCTTCCATCTTACAGATTTCATGAAACAAATTAAATTTTTATCTAGGGAAGTAAATAAATTTGATTTTTAACATTTATTAAAAATATTCTATAGCAGGAGGAGGAAATTGTTTGTAGTTTTGAAATGTTATTAAAGTAAACCAACTATGAAACTTTGAAAATGAATATACTACTTCCTGTTAAAAACAGAGTGCTTTAAATCAAAGAATATGTTCTTAATATTGCAGTCACGCATAAGCACCCTTTAGAAAAACAGCACATTATTACCAATTATTCAGGAATAATACAAGCTTTACAAAGCTTTTAGCTATGGTAGCAGAAAGTTTCATCAACTATGACAGTTAGGGATTGATAAAAATACTTGCAAACTGGAAACCAAACATCACACCAGCTATTTCACTGATAGTTTTCGAGACTTACAGTAGACTTTAAAATAATGTTTTTATAGGATATGCATCACTTTCTGCTCCAGTTAGGAGTGATAAACTCATTAGATTTGTTGAGTCCATTAGAGTGGGTATGCTGTTTCACTGAATATTGGTGTGAATGCCCGTGCAATTGCACTGCAGCATGAAGCAGGGCTTTGCAGTGCTGCAGGCAGCTCACACCATGACACTTCCGCATGTGCTTTCTGTTATTGATTAGTACTATTCCCTGTGATTTACCTCACTGNACACCATGACACTTCCGCATGTGCTTTCTGTTATTGATTAGTACTATTCCCTGTGATTTATATTTATAAATCTCTGAATCGTGCCCTGACAGTAGAGAATTGATGAAAACTATCTTGTACTTATTAGAGATTTTAATTATTTATGATGAGAGACATGGTAAAGCCTTATTCTTATATGAAGCTCCTTGTTTATTTTCAGTTTAGGAATGCCAAAACTTAAATTCTTCTTTATATATATCACCACAGTTCTTAATGATAAAAAGTTTTATGTTTTTATATGTTTCTCTGAAGCCCTGATGTGAAGAACAGCTTTGAGCTGTGGAGCAAAAGAAACGCTTACTTTTTTATTTCATCACCTTTATGTCTAGATCTTCCAGCAAATGATATTGCAGTTTATGCACTGACTTATGCATCATGCAACTGCTGTTTGACCAAGGGATGAATAATAAGTATGGCATTTGTACTCAGGTCTTCTGTTTGACACAGGGTGAAGGTTACCAGTCGCAGCAGAGAGTGACTTACAAAGAAAGCCAGTCATCCTTTTATAATTTTGAATTTTAGCTAAGAATAAGTTAATACAGTGCTTCATTTGACGTTAGTGGCAAAACAAGCATTTAAACCAAAGGCTCTTTATTGACCAAGAATTCTGGATTTCTTGAAATGTGTAAAGGACCCTAAAAAACTATGCTTGTTTGGCTCATGTTTTAGGTGTGGCTGTCAAACGAAATATTTGCAGGACCCTGAATACTTCTGCTCTACAGGCTATATCCTTTTCTGGTAACAGCATATGACTAAACAAAGACTTCTAATTGCTGTTATGAGCTCTGCATAAATTGCCATGATGAATGACAGTAAACATATTCTCCACAGAAATTTCAGTCATACCATAACTTATTATTGATGATGACAGAAAAAGATGCAAGACTAATTAAAAATAAGATTTCCCAGGACTCAGCATCTTACTCTACCCCAGCTTTCCATGAGAAAGGAAAAAATAACACTATTTTGTTGATCAGAGTTCTCCACTCATTTTAAGTGAAAGCTTCATCTCTGCTTGTTGCCTTCAAATGAGCTAAAGAGATGATATTCTTGGAGTTTTAGCCTGGCAGAGGTGGGCATGTGGAAGAAACTCTGCATTTAAAAATGGAGTTGGGAGCCTGACAGCTAAATACAGAATAGCTTAGACAGATACGCTGATTACTCAACTTGCTTCACTGGTGTCAGCCACCACATCGTGCTATTCCTACTTATGGATAGTTTTGCTGGTCCTGTGTAGGAGAGCATCACGAGGTGCCACATACTTCTGCCTTGAGATGGGTTCTCCCACCTTAAGAAAGTGAAAGTAATGCATCTGTGAAAGCAAAGCTGAAGGCAAGAGAAAGTAGTTACCTGAAATGTTGCAGCATATGAGTTCATGTAGGATCTCTTCCAGTACACTCTCAAAAATAGGCTTTGGTGCCCTTAGCTCCTTTTAAAGCAACATCAGGACAGGTAACGTGACCAGGCTATTTTACTTGAAATACTGTTAAATAGAAAGTATCCTCTGGCTTTGGTAACCTGCCTTCTGGTTCATGGATTTTTGCCAATTAGTAAGAAATTAAGTTAATGAAAAACATATCTATATTAATAAGTATTTTTTCCTGTACAAAGTTAATGCCTTCAGATATTTTTCAGACCTCCACAAAAGCCAAATACTGTACACTTGAAACTAAAATATATTCTTCCTCAATGTAAAGAAAACACAACTTGTAAAAATGTCAGTCTTTGAAACTATGGGATTCTTTATGGAACACTGTCTCTTTAACGACCAGCATGTACAAGAAAATAATTTTCAAGAATCAGCTACAGAAAAGAATCCTCCCCATCAGATGTCATAATGTATTATAAGCTTTGGAAAAACACTTGTACTAGTTATAAAGTATGACTGATCAAATAAATTTGCAGGTTTGCACATTTTGTAGACTTGATTAAAGGCTCTGCTAGGTAAGCCAAATCCTCCTGGGGTGGTTGCAGTGGTTACTGTACCTAAAGTAGCAGAAGAAACTGTGTCTTATATTTAACACACTGTCTAATACCCTCATCTACTAAGCTTTGCTTTTTCTGTTTACTTCCTTGGATATTCAGCAAAACACCTAATTCTTCTTTTGTCTGTTTGCTAAGCCTTTACAGTTGTCAATACTTTGCAAACGCTGAGACGCATGTGTGACTTCACTTGTGCTCTCTCTAACTGTGGGTCATATTCTAGCACTGTTTATTTGGAGGTTTATTTGTCAAGTGTGTACTGGAACTTATTAATTTAGCAGAAGAGCGAATGAAACTGTAGTGTATACCTGGTGGAAAACCAAAGGGTTTCTAGTTTTGCTCAAAGCTATTATCCCAACTATTCGGTCCGCTTCTCGGTGTAAGATGATGGTTATCGTATGCCTATGATCACTGAGGAGTGATGCCCACAGTCCTTTAGCTCTGTATTTTAAAGTGAAGTGTCTCACTTGAAATACTCAAGGGGTTGTATTATTTTTGAATGTATAGGGTCATTTTGCAGAGCGAGGAAGATTCTATTCCTTTAATTATTTCTGCAACATCAAAGCAGGAAGAGCAGCTGGGCAAAACGGAGAGATCTACGAGGTAAACAACTTAATGACAAGTAAAGTGGCAAAAAAAAATAATATTACCATTGAAGTAAATCCATGCTAGTTTGAAATAAACTTACAACACCAGCCCCAGGAGATGTATTAAATTCGACTACAGTTATTTTTGAGAATATTTAGGAATGTGACAAACTGTATACCAGAAATAAAGCAAATCGATGGCTTATCTTGGAAGGGCGGCCCTTACATGACTGTCACACCGTTTCCACTAGTTTAGAACAAATTCTTCTGTCTTAGGCTGATTCTAGGAGCAATCATAACAGGTACCAGATAGAACACAGAAAATGGATCCTCTGAGATCTTGTAGAGGGATATAATCATCCTCATGTGAATCTTTCTACTGGCTACTATATAAGCACTGCTTGGGGAGTACATGTAAGTTTCTGTGATCAGGGCAAGCTGTTGCACTATGTTTGTTGAAAGAGAATTTCTTCTTTACCAATCCATTTCTTCGGATGCTGATGTTGATACTACAGTTACTGAGAAATTGTTCCAAATAGCTGGCTTCTAACATGTTCTGAAAACAACTGCCTTTCCACCATGGATTTTTCTGAGCTCTTAATTTACCATTCTTCAGCTTCTGAGCCTTTTGAGAGCTGTTTGATTTTCGAGATACAAATAGTTTTCACTGTGGTCTCTGTGAAGCACAGCAGCTTTCCTAATAATTGCTAAGTTTATTTTGGCTGCTCTTATGATTTAAGCTGATATTTTTTTCATAACTATCCTTTGTAGCCCCCATATTTTGTTTTCTTTTAATAGTGGTAGGCCCATTACTATATATAGACAGCTGGGATTTCTTTTTTAGTTACTTGCATCACTTCACATTTACGTTCGATTTCACCTGCCAATTTATAATCCAGTCAGTTTCGTAAAGTCTTTTGCAGCTCTTTGCAGTCATCCTTCAACTCTTCTATTTCAAACAATGTAATTTCATCAGCAACCTTTGCCACTTCATTGTTTTTTCCCTATTCCCTGCCATTTATGTATTTGTAGTGTTGAACAGCATGTAACCCAGCACATGTGAAACCCTCTTCACAGCCTTTCTCTGCTATGGAAATTTACCTTATCCAGTCTTTCAACCAATTGTATACGACCTTCCTTTTATCCCGTGATTACTTACCTTGTTTAAGAGGCTTTGGCGAGTAATCTTCTTGAAAGCCTCATAGCTGACAGTATCGGTCGGATCTCCCTTATCCGTGAACTTGGTAACTATTTTAAAAGCTACTTCCCAAGCCTAATGGTGCACTTTCACTTTTGAAAAACCATTCTGACTCTAACTGATGTCATACTGAACAGTGTTTCTTTTGATGTGTTTTGAGGTTGTTTAGGGGTTGTTGGGTTTTTTTTATCCTTTTCTGAAGGGGAGATTTGAATTTTATCTTCAACTCCTTAGAGAAATACTCCATCTGCAAGGCAAATGTGAGGGAGAAACAATTCCTGGTGCTGCTGTCTTTGTGGGATGCCCCTGATTTAAGAATATTTGGAGGATGCTTAGAATCAGGTCTAGACAATCTGAAGATAAAGCAATGCTTTTTGATAATACTGATTGAGGATTTCAGGCAGCTTTTCTGTTTTTTATCTTATTCAGGGTCAGAAAGGGAGTGATACTTTAGTAGGAACCCAAGAAATAAAGGAGCTGTTCTTTCAGTATTAGGCACCAGCTGAAAATGTTGATTTATAATTTTTGTTTGTCTATTTGTTTACACAGTAGACTTAATGGGTTAAGTTCTTAGATTTCTTTAAAAGTGGGAATATACTTCATACCTTTGAAGAATAATGGGAAAATACACTTCAAATTCACACTACTGGTATAAATGGAAGTTATATAGATGCCAAAGAAGGATTATTCAGGTATTTGTTTGCAGGGTGGCCAATATTTCATAAAAGCAACATGAAGAACATGCCCATATGATGTACACTAGATTTTTTTCCTGCTGTTTGGTGCTCATATCTAGTTGCTCAGTAAACCCAATAGTGACTGTCTATGCTACAAAATTTCATTTGGATGACAAAGTAGAGAGCTGGGGAAGCTGAGAAGACAGGCTTGTCTGACAATCAGCAGTGAACAAATTATTTTTATGTGAAATGCCCCGTGTACTCTTGTGAATGTCAGTGCGGAAGAACTTGACCTTTGTAATTCATTCATGAGACAGAACATCATTAGCATATCAAAGGAAACAATTGGATTTGCTTCCAGATAAAAGGAAAAAGTTGGTGAAGATGCTAAACAGAGTCACGGTTTTGTATAAGCTGATTCTAAGTAAAGTGCAGCTCTTCTGTTCTGTTATATGTGTTAGTCTTGCTGAAAGATAACATAATACTTTGGTTTTTCATGTCATCTTAGGCTAATGAAAACCCAGATTTCGTTGGCTGAGAACTTCTACCATCCAAAGACTGGAAAACATCTATTAAAAAAATAAAAATATAACCTCCTGCATGATCACTATGAAAAGTTTTATGTTATGAAGTAAGTGACCACTTAAAAATTGACATTGTGCTTATTGGCACACAACAAAGATCTTATTAGGGTGTAAGGCACGTTATGCTGGGGATCCGATTCATCAAGGCTTCTTGTCTGCTCTGATTAAGCACGACCTGAGGTGATCTCCAACTAGATTAGCTAATGAGGTTAAAGCAGGCAAGTGATGAAAACATGACTGTGGAAAGGAGGCAACAAAGTAAACATAATGAAAATAGAATCTTCTCAGCAGCATATAACTCATTTTAGATCCTCTGGTTAAAAGAAAATGGAGTTATTTATGTGACTGTGTAGTCGCCAGAGCTGAGGAACTTCTAAACTTCTTATGAATCATCTCTGATCTCTCATCCACAGACATAAAAATTAAAATATGAAACTCTGTCATTTCTGCAATGGTTAGAACTGAGAGATGAGTTATATCTCTAACTATCTTGATTTGAGTTAAGATAACTAGATTAAACTAAGTACGTATTAGCTGTTGTGTTACAGAAATAGTAGAGAAGTAGAGTTTAATGCTGAGAGTTTATTAACTTAGAATAAAGATAGGAAAGTGGATAGAGGTGGGGGGAAAGGGCTAAACTTCAAAGCTCATAGGAAAAAAAGAGTTCTGTAACTGACTTTCCTATTTTTCATTCAAATGTGAATATTTAGGAAGAGAAGTTTTTAGGAAGATGTACAATCACTCTACTACGGAGTCAGTATAATTCTGTACTTAGAGCAGGGTCACTATCTTCTCTGGGAAGAAGATGCAGTTTTAACGTGGTATCATGGAAGTTTAGGGCTGAAGATTTTAAAGCTGGCAATATGGCTACGGTGTTTATGAACATTATTTTTTTTTTCTTAATTTCAAAGTTAGTAATATTGTATTTCCTATTACCCCTTTCTGCAGGACCACTTTTGTGCCTTTCTTTGTCAATAATTTTCAGTGATTTTCAATTTCTAATATACCTTTCTTACATCTTATTATTCACTCTACTACCATTTGATGTCAGTCAACTCTTTGAGTTTAGCAACAAACACCAAAGTTAAACTCTGAGAAAAAGTTGGGATTCAGATTTGGTTTAAGTAATAATTCAGTCTTAGTGAAGCATAGTTATTGTTTCTATTTTTATATATTTTTCATGAGTTAAAATCAATCATGATCACGCCTCTTGTGAGCATACTGATAGGAAAAATGTAGAGGATACAGATCGTAGCTTGGAGAACATGCTCTTTGTGGATAACTTTGAAAAGTTTTGCACAAATTCTTATATTTTAGAGAAACAAGATATAAATAGAATGGAGCTTTTATTATTGGCAATATTATTCCTAGTCCTGGGGGGAGGATCCTCTGTTAGAATATACTTGTTCTTGAGAAAGGTGCCATTAGTGAGTCACACAGCCTTTCTGCCTCCCTCCAAAAGTAATGCGCTTCAGTGGTTGGAGTGGGGGTTTTGGGGAGAGGTGGGAAGAAGTGGGGAAAACAAGGTTTTTCTTCGTATGCATTAGTTGCCAAGCAAAAAAGGTGGTTTAGGTAATGATTGATTAAACAGAACGTGAACTTAATGGTGTCTGAAGTGCAGAACAGTTGTTTCAAACTCAACATTTTTTTCTACTATTTTTCTTTAAGAAAAACTATTATTGGTAACCTTAATTAGTTCAACAATTTTACTACTAGTTGTTTGTAAAATATAGACATATTTGACCCCTTGCTTATCTTGTAGACAGACTCGTACAAGCCCTTTTTGACCATATTCATATCCAGGATTTTGGTCTCACAGGTCTTAATTTCCCTGATAGCCGATTTAATTTTATCGTATTATTATATGCACTTGCAATTCTAGTTGATCTAACTATGTTATTGTTGTATTTTTTTTTTTTTTTTTTTAAATTCTTCCTACGGACAGTGATGTTCATATGCTACAAAAAACACATACCTCAGTGCAGTTTTTTGCCTGTTGATACTAAATAGGACTTGAAATGCCTTCTTGGATCATTAACTGCAGTTCCCTACTGACACAAAGTATCAGATTACACGATCCCTCTTATTTGTTTCTAAATTAATTTAGTTTTGCCCTCTGTGAGGTAATGCAATTTCTCTTGCACGTAGTGATAGACATCAGCCTGGACCTCTGTCATCTTTTGGGTTTCACTTTGACAGCAACTTCCATTTTCCAAAGAGAGGGTCTTTGTGAACTTTTATAGGTAATAATACTGAGATATTCACAGTAAAAATATAGATTCAGCAATGCTGCTTTGTTCATCCTATGCTGCAAACACTGTGCTATTAAGGATAAGATATCTCCAAAGGGTTTTATCTCTAAAACCTTGAAGAATGTTTGGCAGATCAAATCATGTTATACACTTTTCAATTAAACAGTCCTGCTTGAGTTATATACACATGCTACTTATCACATTACTCTTGAGTATTTCTGCTCAACGATGCTTTGAACACCTCCTGGTTTTCCTCCCATTGTGACATGTTATCATATCACATTTACCACCTGGGGAAACTTGAAGACCAAAACTAGAACTTTAATAGGATTTTGGTTTTGGCATTTGCATTTAATTAAAATACTCACATGAAGCCCAAGAGTTCTGTATGAAGAGTTCTGTAGGAAGGCATTTCCATGCTTCAGTGGAATAAATCTTCCTTAGAAACACATGTTCTGTGGTGTAGCTATTTACATTCTCTGGGGTTTGTAATGCTGCTTTACTATCCTGCATGCTGTTTTGAGGTCAAAGAAAATGCCTTCTTCATAGTGACTGCAGGCAACACTGAAGATATCTTGCTTCAAAAGGTGCCTTGCGTCCAAAGGACTTTAGTTAGCAAGATTATAGGAGCAGCTTATACAAGCTGTCTGGAGAAAAGATGGGCGGGAACCATTACCTTTTTTTCTATAGTAATTTGAAAAGCACTTTGTGAACAGAACCAAGTCTGAAAAAAACAGAGACTTGTAACCAAACTCACAATTGTGTTTTTTACTTGCCACAAAGCTGCTGCATTATCAAGTTCAAGTATGATCACTTCAGTAAGACCCTTTGTCCTTCAGTGTCTCAAATTTTCTCACCTGATAAATTAGGATAATCAAGTCTCTCTGTATTTTCAAGTACTCTAGATTTTTGTGCTGGGAAGCACTTGAATTACTTCCAAACAGTAGTAGCAGAAAAAAAAAACAAAATATGTGGAGTATGAAAGACATAAACTGACATCATTATTTGCATTCCAACACTATTTTAACAATTATTTAAAATTATGTCTCAAATGAAAAATTCAAGCTAAAGAGTGGAATGTTAGTCTGTCTGTTTTTTCCCTTTTCCACCCTGATACATTTCTTCTGAGAAATGACAGCTTGCTATCACACTCTTAGTTTTTTAATTCATTAAGGGAATAGACTGAGTTTTATATATCCCAGTGGATATCTAATTGCATAGCTGCTCTCTCTCCCCCTGCAACGAGTAATCAAAATGTTTCTTGTTATCTGAAGGTTTTTTTTTTTTTAAATGTATGTTCATTATGCAGTTTGTTAGAACTTGTATTCTCAGCTGACCACAGATTTCATAAAAGTCAGGTTTTTGTTTTCCATGTATTGTATTTGTATTGTGTGTGCATAAGCAACTACTTCTGCTTTTAGTTTGTACTCATTTTTCATGATGGTGTTTCACTCGAAATAAACTACTTCGTATTTTCAGCATAAAATGAAATGTGATATATGAGGCCATAGTTTAACTTAAATTCCCACTGTTGTTCAAGTCCACTATTTTTATGGTGTGTAACTCATTCAATATATACATACTGATACCTGCCCTGCACACCCCCCACCCCCCCGCCGCACATATTTTCAGAATATATCTTGAAATTTTACCTCTAAAAAAATAAATCTGTATTTTATTCAGCTTCTCTCTGCTAAATGTAATATCAACAAACTAGACTTGTGTGTAAGGAAAGTAAACAAGTATGCTGGCATGGAAAAACAGCTTGAGGCCTGTAATAGAAGGGAGAAAATCAGATGAAAGAGAAAGGTGGAATTTAAAGAAACTGAGGAAAATCACATAAGAGACAAATGTGTCAGAGTGCACTAAACAGATTTAGAAACGCAGGATCATGTTAAAGCTGGCAGCTTTCTCTTTCTCTATTTCACCTCTTGCCTCAGTTGCCTCAAAATCTGGGCTAGTTAAAAAGTTACTTAGAGCCTCTGTCAGACTTTGACTTCCAAGAAGAGTTTTGGTTGAATATCTTACTCTATTTAATTTTGAAAATCGTGTATTGAAACAACAAAAAAAAAATTTCTGGGAAACAGTGTTTTCATGGGGGAAAAAAATTACTAACATCAAGGGAGTCTAGAACTATAGATTTTATCTAGTCACCTGTTATAACAAAAACCCCCATATAATACATATACATAGTGTCTCCTGACAATCCCGGTTGTCTATAAAGAATATCTCTGTGTGACCTGAAAATCTAAAGTCATCAAATGCTTTCTAACATCATATGAAAGACTTCAGGGTTTTTTTTCTGCTGAAGTCACTAATAAAGAAGGAGATGAGTTGTTTCATGATTGTTTTTACAACTTAAGCTTGTGCATGTGCTTATTTCTTATTTTTATGCTTTTCCATCATTTTTCTTTTTGTCTTTCATCACCACGCCAGCTTGAATTGTGCTACATGAAACATCAGTGTTAAATTATCTTAGGTGAGATTTCTTTCACCTATAACAAAAGCAAATCAGATTTAGAACATTTATTTAAATTAATGAAACACAGAGAAGTGATCATGTTCTTTACTATAAGTTGAAGTTGCTGTGCTTTCTTCGGGCAGTTCAGGTGATTTACCTTTGGTGAAACTCTGTCTCTAAATTTTTAATTTTTTTGTTTTTAGCCTGAACCTCAGTGCACGGGATCCTTTTCCCACATAGGTTCAGTTGCTTGTCTATATACAAAAACATGTGGAGATTTTTATTGTTTTCAGTACCCTGTAATTAGTTCTTTAGTAACCAAATCTGATGCATAGATAAATCATTACATCTTTACTTCAAAACAGTGCTTAATGATATTTTTTAATCAATTTTCTTATGTAACTTTGCTTCAACAAGTGAACAAAAACATTACCTTTATGACTATTTCTTGAATTGTTCTTCAATATAGCGTTTCTCCGATGTAGCTATTAAAACACACATAATGATAGCTTACTCTTACTCATATCTGTAAAATACTTTCCAGATGGAGCAGAGGGGCGACATGACTTCTCCAAGCTTTCTCAGTAGAGCTACAAAAAGATTTCTTAACACCCATTTGCAATGCAGCTAAGGGAAGAAATCCCAGAAAATACACTTGCAAAGAAATAGTTTTGTTCACAATGTATGCTCATTTGAATTAGTACAGAAATGAGTTACTAATTAATTGTGAACTATGATTATTTAAAAATAGCTTTACAATTAAAATATTACGTGCACTGTTAAATGGAAAATATGGGTCACCATGAACGTAGTGTAAAAGGGTTGGTGAGTATACACAGAAACTAAAGAAATGCCCTATAAAGTAATGCCAAATTAAGTTTGCATGTCTGCTGTTACTACTGACAGAAAAAATAAATCATTCTTACAACTTTTATTCTACAAAACAAAACCAGATTAGCTCTGAATAACTTCAAGATTATTAAAATTTTTATGCAAGGTAGGCATAGAAATAGAATAAATTCTAGAAATAAGCCAACTTTTGCATTCTTAGAAAATATGTATTAATGTGCTTAATATGAAATGAACCAGCTAGGTGTGATATAGCTTGTATGACATGTAAAATTTATTAAAATTACAATTCTGTTTTTAACTGCTCAATTAAGTAGGCAAATGTTAGAACTTAATGATTTTGTTCCTGTAGCTGTTGATACTAGGTACGCAACAGTTTTATTAACTTAGTTTAATATATTTGCTTGAGTTTTAGTTTAGTTTCTAGTCTAGAAACACAAGAATTAGTATTTCGCAAATTATTATCCATTGTGTTAATCCATGCTAAAGCAGGTAAACTTTCTGATTTTCATGGCATCACGTATGAAATCAAAATCATTTTGCAAGAAGTTATACAGTTGGATGTTGCTGAAGAGATCAGGATTGCCAACAACGTAAAATACAACACATAACTTTTTGATCCCTTTAAATTAGTGTATGTGGCAAAAGCCATCAAGTTAACCTCTGGAAGCAAAAAGATATCCATAACCCAAGCAGCCTTTAAAATGTTAGGTGTAGCAGTTGAATGTGTTCTTGGAGTTAGCTGACTTGCTCTTGCAGTTCGGGACTCTGTGCTTCTGCTGGACAAGTGAACTGTAAACCCCTGGCTCAGCTGACTTCTACGAAGTTCACTTTATTCAGTGGTTCAAGGAATGGACTACTGAAGTGAAGAAATACTTGTAATGCTTAAGGGAGTCTTCCAGAAATTACAGCGATGTCTAGAGATTTAAGGAGGAGAGATACCTATGCCAAGATAAAGTAAAAAGCCCCCCAGTCACCCTTAGAAATGTTTGAGGGATATTCTGAGCGATGAATTTTATTTTTTTTTTTTTTTTTTAAACTTTAAATGTTATCTG
>VXBH01005531.1:24601-74942 GCA_013400035.1 Rynchops niger
TTTTTTTTTTTTTAAATACAGTACATTTAGTGGTGTAAAATTAACCAAACCCTTTCAAAGGATCTTTAGCACATTCATAATAAAATACACTGTATTTGTAAACAAGAAAAATTAAGTTGTTGCACTTGTTCTTTGAGGACTTTGATGAAAGAACAAGGGAAGAGTTGAATTTGAAATTTAAAGAGGAAGATTTTTGGTTTTGTTTCTCTGAAGGGAGAGAGGTGAGAGAGCATCTGTTGATAGTTTCAGTGGCCAAAACCACAGCAAGCTCTATTGTTTCTCATTTAGAATCTTGAAAGGTGGAAATCATTTAGGAGTAACGTGATGGAACTGAAGTACAAAGTGCCAACAGGAAGGACTTGATTCCACATTTTTTTCTTTTTTTTTTAAAGTACAATAAAAGTGGCTATTAATAAAAGTTGTTATCAAGAACTTTGGGATTTTATATTTATTCTGCCTCTCCTGTTGCATCAAAATAATTTCTCAAGATCTTTAAAAATGTATAGCAGATGATTTCCTTTATCTCTTCCGTATCTGGTGATAACTCTGTTTTCTAAATATGTATGCATCTTTCAGTATTTGTGTTAGAAATATAAAATAATTAATGAATTTCCAAATCGAGGATGACAAAACAATCTTTAAGAGATAGCTAAAATTCTACAACATTTTTCCAATAATTTATTTCCTTAGGACTTATTGGGGGCGGGGGGAGTTTTTCCAACATCAGTTGAAAATGTGGAGACAAGTGTGGTGCTTTTGGTGCCTGTGTGTGAGGAGGGGGTTATCAGAGGTGGTTTTTCTTGTTTTTTGTTTTTTGTTTTTTTGTTTTTTTTTTTTTTTAAACAACTGCTTTGATCGTCCTCGGGTTTATTTGAGAAAAAGATTTATGGTGTAAAATTTTGAGGATAAAAAAAACCCAGGAGGGTGGCAGAAAAGATGCAATGCTCATAGTTCAGAGAGGAAAAAAAAGGTTAGCTCTCTAGGAGTATACTACAAAGAACTCTCAAAAATATTACTAAGATTTGGTTTCCTCTTCACAAGTAGACTCCTGAGTTCTAAGTAAAGGACCAGTATAATGAGGTCCTGATATTGTACATTGTCTGTGTTCCTATGCAAAAAGATTTATTTGCTTTATGACCTGTCAATGACATATTGAAACAAAAAAAAAAGTGCTTTGTATTTCGTCTCATGAATATCATGAATAGCATTCAAGAGTTGTAAACCTTTTTTTTTTTTTTTTTNTTTTTTTTTTTTTTTTTTTTTTGTACAAAGTTCTAGATTTTGTGTTAGAACATGTTTTCTTTCTTTTCCTAATCCAGGTTATGGGATGCAGGCAGGGATGAATTATTACTAATTACAACATGATAGTGAGTTAAAATTTCTCTGCGCCTTGATATTCAAAGACTACCATAAAAAAGAGTATCCTTTCTACTTGTATGACAATCTAAACTTCAAGGGAAATAGCTGAAGCTAAAAACCATAAATCTCATTAAAATTATTATATCTGACAGTAAGGAAGAGAAGCTAAATAGATGGATGAAAACAATCAGCAGTAGGAATGTGGATAACAGAGATAAGGAATGTAAACCTGTCAAAAATTACAAATTGTTAGAAGTTTAGTAAACACTAAGCCTCTCGTAGTCTTCCTATTGCTTACTATGATATTAAGACATCATCTACAGACTTGAAACTTGAAAGGGAAAAAAGAAACACCCTGAAAACATCTTTGGTGGTTGTCCTTGTTTCATCTTGGTCAAAGTTAATTTTCTTTCTAGTGATTCCTGTGAAAGGACTGTCAATAAAACATATTGTTGTAGTTGTTGGTAGGTGATGTTTATACTTTTCAAGGACTCTTTTCAGCTCCCCATAGAGGCTGAGAAGGAGCACAGACAGAACAACGGAATGGCCAATGGAATATTCCATACCATAGATGTCATGCATAGTATACAAATGGGGGTTGGCTGGGGGACGAGAGTCCATGATCACTGCTCGGGAAGGTGCACATTCACTGGGTGGTGAGATTGACTTGCATTGTTATTATCACTATGTTCCTGTTCTGTTATTGTTCTGTTAACCTGTGTTTACCTTGCCCGTGAAGGTTTTTTCCTGACCCTTTCCTCTCCTTTTCTCCCTCTTCTCCCTGTCCTTCTAGGGGGAAGAGGGAGAACTGTGCAAGGAGCTGCATGGTCCTAGCTGCTGGCTGGTGTTAAACCATGATAGTAGTTTATCATTTTGTGCTATGCTGGGGAATTGTTGGGAGTCAAAAACCTTTGATATTCACGATGAGCACTTTATTGATACATGCAGAATATTAATTTTGCAGATCCTCTGAGTAGTCAATGACAATGGGCTCTGCCCATTGTGGGGAGATGCAGAATTGCTTTATGAGGCAAGAAGATTGAAGCCATTTCATAATAGGGGCTGAGATTTCACTGCTAAATTTTACAGCAGGTTTACTGGCAGAATATTCTTTACTTTCATTTTGTAGTGGAAATACTTTTCTTTGCCTCTTTGTAGAACAACTCTAATATCATCCTATTGCTTTCCCCAGAAACTGTGTGTAAGATGCTCATTCTCATGTCTTGCTTTAGGGAAAAGGAGTGGACAACTGGTGCTTCCATCGGAGCAGATTAGTCCTCGTCTTTCCCTATAAGTTTTACTAGCACTGAGTCTTCCCCATTAATGCCTGGCATACTTTCATCCCATTTGTTCCTTGTGATAGCAGCATGGGATTCAGCTCATGAAGTGTTGTGATCTTGGACAGTGAGATAATCAGAATTCTAACCAGGGAAAGTTTTTGTAACATTTAGTGATACCAGAAAAAATGGATGAAGAAGGAGCAAGTAAGGTCCGGGTACCTTTACCATGTCTGTCCCAGACTGTTCCATGAGCCACTACACAAACACTGTATTAACTAATCCCCTCCACAAAAGGCTGCTTTCCATGGAGTGGTGAAGTTATGCCCCAGTTAAGATTCAGCAATTTTTGGCCTATTTTATAATTACAGCTACAAAAGCAATCTGGTAAAACTTTAAATGTTAACTTTGTCTGAAACTGTGGTAGACTCAAGAGAGGGGAAGAAAAGAAAAAAGATTTTTTAAATTTTTTTTTTTTTCCTGTGGCATGAAAAGCCAAAATACATAATAGAAGACACATACATGCTTTACTGAAGAGGCATTTCCTTTAAATTTTATAATTCAGTATTTTCAATGTTTAATAGTTTCATTATTTTCAATGTTGCTTTTAAGTAAATACCTGAACAATACATGTATACTTCTTTAAAAAACATTGTGGGCCTTCTGAATGTCAAAAATTACTTTTTTCTTTTTTTTAATAAAATGAACAATTAATTTTAATTGAATTTCACTTTTAAACAATATTTAGTAATGGCTTTTTAATTTGTTTCACAAAAAATTTTCTTCATATTTAGATTTTCTATTATGATCATGAAATTAGCTTGTTTCTCTGAAATTGGCCTTTTATGCATATTCACGTAGCAGGAAAAACAGTTTAGAAATGTTAAGAAAAAGTGAATTTTTTTCAAGAAAAACAGCAAATTATTTTTCTGCTCTTTGCTAGTCAGTAGATGATTAGCTCCCATTGCTATTTTGTAGAACAAATCTACCTCAGATTGCACAGAATGCTGAAGAGCAGAGAACCCTGGTATGATGCAAATTGACCAAACAGCTGCCGAATGTTGAATTCTAACAATACTTTAAACAGCTGCTTTCTTCTGGGAGATTAATATTAAAAACTGCAAGTAGAATAAGACTTGACTACTGAAAATTCGTAGGCATTTTGAGATTAATCAGAAGTACTGAATAACTAGTAATTTTTGAAAGGCATATACTCAAAATTTGTGATGGTTTTCAAAATAATGAAAGACCATCGTGAAGTTTGTCGCTAGTACAATGAAATAGTACATGAAATAGTAGCATGAAATAGTACATGCAGTTCACAAATTGCAAGTGCTAAGGTAGTATCGTATGAGAGAAACTGTGAGATATAATGAATATTCAGTTTATCCTGGCTGTAAACTTACAGCTAAGTCAAAGGTCATTTCATATTGAAATGAATATAAAATTGTCCAACTAAAAATGTTCTCAGTACTGAAAGCTGTGCATTAGTAACAACTCAAAAAGACCCAGGAGTGGCCATAGTAGTCTTGCACAGGAGCTGGCTTTGGAAGTTTCTATAAAACTTTTTGTATATTTAAAACCTGGCTGTTTCATTTGAAATATCCCATATTAAAAGAAAGATTCAGAAATATTTGGTTTAAACCATTAGATTTAGGGGAAAAAAAAAAAAACCACCAAAGTTTTTCATAGTAGGGAGAAATTGGATTTTCAGACAGTTCCAGTTGACATGCTGCCTGTAATACTCTGTATACAATGATTGAGCTGAAAAACATCTGACAAATGTTAAACATCATTAAGAATTGAATGAAGTATGCTCTGAAGTGATTATAAACCCTCTTCCTTCAATAAACTTGCTAAATAGTAATGAATGGGGAGTTAATAAGAGGGTCTGCTAGCTGTTGGTGTAGATTCTTTGTGGACTGATTTCATTTATAAAAGAATTCAAACAAAGTTTGGGGCTTGCGGGGGGGGGGGGGGGGGTGGGGTAGCAACAGTGCTTAGAGGGAATTTTCCTGGTTTAAACAATAAATCATCAGTGTATTTGATACAAGACCTAGTGGCAGGAAAAACATTGCCTGTCTAATAGAAAAAATGATGATGCAGAAGTTTATGAAATAAAATATTGGACACTTAAAGCTGGCCCTTAAACCATATATAATAAAATCTTCCATGTTTATGCAGGCCCTATGGCTTTTTGTATTCATAGTCATTTGAAATTAATTGTAGATGTGTTTAGTTGATATTTTCTTCGTAGAGAAGCGTAAAATTATGTCTTGCTGTTAAGGCATCTCTCTGTTCCCAAGGGTAGTGTGGACCTTTTCAATATCTACTTTCATTAGAAGAAGGAATTTGTTAGTTAAATTGCTTGAAGTTCACATGGGGATGAAACTTTAAAAGTAAATGCTTTCAGATACAGATATTTTAGTTACACTAGTTCTTGAAACTTTCTATTAAGACCAAATCTTTATTCTTTCATTCTACGTATGTACACCAATGTTGATTTAATGATCTGGAAGTACAAGGAACCACGTAGAACATGAAAAACTTCATGATTTTTTTTTTTATTTTTTTTTTCAGTAATGGGAGTAATTTGGGTAGTACTTCAGAGGGTTTCTCAGCCCTTCCTGGTGTGATCTAATAGATAGGACACATCTAATGCAATTTTCATAGTCTCCTGAATGTAAACATTTCTACCACAATGTTCTGTGGTAGAATAGCATTTCTGGTGGTATTTGCTTCTTTATAACACTGCAAGCTAGGCAAGGAAAGAGACAGTTTTCTTTGAGTGACAGTTCCCACAATGCCCAGTATTACTCTATCCAAGTAAAACACAAGCTCTCTTTAAGGCTTTCATTAAACACCCTTCACAGACTAATCCTGTTTGTTGTTTACTAATTACTTCTTTTAGGATACTAGATTTAAGAACAGTNTTTCATAGTAGGGAGAAATTGGATTTTCAGACAGTTCCAGTTGACATGCTGCCTGTAATACTCTGTATACAATGATTGAGCTGAAAAACATCTGACAAATGTTAAACATCATTAAGAATTGAATGAAGTATGCTCTGAAGTGATTATAAACCCTCTTCCTTCAATAAACTTGCTAAATAGTAATGAATGGGGAGTTAATAAGAGGGTCTGCTAGCTGTTGGTGTAGATTCTTTGTGGACTGATTTCATTTATAAAAGAATTCAAACAAAGTTTGGGGCTTGCGGGGGGGGGGGGGGGGGTGGGGTAGCAACAGTGCTTAGAGGGAATTTTCCTGGTTTAAACAATAAATCATCAGTGTATTTGATACAAGACCTAGTGGCAGGAAAAACATTGCCTGTCTAATAGAAAAAATGATGATGCAGAAGTTTATGAAATAAAATATTGGACACTTAAAGCTGGCCCTTAAACCATATATAATAAAATCTTCCATGTTTATGCAGGCCCTATGGCTTTTTGTATTCATAGTCATTTGAAATTAATTGTAGATGTGTTTAGTTGATATTTTCTTCGTAGAGAAGCGTAAAATTATGTCTTGCTGTTAAGGCATCTCTCTGTTCCCAAGGGTAGTGTGGACCTTTTCAATATCTACTTTCATTAGAAGAAGGAATTTGTTAGTTAAATTGCTTGAAGTTCACATGGGGATGAAACTTTAAAAGTAAATGCTTTCAGATACAGATATTTTAGTTACACTAGTTCTTGAAACTTTCTATTAAGACCAAATCTTTATTCTTTCATTCTACGTATGTACACCAATGTTGATTTAATGATCTGGAAGTACAAGGAACCACGTAGAACATGAAAAACTTCATGATTTTTTTTTTTATTTTTTTTTTCAGTAATGGGAGTAATTTGGGTAGTACTTCAGAGGGTTTCTCAGCCCTTCCTGGTGTGATCTAATAGATAGGACACATCTAATGCAATTTTCATAGTCTCCTGAATGTAAACATTTCTACCACAATGTTCTGTGGTAGAATAGCATTTCTGGTGGTATTTGCTTCTTTATAACACTGCAAGCTAGGCAAGGAAAGAGACAGTTTTCTTTGAGTGACACTTCCCACAATGCCCAGTATTACTCTATCCAAGTAAAACACAAGCTCTCTTTAAGGCTTTCATTAAACACCCTTCACAGACTAATCCTGTTTGTTGTTTACTAATTACTTCTTTTAGGATACTAGATTTAAGAACAGTTCTATCTGAATTTTTTATAATGGTCTGCATTTCTTCACTTTCTCTCTTTCATGACTCCTGTTCCATTCCTCTTTTACTGTGCATCAGATCTGCTCTGTGCAGGCAGAAACCCAGTCAAATACAATGGCTATAATATTCTGTTAAACCCAGTTTAAACATCAATAACAAAAAAAAGATCAAGAAAGTTGGGGATGTTATGAACTGGTAATTTTAATTCCTTGACGGTTTATACCCTAAGGTACTTCTTAATTGCATTTTAATTCTTTGTAATTATGGGTGGAGGGTTCCATTTTAAGCTTAGATTCTGTGTAGAATAATTTTCTAGGCTGGTAACATGTAAATGCTTGAAATTCATGACTGTATTCTTGCCTTTCACACAAGTATGTAGGACCTGGGTCTAAATCACAGTGAAATCACTCTGCTGACCTCACTGGAATTCAGATGAATGTCTGTAACATATTTCAGCATATTTAAACTAAAATTTGTAATGTATTTCATATTGTAACGCATTTCAGCATATTTAAACTAAAAAAAAAAAAAGTTTTGCCATCAGTAATTCTTCTGTAATTGACCTTAGGTAAGACATGAGCAAAAAAAGTGCTTGGAATTTTCACTTTACCTAGCCCCACACGTTCTTGCAGATTACACACAAGGACAAACTGGATTATGAAAGTTCTAAATATTTTTTTTTTTTTTTTTGTAGTTCTCATAAACAACTGGTTGTTCTCACAGGAACAATAAGCATCACTTTGTTCCCTAGTTCATCAGCAGAAAAACTGACAGTTAAAACATGGTGCTGAGTTTTTCTTATTCCCTAAAGACCTTAGGTCAGGACAGAATGGGAACTAGACCTTTGTACATCTATTTCAGTGCTTCACAAAATGAAAGAACTGGCCTGTAAGAAGAGAGTAGCTGTAATCATTACATGACTGCAAATGCTTTTTCTCTGCCTGGAGCGTTCTAGTGTCCACTGACAGACTTCTTGAATTCTCTAGCTTTCTGACTTTTCTCTCAAATTTCCAGAGCAAAATCAATTTCTGTATTAGATTATCTGAGGCTACTTCAATTTCTGTATCTCTCCTGGTAAATTCAGTACCTGTAATGCCCCTCAGCTACCCACTTTACATTGTGACATGTAAAAATACCCACTGTCCTTCCTTTTCTTCACCCTTTTTGAAAGCCTATCTTTGAATCAGTAGTGAGTCAAAAACATTCTGAACTCTGTGTTTGATATTCTTGTCTCTTCTTCAGCCAATGGAGTTTTCTACCAGAACAGCACGTTTATCTTTCACTTGTGCAACGCCAGCGCATTACCCACTGACAGGGGAATGGTTTCATGCAAAACTTAAGTATGAAACTCCCTGAGTGACAAGGAGGGCCACATAGTTTGCTTGTTTCCTAACTCTCATCACGGGCAGCATTTCTTATACAGAGGATCTGTGATGGCACCACAGCAATCTTTACACTCCTGCAACACATAACAGCTACAGGAAGCCAAAACATAGCAAGAAAGGTCAAAAGAAAAGCCAAAAAGTTCTGATGTTAGCAGATATCTTTTCTGAATTACAACACCAGGTCTCACTAAAAGTCTTTTAGAGGTTTCCTGCAAGTCACTCAGTGGTGGTAACCTCTCTCTGATGGTACCTTTGTATAGTATAGCAAACAGTGAGGGAAACCAGGTCATTGGGAATGTGGTTCTGGCTGATTGTAACAGCCAGTCTTGGTCTTGACATCAATAGCTGTCTTGGGTGTAGCCTTCGTGCTCCAGGTCACTTTGTATGTTTGCTTTTGTGTTTGTTTGTTTTTAAACCATGTGAACAGAGAGAAAGTTAGCAGGTTATAAACAGTGCAAAAATTACAAAGCAATTGCTTTTTGGGAAATGTGCATAATTGATGAGACTAAACTAGCTACTGCCTAAGCATTAAGATGTTTTCCATCCCCATGACCCCAAAGGTGTCTTTGCTGCCCAAGATTTTGTTGGTCATATGTGGAAGGGTCAGTCTCGATTTATTCCTGGGAAGGGGTTGATCCTCCTTGTTGCTGCATAGCTATCTTCAAATTCCCTGTATTTTCTTTAAAATTGTATGCCTTTGCATATTGGTATTTTCCTCTTTAATCCCTGAGTTTACCTTTGACTGCAGTTTGTCTCCTTGTTACCTGTCTTGGCTCTAGAGTCTATGTATTTTGTCACAACTTAGCCTAGATTTGAAAACATTAAAAATGCTGTGTAAGTGTGTCCTCTCAAAAACTAAACCTTGGAGTGGAGAAAGCTGAGCTCTGGAAGGGAGGGTCACGTAGGCATTTCAGTTGCACCTTTTTGGTGGGATGGGGAGGAAGACAGCAGGTGAAGGATGTTTTCTGTTTCATAATGTTTGCAGAGGTAGAAGCATGAGGCTCAGCAGCATTAGTGTGGAGGTGTAATGGGTGTGGTCGCAACCAAATTAACATATCGGTCCTCTTTCCTATTTCCATCTGAGAAATAGAAAAGAATAGGCAAGACGTTTCCCATTTTTGATGAAGGCAGAGGTAATGCAGACAGTAAAGGCAACATATGTTGAAGCAGGAGCAGAGGATAGACCGCAGTGGAGGAAAGCAAGAGAGGAGAAGCTTTTTCTCAAATGTCTGTGCAGGTATAGCTGTGAGTAAGCTCCATCTTGTGACGCATTAGTATGTATAACCTTACCTTGGCATCAGGAAGTAGAAGTCAAAGATGTATTTGAGCATGGAGTAAAGAGAAGGGAGATAAGGAAAATAACTAATTTTTTAGTGTATAAGAAAATAAAGAGGCAAAAGCAGATTAAAAGATAAGTTATGTAGTAAAAAAAAAAAAATGAACTTAATACAGAAATGTTTTGAAGACAAAGTAAATGGAATAAGACCTGGTAAAAGTGAGGATGTGTTAGGAATAGCAACCTAACATACAGAAGAAATAACTTTATTTTTACTTACTTATCTGTTCAGAAAATTCGGATGCTTATTGATACAAGTATATGGGTCTATTGATGAAGGGTCTATTGTCCTGTATCTATGGACACATATCTATATTGGTCTATTTCCTCTGAATAAAAAAAATGAATACATAATGCTTGGATCAAGCTTTAAACAATAAAACAGGTGGTTTTCTCTGATTTTCACTTATTCAAGTAGTTAGATTTTTGTCAATCGCTGTCCAGTTGCATGTTTTAAAGTTGCAATACGCTTCCATCGTACATATAACAGGACTGCCATGTTGTCTACTTAACATCATATTTTGCAAAAAGTCACAGCATTTCTTATCACCTGTATGTAAATGAATATAAATTCAGGAGGACAACATTTTTCAAATAAGTGTTAAAATCTACATTCATTTGTAATCAGAAAGTTAAATATACTCTCAAAAGATCTCATAAAAGAAGAAATATTAGCAAGTGCCATGGCTGGTATTGCTTCTGTATTATGATACCACTGTAGGCTAATTGGATGTGTGGCACGTATTTATGGCTATGTGCAGGATGTCATAGAAGTGGTGTGTGAATGTTATCATTGCAGTACAGATGTGTAACTCATTCATCCAGAAAATCCCACAACAATGACTAACACATGGCATAGCCATTAGCAGATTTTCACTGTCATGAGGAAGGGTCTTCGTAGCCAAATGTCAAGACTATTTCTTCAAGTAAGCTTCTACATATTATACATTTTGTCACCTGTATCGTAGAAAGTCCTGTCTCTGTTTGAATGCCCCTGGTAGTTCTTCTAAGTTCTCCAATATTACGATCAACTGCCCAAAAATTATACACGTAAAAGGTGGAAAACGTCCAACAGCAGTAAAGAACAGGCTGTAAGATTTGGTATTAAGCAATGAATGTTCTGTATTGAAGAAGACTTCTGGACATAAGCATTTGAATAAAAGCCTTTTTGAGTGATTAATGTTATTGGAAGGAGTATCTAAAAGGCAACAGCACCAGTAATCTATTTGCTGTTAATTTCTATACAATTTACAGAATTATTTCCCTCTTGGAATATTACCTACTTCATGTAATCATAAAAATTTATGATGTATACTTTTCAATTACTTGTGTAGGAAAAAAATAATGAATAACAATAAAATACGATTTGTGAAGAGAATAGAAGCCACATATTCATTTTAATGGTCTTTTTATTTTCAATGAAGGCTATGTGGTATTGATGTAAATTGTCTCCCTCAGTTTAAGAACACGTGGTCTGTCTTCTAGCTTTCTATTCTTGTTATTTGCTTAATGAATGAACCACAGCAACTATATCATCCAAAGGTATACAGTGCTACAAGACCTTTCAGAGAATATTAATTCCTTACAGGTGAACTTTGTTATTTCAATGAAAAAAATCTGCTTAGTTTTTAGTTGTGTTTTGTTGTTGGTTTTGTGGGGTTTATGTGTGATTTGGTGGTTTTGATTTTGTTTTGTTTATGTTTTTTTGAGGGGGGGATTGTTTGTTTTGTTTGTTGCTGTTTTTTTTTTTTTTTTTTGTGGAAGAAGTGCTGCATCCATATGCATATTGACAATCTCTACAAAACTAGTATTGTTTAAGAAGCAAAATGCAGAATGTAGCAATATTTTCCCTATGGTAGGTTATCCTTCAAGTGTTCTGGACTCATGTGAAGACAAACGAAAGTAGTAAAATATAGATAGTGTTAATGTACCTTTAGTGAATATAGGTAGATAATATAATAGAAGTACTCAACCCATTTTTAAGTGAACTTGCCCAAAGGTGTTCCTGGAAAGACCTCGTCAGCAATTCTTGTACCTCATGAAATTACTTTAGTTTCAAAATCAGAGAAAGGGGATAAATGTTTAGTTCTTAAGTTATTTCTCTGTGGTACTCAGCTCAGCTTTTATTTCCTAGTCCTACCTAGCTAAATGTCCTGCAGCCTTTAAATGGTGAATTAATTAAAACTATCCCTTGCTTTACTGGATGAGTTTCAAGAGTAGTAGTATACAAGTATACTTTTATTGATACTGGTATACTGGTACTTCTGTCTTTTGGCAATTTTATTGGTAATCTTATTTTGTTTTCCATATCACTGTACTGTGATACTTCCTTTCAAACAAACAAAAATACTGAAGATAAATTTCCTAAGAAGAATGGAAAGAAGGTTATTAACAACAAAACTCATTGCTACAATTCTTAAGAATAATACAGAACTGAAGAACATTCCTGCACATCAGCTCAGCTCTCTAACCTGTTGTGTATTTCATATAGTTAATATATGATTCTAAATTGATTCATCAGGTATGTTTGCAAATGCATTATTTGATTCGTATTATGTTTGTAATTAATTTAACATAATCTCTTGAAAAATCAAGGTACGCAATAGACTTTAAATTTCACAGAAGATCCTGTTGCAGAATTTAGAAAGACTATATCAAAATGGAGTTCAACTTGAGATTGTGACCCTTGGGGCCCCTTGTGCATATTGTTGTTTTTCCATCTTGCCCAAGTAAGAGTTCAAGAAAGAGACTGTGTGTAAAAATTAGTAGGAAGTTGGCTTCTGCATCTGTAGCAGATCTTCTGTAAAGAAGGCAAACATTAAGGAATACTTAAAACAAAAAATTATCTGGTAAATACTTTGCATTTACCTTAAAATGTGGAGGATTATGCTGGGAGCCAGTGCCTGGTTTCTGCAACAGCTAGGGTTTACCATTTCTGGGTAAGCTACACACACAGTAATCCAGAATTTTTGTACATTATCAGTGATCTACCAGTCCCAAACTGGACTGTTTCTGGACAGATTTTCTATCAATATTTAATGTGTAAGAATAAAGTTGAAAATTTGCGTGATAACTTCTTGCACGCTACTAAGAGCTAGGGTGAAAGCATTGATAGCAGTATAAGAGAAAGAGGGTTCACATAAACTATGTGAGCTGGTGTGTTACTGTTAAGAAAGGATCAAAAAAAATAGAACTCTTCTAAACTAAAAATAGAAAGACCTTTATAAACCGTAGCATGTGGCAACTTGAAGTCTTCCAATAGAGATCATTTAGCATACTTGAGTGATATACCCATAGTTTTCAACCTCAGCAATCATCTCTTCAGACATGAGTTATAAAACATATGAGTATTTTCTATGAAGGACCTGTGTGAATAGATTGACATCTCTGGAAACTATTAGCTTTTTTTTTTTTCAGTAACTAAGTGAAACAAAATGAAAAATGTAAAGCCATAGGCTCTCTTGGGATCCAGTACAGTGTAGAACTCTTTCTTTATGTATGTTTTTTTTTAATGAACTTTCAACCTTTCCTACTATACGTAATGGATTATTTCCATTCAGACAAAGTAGATAAATACACATGTATACATGAGTGAAAAGTGAAACTGCCATTTGGGATGTGTGAAGCGTTCAATATATAATTTAAAATCTTGTTAATTAAATTCATGTTTCTGGAAGCAATTAGATATTAAGTGTTTCATGAAAACATAGTTTTGCTATTAGAGACTTTAATTGTAGAACAACGTATCATTTTTTCTTTTTGCTTTTTCAAATTTTGTTGGGAGTCAGGTTCATTGGTATGACTTGTTCGTTTCTTTGCCTAAATAAATGACAATAGCTCTAATTTGCGTGTTCTGTGGGAACTATATTTAGAATTATTTGAAAAAATAACTGGAAAAATACTGGGTTTAATTTTAAAGATGAAAAAATCTTTAATTTTGTACTTCATGCCACTAATGGAAATGGTTTTAATGTATATCAAACAAAGCCTAATTGATTATGAAAATTGTGTGGGAAAGAACGACTAAAAGGGTGATGAAATCAGTTTGATTTTTTTTTTTTAACATCTTTTCAGCAACCTTGGTATTTTGAAAGAGCAAAATTATATACAGTGTTGAAAACTCTTTAGGAGTTAGAGAGGGAATCTGTGTGCTTTCTGTAGTAGTGAAAACAAGTACCTGAATTTGTGGTTGTGAGATTATAAATATGGAAATACTCAGGACCCAAGGGAACTTCGGCTCTTTCCTTAAGACTGACATGTGCACTGTATCCTGCACCATCATCTGATGTAGAGACTACTTATAGCTCCAGACTTCCCTCCCCCCGCAAGCATCAGCCTCTCTCATTGTAACGCCCATTCGTTTGTGAATGAAGCAACCATGCTGTGGCGTCCTACACTTTCGCAGCTTCATGTCTATCACCCACTATATCTTGAAGGTTCTCTTCCTACCAGCTCTAGGCCATTGGAGTTTTTAATTTGTCCTAATCATGTCAAAAGAATAAAAAGCTACCATGTTCAAGGATCCAGTTCAGTTTTTAATATTAAAGTCTATCAGCTATCACAGCAAATAGAAAAGTAAATAACTCTTTGTTATTCTAAGAGATCAGTCTGACTTCCAGCTGCAGAAATACATCTAGGAAAAGAAATGGGAAAAGCATAGAAAAATCAATTGGCTATAAATTACTAGATATTGAAGAATTACAGGCAACTAATTTGGTTTTTGAAAGTGATTGTGAGAGAAAATAATAGATAGTCATATCACAACTCCTCCCTGCCCTACCTATTTAAATTAAGTAATTTTATTACACCTCCTCATAACTATTTAAATCACAAATAACAAAAGTAAACATGTCTGGAACAGAGTAACATAGTAAGGAACTATCCATACCGGTGCTGCAGCACTGTAGTCTGGGAAGTGATGCAGTATGCTTTCCCACCTGTAGAAGTGTTAGTTCTCTCAGTTTTAATAAACAGTTTGGGAGATGGCTCCAGAAATTGCTGAACTTCTATCTGTCAATCCTTCCAGTTGCTCCTATATTCTAAAACATACAGACATGAATTTCACTTCATTATACTATAATTTAAACCCCACAATCTCCTTTCTTCATTTTTTTTCATCTTAACCTTGTTCCATCAACTTGTTATGTTTCTCCTCACTCATTTCTATTACTGTAAGTTTGAATCAAATTTAATTTGGGGCAAACTCTTGCAGAACACTCTTAAATTGGTGTTATGGTCTTTCATTGATGGCTAGAGTTAGTCAGATCAATGGATTTAGTTCTTATGTCTGTATGTAAAGGCAGCCTATGGAAAAGCAGTCTAGTTGGAGGCCTGTAACTAGCAGTGATCCCCAGGTGTCCAGTCTTGTTCAACATATTCATTAATGACCTGAATGAGGAGACAGTATGTACCCTCAGGAGGTTTGCTGACGACACAAAACTGTGAGGAGTGGCTGACACAGCAGAAGGCTGTGCTCCCATTCAACAAGACCTGGACAGTGTAGAGTGTTGGGTGGAGAGGAACCTAATGAAGTTCAACAAGGGCAAGTGCAGGGTCCTGCACCTAGGGAGGAATAACCCCGTGCACTGGTACATGTGTAGGGGTTGACCTGCTGGAGAGCAGCTCTGCAGAGAGGGATCTTGGAGTCCTGGTGGACAGCAAGTTGACCACGAGCCAGCAACGTGCCCTTGTGGCCAAGAAGGCCAATGGTCTCCTGGGGCACATTAAAAAGAGCGTGGCAAGCACGTCGAGGGAAGTTATCCTCCCCCTCTACTCTGCCCTGGTGAGGCGTCATCTGGAGTGCTGTGTCCAGTTCTGGGCTCCCCAGTTCAAGAAAGACAAGGAACTACTGGAGAGAGTCCAGCAGAGGGCTACGAAGGCAATCAGAGGACTGGAGCATCGCTCTTATGAGGAAAGGCTGAGATACCTCGGTCTGTTTAGCCTGGAGAAGACAAGACTGAGAGGGGATCTCATCAATGCTTATAAATATTTAAAGGCTGTGTGTCAGGAGGATGGGGCCAGACTCTTTTCAGGAGTGTCCAGAGACAGGACAAGAGGCAATGGGCACAAAATGGAACACAGGAAGTTCCATCTGAAGACGAGGAAAAACTTTACTCTGAAGGTAACAGAGCACTGGAACAGGCTGCCCAGAGAGGCTGTGGAGTCTCCTTCTCTGGAGATACCCAAAACCTGCCTGTATGTGTTCCTGTCCAAGCTGTGCTAGGTGAACCTGCTTTGGCAGGGGGGTTGGACTAGATGATCTCCAAAGCTCCCTTTCACCCCGACTATTTTGTGATTCTGTAATTTCCGCAAGATTATTTTATTTTTATGTTGAGTGTTAGCCTTGCCCAAGGTAACAATCATCACTCTTTTTCCTACAAAGGGAGTGCAGTGGAGCTGATCAGCATAAATTAGTCTTCAATAAATTGTTCTCATAACTGAGTTTTGTTTGTTTACATGAGAACTACAGAGTTTTCTTTGTTAACTCACTGCATTGAAGGTTTTTTTAATATAAATCTAGTTTCTGAAGATGGCATTTAACAAAAGTATTTGCTCAAGTGGGGATAGGAATGATATCATTCACTGTGCAGATTATTCTAAATAGCAAATAATAGCTAAATATAATGAAGTTAAACTCACTTTGAATCACTAACAATGAAGAACTACACTATGTTATGGAAAACGTAAGCGAACAGTGTACTCCGGCCAGTTACACTGCTTATTTTCCAAGTATACTAAACAGAACAAATTTAAGCATTTTCTCTTAATTTCTGCAAAAGGACACATTTAAAACAAACATAGTTTCAGTTGAATTCTGCTTAGTTGATAACATAAATAAAAGTTTCGCACATTTGGGACGAACATCGGCATTTGCTTCACTGAGGATACAGACCCAATTACTCATCTTTATAACAGACCACTTTTAGAGGTCAGGATTGAAGTGCAGCGGTGCAGCACAAGGCAGGGTTGCTAATAGAATAATAAAAGGTTTTCGTCTCTAGAATTTTATTAGCAAAAAAGGATTATTGTGGAATTCTTAAAGTTTCAGCATCAAATAGGTTAACACAGAAATGAGGAAAACAAAATTATTTCTAACAAATATTTAGCATCTAGGAAACTCCTTTTCCTAGGCTTTTCCTGTTTGTGTCTTGAAATTGGTCACGCTGGTTCAAGTACAGGTTTCCATGTCTCACATGGTTAGCATTTGATTTCAGCTGAAAATCTGGCTTTTGTTTTTTCTTTTTTAGGGGAAAAATATACTTTATATTTTTTTAGCTTGTATGTCCTGTTCCATTTTTCTGGTGCCCTTAAGTAATTAAACTCATTTTTAGATAGCGTTAAAGCTAAATTATGTTAGTAATTATAGTACAATGATAAAACCCTAGGCTATTGATCCTGGTGATATTTGTACTTATCTTTTATTCAGTGCAATGTTTGAAAATGATTTATTATTGCTTCAGGCTATAGTTAGTAAAATGAAAGCTCTGAACCTAAAATTTCCATTTCAACCCTTTGGTGATCCGCAAGTCTGTCATCTATCTCTGCCTTGAGACTACAATCGCACATGTGAACGAATGTAACTGAAAAGACATTTGACCCCACTTCTAACAAGTAGGTGGGGTACAAGGATTTCTTTTTCTCATGCAGTCTATGTGTAAACAAAACTTGGCACTTCAGGAGAAAAGAAAGGAAGTTTCTTATTCACTGGCAGTTCCTTTGACTTGTGCTTGACAAGGGAAGCTGGAATACACATCTATAATATAGATGATTTGTCGGTCTTCTTGCCCTGTCCTATGTCTAACTTGCCTCACCGAAACTGTTGCAAGTTCTGATTTGGCAGTGAAAGGGTTAATCTCAAGCTAATGTTCCAGATGCTTTTTTCAACTGTGTGTGAGAGGAGAGGGAGAGATAAGGATAAGTGAAATACTGGAAATACTTGGCAGACATCAGATCTAGGATTTGATTGAACCCAAAATCTAGATGTTCTCATTCCTCATTTTGCTCAGATAATAACACAAATGTTACATTTCCCAGAGGAAAAATTGCTGTAACTAGAGAACAGCCAACAACAAAAAACTTTAGTAAAAATAACTAGAATATAAAAGAGTAGAAACTACTATTTGCAGAGTACAAGGCAAAGGGAATATAAAAAGTAAAATAAATGAAAAAGATGTGACTAATATGTTCAAATACTGAAGTGGACTGTATTCAGAAAACAGGAGAGATTTCTGAGGCCTCAGTTCAAAGAGGTTGTTGCTCTTAGGGAAATACTGGAACTGCTCCTCCAGGACGGCTTCTTATGCTGGAATTTGCTCAGTGCTTCTGCGGTCTGGGGCTTCACTTACTGCCATGGTTCAGGAAAAAAAAAAAACATTGCAGTTACTGTATTGCTGTTAGTTATCGACACTGCATGACTATATAACACAAAATATACATCTTTGACTTCAGGTGGGAAGAGTAAGATTAGAAAAAGGATAAGTAGGTTGTAGTTGCCCAGAGGTGCCGACACAGGCAGTTATTCAGTATAATTGAAAAGTGGCAAGTTCTAATTAGATTACTTGAGAAACTTTCAATTTCTGAAGGTCCCATGAGTAAATGGTTTCAGATGACTTAAGGCTTTAATTCCACTTTAGCTAGAGAAAGGAGTCTTAGATAGAATCTGGAGGATTTGCCTAGAGAAGCTAGAGGCAATTCATAAAAGATGAGACACTTAGCTGAGGCTTTTTCTGTCTTAAAAGTGCCTTGATTAAAATAAGTAAGTAAAATCTAGTGGTATGTTTCCTTTTTACCTAAGATTGTGCATCTAAAATTCAGATACCTAGATTAGGCTTGTCATGCAGGCTTCAGGTAAGAAGTTGTAAGAGAGAGGTCCAAGCCAGAAGGCAATCCATTCCGCCTGAGGTCATTGACAGTAATTTTCCTCTGAAAGTGAGGTTTAGGCTCCTGCAGTATTGCACACCGATCTCTTAATCAGCTGAACGCCTCCTAAGTGACTGTTTTGCAGGACTAAGCTGCTGGTTATTTAAGAGGATTATCATGTGTTTGTGGGTAGTTCTCATTCAAGTGTTGGTCACTTGAGACTATTCTTTTCTCCTGTCTGATGAATGGAAAAAACAGTAGCTTGAACTTACCTTCTCTACTAGAGCTTTTTAAACTTTTGGCGTGTTGAGAACTTTAGAAAGAGAAAAAAGCGATACGGATATAACTTCTAAATGTTTAAATTGTTTGCGAGAAAAGGTTTGTTCTTTTCAAACTTCACTTTCTTTTTCTGAACTTGCATTCTTCTGCCTCTGTATTTCAGACAAAAATCACAGCTTCTATCTCAAGGAGTTTTATAGCCATTCCTAAGATCTCAGTTTTGCTATGCACTGTCATTACATGCATGTCACAGAAACTGTAACAGTAACAAAGAATGAACACAATGAAACAGTAGGTAAAGGTGATTTAGTTTTTTGTTTTTTTTTTTTTTTCTGTTTACATTTAGATTGAAATTAATGACTTGTGTTTCTTTTTGTGACAAGCTAGATGATATACTCTAATAGCTCTTTCTGAGAGCTGTGCTAGGCATGAGTAGAATTAAATAAATCCAGGAACTGTAACAAAGCCTGATGGGAGCAATGTATTATTACATTACTAGTATACTGTTCCTAGGGCTAGACTTTGGCTTACATTTATCTGCTTTAAGAGACATTTGATTAGTTGCTCTTTCATGTTATAGGAGTTAGTTTGGTTATTATGAAATAACAGCAATGTCCATAGCTATCTTATTAATTTCATTATTTATCAGTTTTGACAAGAAAAGTTAATGAAATATAGGTGGCTAGAGAATACAGACTGTGACGTAAACTTTTTTTCTCCTTCAAGAAAAGTTCTTCGTATCCAGATACAGTAACTTGTTTTGATGTACTTCATATCTATAGGGAAGAACTAAACAAATTTTTAAGCCGATTGTGAATTAAAAAGGCACTGGTTCCTCCTTAGGAGCCACTGAAGTTGCTTGTAGCAGGAAGAAGGGGAAATGATTTGAAATGGCATCAGACAACAAATTAAGCATGGCCCAGAAATTTCATTACTTACTTTTAATTATTTTGACACTGTTTATTTTAAGGATTTAATACAAAACCTAAAATAATATTTGCATAGGTATAGCATGGATCTGGGCCTATCTATATGCAAATAGAATTACATCTTAGTTGGTGAAAATCCTTAAAATGGAGAAGGGAAATCTACTGATACGGATCTAATTTGGGAGGTTATTTTGATGCTACTGCTATTTTATGGCTTGAAGGTGATAACTTACCCAGGATACTTGAGGTTTAGCTGATATGTAGGAGTTGTTTGCTTGTGTGTGTAGAGTGGATTTTTATATTTTTATAGCAGAGATGAGAATGTTTGCAAGCAATGTGTGTCAAATATTACTAGTGTGTGTGAAGAGCCTGGGAAAATGAAATGCCTAATCAGCAAAAATGCAGTCTAGTATAACAGGATATACAATTCGTTAGAAGAGAATCAAAATGTGTAGGTTTCAGACTTTTTATAGATTGAGGAGTACATTAATATAACACTTGCTTTTTTAAGCATTTAATTGATGTCACTTTGTAGTTGCTGTAACTGAGCTCAGAACTTGAATTCTGTAGCACTAACTTTACAGCAAAGAAATTATTTCATTCCCCATAACTGCGCTATGTTTTTCACTTGGGTCCCAAAAGAAGAAATGAAGGAAATCACTTAAATGAGTGATAACTCAAATCATGTTAGTGTGCTGTGGTTGTGGGTTTTTTGGTTTTGGAATTTTTTTGGAAGTACAACAGCAGGCATTGGGCCATACCTATTGTTTCAACAACCTGCAACCTTCTTTCATTTGCCTGGTGCCTTCTTACTTGCTAGCTGCTCATTCTGGTATTACCACCATGCTTCAGTCCCTGTTGACCGTCCTCCACAAACTTCTTCCCCTACTGTCATCCCAGCTCCTTCGTAGTAGCATGCCTGCGGTTGCATCTGCGCCTTCTGTGACTTGATGTTGTGATATCAGTCACCTTGTGTTAGATAACGTGACATGTACGCAGGTTGCTCTTTGAAATTCTGCAATTTCAGAAATCGTATATAAAATGTAGGAAGTGGGAAATCAAAAAGTATCCTTCTTAATTTGCTGAAGGGGAGGTGGCTCATGTTGGTGGCGAAGTGTTGGCATTCGTCAGGCAGAGCATCCATAAGTGGAGAGGCTAATGCTGGAGTGATGCTTTGCTGGAGAGATGCTTTGCTCTCCCTTGGTTTTCATTCTCATAAGGAATGTAACTCTCTTGTATATTTTCTTGTTATCTCATTTGTATTACTTCACACTGGACTCATACACATTGGATATGTCCTTGTTCTCATTTATATCCTGTAACGCTACTTCTACCCAGCTCTAGAGAATACATTGATGAACAGTAAATAACCTTCTTGGTTTGTGTTTTTACCCTTAGAGATTCTGGGGTTCTATTAGTAGGGATTTCTGCTGAACTAGCATTATTCTTGTCATTCTGAATGCCCAGTGAATAACATCCCATGGTTACCTTCAATGGAGGTAACACCCCGTCCTTTTTAACATTTTGTCACCCTCTTGTTTCCCCCCTCTCCCTTCTGCGCCCGTCATCAAATTTTATTGAATTTGGAAGTCATTCTAGCAATAAGAAGTGATCTTAACGATGTCCCCAAAAAGGGTTTAGAATCAGTGTTAGGAGAGCGTCATAGTAATGCTGTTCCCCACAGGTTACTCGCCTGTACCCCAGAGCATCACTGTCATGCAAAAGAATCTGTAACATATGGACGCACTGCTTTACTGGTATGCTAGGGGAATAAGACATCTCTAGGCAAAATCGGAATGTAGTCTGTGTGTGACTTAGAGGATTTACTCTACTCTTTAGTCATTTCCACAGGTGTGCAATATAAACACCTTGATTATTAGAAGCAATATTGTCTCCTTTATTATTTTGTTATACATGATTGATCAGTTTTCACTTGCAGCTAATGAGAGAAGGTAATCAATAATTCGCAGAAAACTTGAAATTGATTCATACTAGGCTCTTTCTATAGTAATTTAGTTTTTGAATTGTGATAAAATCCATGACAAGTAGCAAAACGCATTTGCAGAATTAAATTCCTGTATTACTCTAACTGTAACAAGAATTAAACAATGACTGCAGAAGCGTAGCCACAAAATGATAGCAGTATCCTGGATATTTTTTTCACCTCTCCACTAAAGATATCTGTTAAAGGTAGTTGCACTTTTATAGAGAAATATAATTGCTTACACTTTGCTCTACCACTGATGCTCTGTATGAACACTAATCAGTCTCACTGAAACGTATTGTGCTCTGCCTGATCTCAAGCAGAGCGAATGAAATACTCATTAGATGCGCATTATCTACATTGTTCAATACGTAACTGTCAGGACGAAGTAGGCAAAGAGGTAGCAATCGTGTTTTCCTACATCTCTTTGCTAAAATGGCTTGAAAAGGAAATATAAAATATATTTCCAAGAAACCCTTGGATTTTATCTGTGCTACATTGCATGTGCTTCTGATTCTGATGATACTGCCATAATGTATGTGACTTTTAAGAGTAGTTCCTTGCCGTGATACAAGCATTACAGTGTAACATTAATAAGCTATGGAAACACTCTCTTATTATTTGAAACCAGTTTAATAGTATTTCATTCATTAGATTGGGTGCTACATGGAATAAATACATAGTAAAGATTTAACTATGTTGTTAAGCGTATCAAAGATTAACAGCAGCTGAAACAGGCTTTCAGAACCTCCTGTTTTCTTCTGCTCATCAAGATGAATAATCATGCAATTCAAAATGGTGATAGTCTATAGGTGGGCGTCGCTATCAAGTTTCATGATCTACAGTGTGCTTTTTTCCTTAGCGTATAAACCAGAGTTCAGGAAAACTAGCTTTGTTACTTTCCCAGGCTGTGATCTGTCTGCTCTCAAGGCAGATGGCTGGGGACCAACAGCTGCCTGGAGGTGCCTGTTGCTTCACCAGGTCTGCTCTGGATTGTATGTGTGTCAGTGAAACAAGCTGCATTTTGATTAGTGGGACACAATCTCTACTTTTTTTTTTTTTTTTTTTTTTTTTTTTTGGTCACTGAGAACTTTTGTGATAAAGTTACAACATCTTCCATCAATTTCCAGATGTTAGAAAACGGACACTGACATTCAGGGTATTTACTGTTATAAGTCAATACTACATGGCCATGTCACTATAGAGAACATTGTGCTGTCAGCTACATCAAACTAGGGCAAAGTTTCCTTAAGATTTCACCCAGCACCAGTGGAAGTAATTAGGTATCATTTGCTCCTGCCCTGGTGGTGATGGTGCAATACACAGTTAATATAATGGTGTATTTGAACTTCACGGTGCTTGCTGACTCCAGGCAGTGGAATTTAATGCGAGCAGTGGTAGCTTAGTATCCCAAATATTAAGACTTTTCACATATAGGAAGAATAAGGAAATATTACATTCATGGGGAAGTGTGATATCTTCACGGTAGGAAAAGGTGAGGGGGGAAAAAAAAAAGTCTTCAAATTAATGATGTTCTTAGGGAAGATGAGACTGTATTGATAAATGACTGCATATATTTATGACACCAAAAAAAAAAGAAGTTAGTAGGATGATCTTTGGCATGAAAAATAGCTCTGACATTATAAAAGAAACATGTTCATGTCAGAGTGTACATGTTGATTTAGATTGCTCCTTTATAAGAAATCTATAGAACTTATATTGTGAAAAATGTAACACGCTTGATCAACAGTTATTTTTTTGTACCTTTCATTCTTTAGTAATTTAAAATGTGAAATGCTCAGTAAATTAAGTCAGAGATTCCTAGAGTATGTTCTAGTTGAGTGGATTTAATTAACAGTTGTTATTGTAGTAAAGCAATGTCAGAAGTCTGTGAAACATAACTGTAAGGAATTTGCATTAGTTGTCTGTTTACTCCAGAGTCTTCCAATCACTTGGCAACAGTACATATGTGGTTATCTTCCCAAAATCTGTGAAATGTTTAATCCGGGTTTTCAGAATTGTTCAGAAATGCCACAGCCTGCTGATCTTGCAGGTGTATTTCTATTAAGAAAAATAATTTTAAGAAGGGAGGATATCAGTTGCAGTCAGCTAAACAAAATGGGATGAACAATAAACCTGTCAAAAACACGTTCTTCCAATATGTATAGAATTTCTCTAAGGAGTAGAGATTTAGAAAAATTGTAAATATAGATGTCTGTGTTTTCTAACTCACTCAAAACTTCCCTCCAGAGAGTAGTAGGCCCCTGCCATAACCATTTAGCAGAAAAAGGTGAGAAACGTGTCTGCCTTAGCGCTGAATTACCCCAAGCAATGGGGTTTTCCCTACTGCCTATGAGCATCATAGCAGTAACCAGTGAGGATGACTGTACAGCAGGCGCTGCGTTTACCTCTCTGCTGCCTCGCTATAGGCCGGTCTGATCCTTACCACCAGTGTTTGACATCTTGGCAGTGACGAGACTTTTAAGAGCAGATGAGTGACTGCACCCTGCTCCTGCCATTCCTGAGACATTCCTGGTGCATCTCCAAGGAATTTTGTCGCTGCTCTGAGCACGTGTCACCAAACGCCTTCAGTTGCATGCTGCTGTGGACACAGCTGAAAAAGCTGAGATAAAAACTCCACCTTTCTCACCATTTTGACAGAAATCATATATACGTCTGTTATTTAAGACACAGTGTTGTTATGCGTATTAATAAAATCAGCAATAGGGCAATATATTTATACACAATGCACCTTCCTGAAACATTGCTGATTACAGAAGTACCCATTTATCAGTTGTTTGGGGGTTTCTTTTAGAATGCTTCCCTATTTTGGCAGTATTAACAAAATAGTTTTTTGCCTGGTAAAAGTTTGCATTCCTCTAGAAGAATTTGAGAGAGAAGGTCTAGAATGATACATTTGAATATCCTCTTGTGGCACACGTATGTGCACAGATTTTGCCTTTCATCTCCAGGTAACAGGGGAAAAAGTTTAAAAAAAACCAGGTGAGGTCTTCCATGAAACTAAATTTTCTTGGTCATCTTTACCTACTGTACATTTCCACATTTCAAGAAAAACTGTAGAAAATTGTGTAATCTTCCTGCTTATTAGGAAACAAAGAGGAAAAACTCTTCACTTTTTATTTTAGATTTCCGTTATTTCAGTGCCTAATTGAAATAGGGTAACCAAGAAATAAATGCTCCCATGACACTGAAGATAGCCCCCTAGGGGCTGTGGTGTCTGAATGATCTGTTTCAAGTTTTCAGCAAGTAAAGTTTCTGTGAAATAGTTATGGCCGTGGCAAGAGTTCATTTCTCTCCTTTAAGGCCATAATGCAAGACATGGCCAAAAATCTTCAGACAAGAAAAAAAATATGCACTATTCCATTCAGTGAATAAATAAAAGTAGCAGCATAGAGATATTCTTTTGCCTGGCACGCATAACATTTGCTCTGGATTCTGGTAGCTTTCCATTTGTGGCAGTGACCATCTTTCTTAGTGCCAGGACTCTGCTCAAATGTTCGAAGCACCCCGGAGAGGTAACGCAGCCTTAGGCTTTCCCTGGAGACTCTCAAATCAGTTTTTGCACGGAGTATGTACAAGACAGCTGCTAAGATAAGTAAGTTTCTGTGATTTCTCCCAAGCAACTAAATTATAAGCTAGTTAAACACCATACGAAGAATCTTCTCAAACTTCAGTTGTCTGCAAAAAACAAAAACAGATAATAAAACAACAAAAAACCCCCAAAACAAACAAACTAAAACCCCCCAAATCCAAGAAAACAATCCAAATCTTGCTGGATACATGATGACGTGATACAACCATTCACCTATTATTTCAAAGTGATTCTCAGCACAAGGAAGAAAGGGAGGTGGATGAAGTACTGAAAAGTTGCAGGAAAAAAACCTGTTTATTTGCAAAGGAGCACCTGCACATACCTTGTTCCATGTATTTATGTATGCACGTACGTATTTTGTTGCAGTGCATACCTGTTTTTCTTTTTGCCTAATAAAAGAGGCAAAAAGGTCCTTATCTGTTAGCGTGGTTGCAGGATGGCCTCTGGTAGGAGATTCTTAGGCAGTCTGTGTAGTTCTCCTACAAATGCAGCATAGTTGTGTGGGTTGGTGGAGTGGGGAGGTACTTGCCTTTGTGGGATACACAGCAGGGCAGAGAGAGTGAAGGGCTCTTCCCCTCTTTGGTTTTTTTGAGGCCTTTGTGCTAGCCAGTGTGATGGTGCTTTATCATCATTGTCTTGTATCCCTTGATGGGATATTACTATGTTTGTGTTCCAACATCACCTGTGTTTAATACACATGATCTATGCTAAAATGGAGAAAAGATATAGTTAGATAGATAAAGATATATGAGTGTAGATAGATAGATCAGTGAGTAATGAGTGAATTTTTCTTCTTTAAATCCGGGCCAACTTTTTGAGTAGCTGTCTAAACACAACTTCTAATTATAGCTCAATTCATGATGGGCTATATATGCTGTAATTGCCAGCATATAACTTAAAATTTGAAAGTTATGGAAGACCACACCTTTAAAAATCCAAGGCCACTGATCTCATCTTTTGAGGAAGAGAAGTGTGCTGGAAACTCAGGCTGGGGAGCAGTAAATCCATTGGAAGCCAAGAAATGCTTTGAACAAAACTGAGGCTCTCATTTAGAATAAGTAGCAATATGGGGGTGCTTTCACCTGCAGGAAGATTACAACCTCTAAATCACCTTTCATTCCTAGGATTTTTTTCCTGTTTGCTAAGAAACAGGATTCATTCTAGACCATATATGAAAGCCCTTCCTGCTGTTTTGATGGAAAGCCTTCTGGAGCTTATAAATCACAAATAACTTTGCTGTTTCACTTCATAGCTCTCACGTCCGCAGTTTCATGTATTCAGTATGTCATTCAAGGTGCATAGAGTTTCATCAATCTTCAAAATGTGCAATGGGATAAATTCCCAATGTTTAATTTTTCACTCTATCTCAAAACTTCAGTAACACAAGAAGAAAGGCAAACCTATAAAACAGATGCCTGCTTTGAGACTATAAAGAGAAAATCTTTACTCGGATCCCAAAGAAGCAAAATTTTAACTAATAACAGAATATGAGTCATTCTTGTACCTCATCTCAACTTGGTGTGTTGAGAGGTCTTCTGTTTAAAAAAAAAAAAAAAATAAAAACAAAAAAACCAAAGCCAAACAAAAAGTAAACAAATGCAAAATAACAAAGCCTTTGAAATTGTTGTGAAGCTTCTTTTATCTTTGTTCAGAAAGAAGCTATTTTCATGTTTGTTTATTTTTATGTTTACTGGTACAAGATTTTTTTTTTTATCATTTAAGTACTCTTCACACTTTAAGATAGAGGCCATGAGCAATAATAGAACAATATCATGTGGGAAATTATTTTATGCTGAAATTTTTAAATAATTGGTAAGTAAGTATCCATAAAAATATGTATTTCTTTGTCTCTACAACTGTAAATAAATTGTGTCATTCAGGGCCTGTTGGTAGTTGAAGCGGTTCCCTTATGATAATGCAACCACCATGTCTTATTGTATTTTGTTATGTTATTGAAGGGGGCTTGTGGCTACTACCAGTTAGCATGCTATTCAATCTTCCTCATAACTTCGAGTTCATTTTATTCTTCATTATGTGACAGAGTAGTATTCATTTTACCATTATCCTCACATGGCACTAAAAATCAAAGTACCAAGTCATAATTTACTAGCTAATAACTATTGTCTGTAGAGCTTTAATCTTGTATATAAAAATAGTGTTGGTCATTTAGCCTTTCTACAAGTACGTTTTTGCCCTAATAACCCTTTAATTATGATGACAGGAAATATGTAATGGATTTGTTTAAAAAAAAAAAAAAAAAAACAAAACAAACAAACAAAAAACCAAAACAACAACAACAAAACACACACACAAAAAAAAAACCCACCAAAAAAAGGGACCAAAAAATATATATAAATAAATAAAAACCCCTGAAGCTCACTTCTATATGTTTATTTGCAGCTAGCTCCATAAGGAGAACATACTATGGGGAAGAAGCACAACAAAAAGGTTGCTATGGGCTTTTCAAAAGGCCTACAGTTTTAAAATTGAATGTCTCAGCCAGGGAAAAATGTGAGGGGGGTGGAAAAATTTAAGAAAAAAATACAGGGTAAAAAAAAGGCTATCCTTTCAACAGACAGGAATGTCTTTTCACCAGCTGTAAGACAAGTGACTAATGAGACTACTGGCACAATTTTTATAGATAGGTCATCGTTTGATCCCATGATTTCTTCCTGGTGTATACTGCTCTTGAGCAATTACTGTGTGCTGGTAGTAAGCTTGCATTCAGCTGAGAAAAGGAAATGCAAAATTTGTCCTATTTGAGGAATATCCAAAAAAGGGTGTTTGGATTTTTTTTTTTTTAACTATAATCTGTTCTGTGCTGTGTCACAACCCTCAAGGATGAAAAAACTTTAAAAAAAACTTATGCAAATTGTTTTCATAACATACTGCTAGAGCTATGTTATGTTTGCTTGCCTGAAGGTCCTTTCTGCACCCCTGTTTTCTGCCTCCTTGCTGCCTTTTTGTCTATTTAAAAGAAAGAAAATAACCTATTAAACACCATCTTTTCTCTTTGCACAGGCAAGTGTAATATCTATACCGAAAGGTAGCACTGCCAATTTCTGCACTGACACAGAGGAAAAAATATGATCTATCCTCCCTTCTCTTTGTACATAGTGTTACTGATAACAGGTAGTAAAGTTAGAATACTTATTTTATCTTCTCAAGAAATCCATGGGACAAAGTGGTTGCATTTTCTTTATAAAGCACTCTAACTATTGCCCATTTTATAATAATATTTCAGATTTGCTATTAGTTTGTACCAAAATTATAATCTCAGAAATTACTATATTACTTATCTATTTTGATATTTTACTGCTTCATCTAAAAATAATTCATGTATTTTGTAATTAAAATGTGTATTATTTAGAAACTGTCCAAAAATCTATTTATGCTCTCTGTCATACACTCCATCATCAGTAATTATTATTTTATTTACACAGCCAAGACTTCAGATCCAATCCAGCAACAGTTGGTGGTATAATCCATTTTCCATATTAATCTCTCTGACAGCAAACAGTCTCATTAAGGCATCACATCATCCATTTGCTCCCTCACTCACCCATACATATTAAAAATGCTTGTAACAAGTGAAATCTCATTACAAGGATCAAAACAAGTAATAAAAATACAGACCAAAAACAAACAAAAAAAACCCACACTAAAAAAAAAAAAAAACAACAAAAAACCAAAACAAAAAACACAACCCCCCAGAATTAGACATGAGTGGACTTTTGAGAGATAAGTTTCCAAATACCTATTTTTCAAGATATTCAGCTTGTGAGATTTCTCAGGATGTGAAAGAGGAAACAGTGAGTTCTCTGTTCTGCTATACAATTTACTGATGCAAGAGGAACAGCTTTAAAAAAAAAAGTGTTCAGCCTTGCTTTTGAATCACGTGAGTAAGTAGCCAGACCAAGATCCAGACAGGACTCCCAGGTGCTAGTCCAGCTCTAGGACTGCTCTGACTCTGCAACAGACATTAGGTTACTTGCTTTCAGATTTTTTGAACTTTTAAATTCTTTTTACTTTAGAGTATCAAAGAGATTCAGACTGTCCACTGTATGGGATGGTTTGTAGGTTCTATTGACTTATTTTTGGATGTGTACTAAAGTCTGTAAACAAAAACAACAAAACAAAAAAATTCATAATGTATTCCTACAGGAAAAAATAGCTGACTTCTCTTTTCTAGAACTGACATGTGATAAGAACTTAGTTTTATAACATTACTGCTTTACTGCTTTTTATAAGATTTCCTGTTTTGCATACACTTAAAGTTTTGTAAAATTAACATTTTTTTTTTTCTTCCAGTTAGTGCTAGTCATTCCCTGGCAGATAATAACAAAAGCTAATAGTCTGTCATACAGATAAACAACTTTAATTATTGTTCTATTTCAATATACTGCATACTGGTTTTGTGTGAACAAAAAAGAACAAAAAAAGAACAAAAAAGTTTAAAAACCAATAACAACCTGCAGCAAATAAATCTTTTCTTGTATTTGTCTCTTCATCTTAAAAAAAAAAAAAACCAAAAAAAAACCCCTACCCCAACAACCAAAGAAGCCACACGCAAAAATATTATATCACCACATTGTCAAAAATTTAAGGTCAGGAGTTACTATTGGATTATCTATTCTGTGTTTATGAGTATCAGAAACCACTGTCTGTCTTTCTAGACTGAGTCAACTATCTTATGAATATATAAACAGAAACACAAGATCAGACACCCTTCCATAAATTCCATTTTGCGTTATAAGTTCCATAAAACTACCCAAGACTTCAAAGGATAGGTAATCCAATACTTTTCTGATAGTTTTCTCTAAACATGAGCCAAGTTTAATTTCTGTGTTCAAACTGAGCTAGAATCTTGAATTTATTTTACTTCATTAATTTTTGGCTTTTTTGTGTAAGAGGAGAGATACTCTTGGGTCTGAAAACTGGCCTTTCACTCAGAGATAACCACTGTTCAGTTTTAGACTTGGGTGTCAAACATTTTGATATTTATGGCAGTTGTGTAACTTTTTCCAAAAGTTGTCTTGATCAGTTTAGAGTAAGATGATGATAGTAAAACTCAGTTTGAGGTTGCTGTGGTAAAGAGTTTATTACCAATGCCATGGCACAGGAAAACATTTATTCCCTATTCTAATATCTATTTAAAGGGATTTTATTCCAAGCAGGTGGCTGGTTAATCTTGAAACTGTCATAAATGAGTGCAATGACAAGGTGAGTGTAGTGTCTTTTGTGTTTTTTAAAAATTAATATTTTTAAGTTTGTAGACGACACGAAGTTGGGCAGGAGTGTCGATGTGGTCAAGGGTAGTCATAAGGCTCTACAGAGGGATCTGGACAGGCTGGATCAATGGGCCGAGGCCAGCGGTATGGGGTTCAGCAAGCCCATGTGCTGGGTCCTGCTCTTGGGTCACAACAACTCCCTGCAGCGTTACAGGATTGGGGAAGAGTTGCTGGAAAGCCACCCAACAGAAAAGGGCCTGGGAGTGTTGGTCAACAGCAGGCTGAATACAAACCAGGAGTGTGCCCAGGTGGCCAAGGCGGCCAGCAGCACCATGGCTTACACTATAAATAGTGTGGCCAGCAGGGCTAGGGAAGTGATTGTCCCCCTGTTCTTGGCACTAATGAAGGCCCACCTTGAGTACTGTGTTCATTTTTGGGCCCCTCATTACAGGAGGGATGTTGAGGTGCTGCAGCATGTCTAAATAAGAGCAACAAAGCTGGTGAAGGCTCTAGAGAAAAAGTCTGATGAGGAGCCACTGAGGGAGCTGGGGTTGTTCAGTCTGGAGAAAAGGAGGCTGAGGGGAGACCTTATTTCTTTCTACAACTATCTGAAAGGAGGTTATAGCGAGGTGTGGGGGTTGGTACTCCCAAGTAACAAGCGATAGGACAAGGGAAGACCAAGTTGCGCCAGGGAAGGTTTAGATGGGATAATAGAAAAAACTTCTTCACCAAAAGGGTTATCAAGCATTGGAACAGGCTGCCCAGGGAAGTGGTTGAGTCACCGTCCCTGGAAGCATTTAAAAGACATGTAGATGTGGTGCTGAGAGACATGGTTTAGTTGTAACTTGGCAGTGTTAGGTTAACAGCTGGATTTGATCTTACAGGTCTCTTCCAACCTAGACAATTTTATGATTCTAAACTATTATGAAATTCTTAGTCTTATTACTGATAATTTGAGACTGTGTACCTCCCAAATGAAAGTTCCTGCTGCCACCACTGCTCTAAAACCTGCATATGACCTAGAAAAGGTTAAGTAATAATATAGCTTGTTCTCTACATGAGTTTCGCTAGTCTCCAAGAGCCAAAGGTATCATCTTCTCTGCTTACATTGATTAATGTGGCCTATATTCATTAAAAATGCTACATGTACTAGTTCTTAACTTTATCGCTGGCAACGTACAGAGCTAGTTTCTACCTCTTTTACTCAGCTCCTTCTGCTCAGAAATTTAGTTAGTAATGCTTTTTAACATTTATCCTGAAAATCATTCAGTTCTGCTTCTAGTGTTGGCAATCCATATCAAACCAGCACCAAGCCTGTTACCTGTTATCCCCTTGCTGATATTTTTGAACTAAACCAAAATCCCTTTGTGTTTACTAAGACCTCCTTTAATGATAGGAAATGACTCTTTAACTTAGTTTTGTAAAAACACTGATATTTTAGAGCCGGTAACCACACAGCATGCAGGCATGATTTTGAGGAGAAAATTGTCTTATGAGAATAAGGATTCCTGGGGGGGCTCCCTTTACACTAACGAGTCTGGTGTGAATCCGAGCAGAAAGCTGCTGTCAGGAAGTGAGCATTGTCAGGAGCCCAGCTCAGGTCTGCAGTGGAAGCTATCAGCTACACAAAGCTTGACGACAAAGCATATTGTCACTGCGACTTCACCAAATGACCATAAGGATAGAGAAAACGGAGGAAATTTGCCCTCTGTCAGAAAGGGATAAACAGATCATATGCTCAGGGAAATTAGAAGTCAGGGAAAAGCGAGACCCTTCCCTTCACCCCAATCTTAGAGAGCAGTTGAGTGCCGTGAGAGTAATACGAAGTGGTGTGCCGTGCAGCATTACCTGGGCTACAGCAGTTGCTCTGTTACTGTGCAGCATTACAAATATTTCAATTCGCGCAATATAATTTTAAAAAATGAACAAAAAGAGCACTCAGAAATACCTGTTTTACCAGGATTCATAAATGTCTGTGGTTTTGCTATATGTAATCCCTAATAGAGGCCGAAATACTGTCCTCAAAATGTCTTAAAAGTAATTTTTTTTTTTTAAAGTTAAAAATAGTTTAACAGTGTTAGTGAAGTCAATGCAAAACTCCATTTCAGTAGGATCAGGATTTCACCAGTAATTATAGCTTTTAATATGCTGCATCACAATATGATGTTATATGTGATAGAGTCAGCAAAACTGCCACCTGCGAAAGTCCTCTTGTGACTGGAAAAGTAAAAATATAAATGAAATTGTTCTAAAAATACATGAATGTACTGCTACTTAAAATTACTCATCTTTTTTTTGGAAATAACCTCATTCTAAAGTGTAAAAATTTGATCCAAAAAACCCCAACAGACATCTAGTTATCATATAAGGATTTCAGGGATGCTTTATTATGGAGCCACTGCTTTTATTATGGAAACTGTAGCTTATTCTTTGATAGGAAAAGGCTAAACAAAATTTTTCAGCAAGATTACCTGTAAATATAGGTGCCCAGCTGCAGCCTAGCATCAGAATTAAAGAATGGATTTAAATTAACTAATGAAAAACAGTGACATAATATCTGTGTAATGCAAAAGATCCTCAGATAAGGTAAAAATACCGTGCTGAGATTATATACATCTATTTCTAAAATGTCAAAAACGAAAATAACTTTTTCTTTTACAAAACAGTTTGCAGTTCATCTTCACAAACTTTTTTCTAACTGATTATAAGTCATAATTTTAAAATTATTTGTATACTGAGAGTCCCTTAAGGAGGCAGATAAGAAGTTATATAAACAATTATCGAATTTCAGAGGTAAGCAGGTGGCTATCTCCCTTGTAAACATCCTTAAAAAGCATAGGTTTCCAACCCTGTTTCAGACAGGGAGAAGGGGAGGGGGGCAATTAAAAAAAAAAAAAATCAGAAAAAGAGCTCTCAGATTTTTTTTTTTTCACCAAATGTGACTTTTTTTATGGACTCTTTGTTTCAAGATAACGTGAAACAAACATTTTTTGGTAATGAATGTTGGTAATGGTTGGTAATGGATCGTGATAATGAAGCTAGTAAGTCATGTGTTGTTAAATTCCACCTGTGTTCTAGTGCGTGGTACAGGTGGAACAGTAAACATTTTCAAAGATTTTTTTCATTTTCCAGATCATTTAGTTACTCTTTGCAGGGTACAAGGTAACTAGGCACCTTCATAAAGGTTTCTGTTTCTTAATACACAAAAGCCTTTCTTTATTCTGTGCTGTACTCCAAGTTGTCTGCTGGGTACTTACCCTACAGAACTCTGAGAGCTCTCAAAAAGTCCATTTGGCCACTGAAACAAATCATGACCTCTGAGAAACAGTACTTGGAGTTACTGCCAACAGGAAATATTAAGATTTTTTGGAAGTTAGTTAAATCCTTCTTACCTTCAGTGATGCAGCTTCAAAGAAAAGGACAATAACACAAACACTTTAAATATTTTAATATGTTGCTTGAATACACTGTAGGTCTTGGAACATCTGTGAATATTTTTGGTTTCTATCTGTCAGATGGCATTTGTAAGTTGTTTGCACTTTTTTTTTTAAACCGTCTATAAATAATACATGATATGTATTATTTTAAAAAATGCAAATACTTTACGTATTTGTGCACATATTCCCTGTTTGCCTCCCCAGGTATGTTTCTGTAATTGTGCCACTATAACTGTTTTCTCAGGTTGATTTCTTGTGGTATGTCTGTAGCGTGTATTTTACAGTATTGTAGAGACAAACTACTTATGAAGGGAAAAAGCAGCCACAGCAACCTGCCACACCATGTTACTGCAATTGCAGCTTCCAGTCCCCATTTTAGCTTGCATAGGGATAGATCAGTTATTTTACAATACTTTTTCTTACATGCTATAACCTCAGTCTTTGTGCTGTCATCTGGATTTTTCAGACCTTGAGAAGAAAAAGTGTGTTTGCATCTTGTCACCCCCCCAATATTATTAGTGTGGAAAAAATCTGTGTATGTTTATGTATAGCAGTATGATAGATCTCTATATAGAAGATACTCGTATTCATGACGTGGTTCCTATTCTGGAGGAGGTTATCTTTTTCCTGTATGCTTGACTTTACCAGGTGGAGAGCGCACACTTTGTTACTTGGTGGATATATTCTCCCTTTAAGTGGGATAAAATCATGTTTTGTAGGGTTTTAATTGAATTATGTAACGTTGCTTTCTTATTTATCTATTTCCACCCTGTTTTTGACTGTAAGAAAATCCAAGTACAAAGGCAAAACAGTCCTGTAGCATACAAAGTTAAGTCCTCAGCCCGGATGCCTGGGGCTCTGATAGGCTGACACACCAACCTCATAGAGCAAAAATCCAGCCACTGTGTGTCTCTAGGAGTTGTTAAAACTGGATACCTCAGGAAGAGTGTAAAGCCAAGCCAAGCATGTAATTCCACTGATACTCTCAGCTTTCTGGGAGATAAGGATTTGTATGTATTTAGTAATCCTGGACTGCTTTGCTTATGTCTGATCAAGAAAAGTCCTAAGATGAACTCCCTGAGCTCTGAAAACAGAGACCCTGCGTATCTTTTTTGACGTGTCTTTTACCATAAGCTTGTATGAGTTGAATAGCTCAGCTAACAAGGATGTAGTCTACCTGCAGACTGCCTTGGCTTTGTTCTTCCAAAGCACGTACGGGTGTTTAGCTGCAGGAATATGGTGAACCTTAGGGTTTCCTGACCCTGGCTCTGCTTGTCCTTGCCCTTGTGTTGAGTTGGCAGGCTGCTCCTTATCCATGGATTTCTGTAAGGGGAAAAGTTTGAGAACAAAATGAGGAGGATGCTCCAGGCAGGTCCCCAGTTAGGGTGATGGGTAAGTTCATGTGGTGAAGCACATTCCAGTTTGTACCCTAGACTCTTTATGAGAATGAAAAAATAGTTTAATATAACATTTATCAGACATACTGTGCATATCTTCTGCTAACAAAGCTGAAAATATTAAAAAAACTCCCCCCAAGTAGGTTATTTTTCAGAATTCTTAATAGTTAAATATTAATATGTAGCTTGTTCATAAAGAGCTCCTTCAGTGTTTTTTTTCCTGATGTGTAAAATTCTAGTTGTGTTGATCAATGACATAAATAATGAAATATAGTTTCTTTTCCCCGGATAGCTGAATATATCTTAGGATCCAAATTGTCTCAGGTGTTCATCACTATAAATATGAGATTAATTTATCATAAGTATTCTGCAAAATTAATTTAAACTGTGCTTGTCTCACAAATTTTCCTGTCCGTTAGTAGAATCAGTCCTTTGAATGTCCTCTATATAGGAAAACACCCTTAAAACAAATTGAACATAGTATTAATAAAATTACAAAAAAGTTTTATTGGAGAACTGAACTTTTAATGAAAAAACCCCCAATTGGTTTGGCTTCCCAAGCAATAATTGCAAATGGAGGACTTTGGTACTTTTGCATGCAGTAAACTTGGCTTCTTTTGCTACTGCTTTTTAGGCAGGAGAAAAAAGTGTAAATCGGATTACAACATACTTCATAAAGATTTTTTTAAAATAATATAACAAAGTTGAGCTGTTTGCACTTTATGGACTAAATGTTATGTTTTCATTTAAATGCCAGTATACTCAAATATGAAGTTAACAGACTGAACTAAGCAACAGTAAATGTTTTAAGTAATCTGTTTTGAAAAAAATAAATCAGCAATTTATATATATTTTTTTTTAAATGCTGACTTATGGGACAGTTTGTAAATTGTAGTAATTTAAATGTAAGGGGTTTAAGGTTGGTTTTTTTTTTTAAATAAAAGTAGCTTTATTTTAATGTGGAAATAAACTAAAAGCATTAGAATCCTCAGTGTTCAATTTTGTTAGGGATGCTCAAGAAAATGTCAGCATCGTGTTTCTCTAATTTTACTGATGACAAGATTTATGTGGAATACAAGTAATGTAAAAAAGATATAGTTCAAGTAAATGAGATTATAAAAGACTATAAGCTAAATAGTTGTAGTATAGCTGGTATCTAGTAAAACTGAAAGCCTAATGATTTCAAATATGCAGTGTACATTTGTGGATAACGTTATGGAACTAAGAAAACAATTGAAGAAGAAATTATAGTGAGGAAAAGAGCCAATCCATTAATTTCACGTAATATTCATTTGAGAGTTGATTAGGTAAGTTACAGACTGGCTATTGCAAAACAGATTGTTCCAGTTAACATACAGCCTTAAAAAGGAACATTTCTACTAGGGCAATTTTAGGTTTTCCTTGTGTGCTGGCAAAAGTAGCTGTGGTTATCAATCCCAAGATGCACAGTTTGGGATGGGGGGTTAAAAAGCATAAGAATTAAGAAGTTCTTTATTTTCTGTATTTCCCATACTTTTCACCTACATTGTTTAGAGTACATTTCTGCTCAGAAATGTACTCTGTACTATATACAGAGTACTATGAAACAGTACAGAGTACATAGAAATGTACAGAAAAGTACATTTCTCAAACTGAGATGATAGCTCTATTAAAAAAAAAAAAGGACTAGATCCAATTTTGTTAGAGTAATGATCAACTAGAGTAGAAAAAGAAAGTATTTTTTTTGTGACTCAGATGTGAATATATTTTGTACTTGGAATGCACATATTCGGCTTATACTGTATCACCTAGGTATTACTAACCTTTGTAGGTTGTTTCTTAGTTCTCAGTTTTAATTTAATGTATTTGACAAGAAATTAAATTTGCTTGAGTGAACCTGATACAAAATTTCCAAAGAAAAATCTTGGCAATGTTTTCCAAAGAAAAATTGCAACAGGTTGCAATTCTGAATGTAAAAACTCACACACAAACAGAAGGAAAAAAAAATAAAAGAAAATTTGTAAAGAAGATAAAGTAGAAGTCAAACCCCTGCATTTTGGGGGGTTTGTTTGTTTTTCATATGTGGAAGCAGAGTGGAATGCAGAGTTGTTCCATCTTTGGCGAGCGTCTTGTTCTTTTGACTCTGAGGCCTCCTCTTGCTACCTTTGACTTCAGAAACTGTGCAGCCGGAGCATTTGAGGAAATCCCATTTCATGGAGCAAGGGTCTAGAGCCTTGGCTTGAAAGATGGTTCCTTGCTCATCCGGGCTCACTGATGAAGAGCTAGAGCACCCATGGCTCCTGGGGTCTGCTGCAGGATGCTGCTATTTCTCTTAGTTATCTAATTTATTTCACAGTAGGGGACCGATACCTGCTGATCCAGAATGCCCATTTCAGTTAAACCGCATATTTGTGCGGTTCAACAAAATGCAGTAGTGTACTTAATTTCATTTGAAACACCTGTCAGTGTTGCAGCCTGCTTCAAAACATTGTCTTCTTAACTAGTAAATACACACAGCCAGATTATTTGAAGCCTTGCTCCTTTGAAGATTCATGCTTGTGCATAGCTTCAGACAATTAGGAGTCTTGCTGAAATGGATGAGACTGCTCTCGGACTTTCCTCCTTACTCCACTGAAGACAATTTCAAATTTTCCACTGACTTCAATAAGGCCAAGCTGCTCTCAAAGTATTTAATGTGCTGTATGCTTGGCCATAACACAAAGGGATGCCACCCTTGTGAAACCAGATGGGCTTCTTACCACAGAAGTGTGTTGGTTTTGTTTTGTTTTCCAGAGATACTGTGATGTTGTGTAGCATTCAAATAAACCCATAGAGGGGAAGGTGCTGATGCAGCTTCTGTCTTTTTAATTTTGTAACCTGTGCTGTACCTTGCTTGTTGTTTCTTTTTAACAGTTTTGCTGTTGATCTTTTGTACAGGGATTTGTTGTCTCATGTTCCTCTCATAAAATATGTGTTCTCTACCTAGGGAAATGGCTTTTGCATCACGTTATGGCACAACTGACTCATAATTCAAATTCTTCAATACAGAGTCCCTCTTCTTGCTTATACCATTGGTACTACTTATTCCCTATTTTTATGTTTTGCTCTTCAGCCAGCCTAGTAGGTGAAACTTTGTCCAAGTTCTAGGTTTGGACTATGCCTCATTTGTTGAAGTGTCCTTTTTGATTTCAACTCTGAAAATGCTGCCTCTGTGCTATCACCTCTGAAATATGCCTTTTACAGTCTGGACTGTTGATTTGGTGTCAAGCTTAAATCTCCTGAGATTAGGCCTTGGTCTCCTTCCCATAAATAAGATACTATTTGCAACATAGCTCAGGTGATACTTCCCTTGCAAGTATTTCCCAGGAATAAGACTTCTTTTCTTAAGTGCCTGTGGCAAGCCGTTCCATTCAGTGCTTTATTGGATTCCTTCAAATCCTCCATGAGATATACAGCCATACAGTAACATGTTGATAGTTTATTCTTTGTGCAGAGATATACTGCAAAGTATGTTCTATTCAGACCATTGACTAGTGACCACCTTAGCCTCAGCTTTTCATGCAGGGAATGTTGCAGAGTTTTGATCAACTAAGCGGTATTTCCATCGCAAAACTTTAGCTTGAAATTTAACTTTTAATCTGCTTTTCCACCAAAGGTAAACACTGAATTTTTCGCTTCCAGAATTCATGGAGCAAGCTGTACATTTCTACCTGATCATAATCATTGTTTATCTCTTTCATGTCTCCATTAGTTACTCCAAAAAATGCTGTCTATGCACTAGTTTTGATCCTAATGTTGCTTCCTGGGACATTGCAAAATGACTGCAGGAGCACTACATTATTTTAGCATTTGGAAACAGGAGTCTTTATTTATGGTTTTCTTCAGCAAACACTTATTTTCAGCTCACTAGCCCACAAGCTTCTGTACGTACATATGCACATACTTCAGAAAGACATCTGATCACATCCATAAATAATTTCTTTCATATTCTTTAATCATAATAATTTTAGGTAGGAAGCACCTGCCCTCCTGCAAGTAGCAACGTCTTAGTAATTTCATGAGTATAAATTTACTTCAGAGTGGTCTCACTAGACTGCTGATGCACTCAAAGGAGTCTCAGGTGCTATAATGATGGAGACCTTCTGCTGGGAAACAGAACTCTGCATTTGGTTCCCCAATGGATTCCACATGGGAAAACATTCTACTGCAAGTTTGCCTCCTACAGGTTTAGTTACTTAAAGTATACCTTGATAAATATTAAACTACGTCCACAAAGATTTATCTCCCTCTTCTTTCACATGGTGATAGAATCATAGAATGTGTTAGGTAGGAAGGGACCTGTAAAGGTCATCTAGTCCAACCCTCCTGCAGTAAGCAGGGAAATCTTTAGATCAGATTGCTCAATTTCTGCTCAAATCTTAAAGTGCTCATTCTATGCTTCTTCGAAGTGTAGGATTTTGTGATAACTAAACTCCCAAGTATTTCTTCTTTCAAGTAATCCTTCCTTGTAGTAGGCATTTGCAAATGGACATTAAATTAAACCCTTGCTTAGTATTTCTGGAGCCCAGCACTGTGACAGAGATTCCACTACAACTGACTACACAATCTAGCTGAAGGTGACTGGCTATTGTCTAGTGACATTGCTGAAATAAGGTAGTTGAACAGACAGCAGCTGCTGTGTGTAGTGCAAAGCTTTGCTTCAAAACCACACTACAAACTTCACCTGTTTCAAGTGTAAATCATTAGTTCTTACTGGAGAAGTTATGAAATCAGAATACAAATTTTTCCTGTCCTTTTATTGATGGCTGTGGGACATAATTTTTGTCTTTATGGTATTTTCCACAGTATATGTGGAAAGATCATAAGACTATTTATAATTGTTTTGTCTTTTCTTCTGTCTTGAGTCCTGGTAACTTTTGGCTTAAGTCTGTGAATTGTTCTACAATAGCGGATATCATAATTTCAAACTCCTACCTGGACAGTTAGTCTAACCTTGTTAATTAAACACATCTTTCAGTGTTCACTGTGAAAACCTGATGCAGCACAACTCTAAGTACCTGTCTTCCGTTAAAGAGTCATGTTTCCAATACTGAGTGTTTGAGTCAAACTTCTTTGCCCCTTGGTTTCATTTACAAGAGTAACTATACAAATCATCTTCGCTACCTCTTCAGCTCACTTCATTCAAAATTGTGATCAAACTTTTGTTGGTTTTTCTAATATCTCAAACATCTTTTACGTAAAGAATTTCTGTCTGCTTTCTAATTAATTTCAAACCAAAGTTTAAAAATCTCCTTCCCCCCCTGCCATCGTTTTCTTATCTTTTTCATTTTTTTTTTTCATCTTCCTGACAGCTCTTAATGTTGGATGAAATATTTATTCTACATCTGTCATGATATATTTCGCTCTAAAAACTCCACAGCCTTCCACAGTACTGTGCTTGAGTTTTCCAGATTTTCTTTGGCTTTTCTTCCCCTGTTAAACACATTTGGTGGTAGTACTCACTGGTCTGATGGAAGATGTCATGCTTCATGTATCTTTCAGTGTGTGAGAACATGAAAAGACTATTTGCTTACAGTGTTGAATGATCTTTTTAACAAAACATATGTTCCCAGGCAGGGAAACTGTAAGCGCAGCTAGTGTTCTGACCATGTACATGTAGGTCGATTCCCAAGTTCCTTTTCTCCGTTTGCATTTTCTGTAGCGAGTAAGAAGCTGCAAGGCTTTTGTTAGGATTAGGACTAATCAGAGTTCTTGTTTAGGTACAAGTAGCAATATTCTATAGAAGTGGAGGGGGAAAAAGGCAAAAAATATAAAGATAATTCTAAAAGAAATGCATTAGTTCTTTTTTCCTTTTCATTTGATGTCCATACAAATCCTGATGCATAAATATTATGGTAATAGGTATACTAAAATGCTGTAAGTAGACACAATCAAATATTTTTTTAATTATAATTTAATATTTTATCTTTTTATTTTGCCAAATTACCATTAAGATTTAGGGGTCTTACTGTTGCCTATTCCTTACAGAAGAGGTGCTGTTCTATGCTTCTAGTGGAAATTCCTCCCCAGAAAACAAGAGGGTACTGCCAGTCCTCACACAGATTCTCAGTTTTGTTTGGCAGGGTGCTGCAATACCTTAAGCAGCACCTGAGTTCTTTAAATCCTTTAGAGGTATACCTTCATGTAACATGTATACACCATTTGATTTCAATCTCTTGGCTCTGGGGAAATGTGCTGCATATTTATTACCTTTACCTAGAGGCTTCTCTATCACGAAATGGTCTGTGGGTCAGAATCAGTGCAGTTATTTTGGCAAATCAAAAGCTTGTGGTCTTAATTATTAGGCTGGAAACCAGACTATGAAGAGAAAAATTAAGTAGCAAAATTATCAATATTTAACAAGAAGAATTCTTCTTGGCTGTTCTGATATGTCTCATCCAATGCTATTGAGACTTGTCCTAAACAAATATTTTTAAACTCGGGGATGGCTACTGCCCTTTAATACTGAGCCCTAAGGTTTTGTTGGGCAATTGTCGAGCAGCTACCTTTTAGCCTCAGCCTGTCTGCCTGGGGTTCTCGTGTGGGTTTGGGGTTCTCTCCCTCACCTCTTTTCCAAGAGGGTTTTCCGGGTCCCTCAGTTTCAAGCTTTACATCCATAGTGTTCAGTTGCTAGGAGTGCAGTTCTGGTGGTTCTTAAATAATACCATCTGAACATGGATTACACGTCATATATAATAAAATGGATAAAACCCACGACCTTTCCAAACCACTAATTTTTCAGCACAGTGTAAGCTCAAAATGTACCACTACTTCGAAATTTTATTCCAAGAAGCTGATTGTTGCAGATGGTCATAGTGGGCAGCAATAATGCACCTAGGATTTTTTTAAAGCATCGCTCCATGATGACAAACATTAACAAGCAGAATAATCCATGGCTTAATTGTAAGAGGTTACCCAAATAGCATGCCTTCAGAGCTGTCTTTCCAAGCACAACCTGCTACAGAACAACTATTTTGGACAGCACACAGGAGGAACTGGAAGCTTCATCTCATTTGTGATGCTGGGATCAGCCTGTGGTGATCCTACAACCCTTGCTTAATTAATCCTATTTTGGCTTTAGACTTGCATCTCTGTTGGCACAGCAAATACAGCTGTGCTGTGAATATTACTGGAAGCAGACATAACTATGTGCTAAGCACTCAGAAGGTTTTCATGCTGAATATTTATTCTTTTGACTCATTTCATAGTTAATATGTGCAGGCACTTGTGACAGGTTGCTACTTGCTGACTGATTGGCACAATTAATTTCCATGTTCCAGTTGAGCTACAATAATGAAATACGGTTTGCTCATTCATTAAGGGCTATTGCATATAAAAGAGGAAAAAAAAAATAATCTCTCACTTGAAAACTGACCTTTCCATCAGATACTGTCAGTTCTCCGGCTGAGATTTTAAAACATTCAGGTGCCCTTCTACATGTTAGCTGGGTAGCAATTTTGAGAAACGGATCCATATTCTCAGTGAGGGCTAAGTAGTACACAGCAGTGTTCCGATTAATGAATGTGGAGATCCAGTGTTGATAAATACACTGAAAATTCCTGTCCACGTTCTACTTTTTTTGGTTTTGTGCCATCCCATGTAAAGCAATATTAAAAAATATTTCTTGGGTACTACATCATGACTCTAAGTAGGGCTTGTTACTTCAAACACCATGTTGTGTTAATGAAGCTATCTGACTTCTAGACGCACTGATTAATTTCTGTTCAACTTAGAACATATGCAGGGCTTATTGTATTTCTCCTCATGTGATCTTCATTGTTTCCAGTTTTTACAAAGGAATAGTAATGCCATTTTACAACTACAGGAGTCATATTTATACTCGTGCTTCTTGCATAGTGAGAACAAGAACAAAATAGTGGAAGACTGTAGGGAAAACATGAAAATAAATCATCACATGCTGTTTGCTCAGTGCTTCTGAAGTCAGACATCTCTTGGGTTTAGCAGATGATGAAGTTAGATGGTGGTTACATGAAAGTCAAGTAACTATCAAATAATAATTTATAGGTTACCTGCTCTGAACTTTTGAAACCCTTGATATCATTAACTGTTTTTCTCTTACTGTCTTTTTTAATAAGGCCTCCCTGTTGGAGACTCAACTGACCAGTATTCTTTTGGGCCAGGCAATGTAGTTTATGCATAAAAATCCTTTCTAATGGACTCTGCAAAGTGTATGATTTACCGATAGCATTACATACTCTGTGAATGTGTGCCTACTCCAGCTCAGGAGGTGACAGAAACAGCCTCAAAAGTATAATAGCTGCAGAAACTAAATTTTCTAAACACCGTCTTAGTCACTGAAGCTGATTTTATATGGATGGGGCTTTGAGGAACCTGGTTTAGTGGAAGATGTCCCTGACCATGGCAGGGGGTTTGGGACTAGATGATCTTTACAGTCCCTTCCAAACTAAATGATTCTATGATATGCACTATTTTGCCCATAAACTTAGTACAAATGCTGAGAAGTTTTCCTTCTAGATCACTTGAAAGCGTTGATTCTCTTATTATTTAATAAAAAATAATACTTGAATGTTTTAATCTACATTTCTCCTAATTAATATAATTACACAGAAAATGTAATAGATTATGTAAACAGAAAATGATACCAGTCACGTGGAACCTAATCAAGATCAAGTGAAGCATAACCCAATGTCATTGTTTAAACAAAATATAATTCTAGTGTAGCACAAATGAAATCTCTGCATTGCGACACAACACAAAGGAATGATTAAACCAGAATTAAACAAGGAGTTACCACACTCTGTAAAGCATGTGTTGTACTGCAGACCTCTAGGAAAGAAATGAACATCTTACTAAGTTGTTAATGAGGTGTAGGCAGCCATTCAGATTTAAAACAAAACAAAAGTTTACAGGGAAGTTTGTACCTAATAAGAAATACTATAGAAAAAGTAATAATTAAAAATAGGTACTATCAAATAAAAAGATAATATTCCTTCCTGTCTCACTCAGTGCGACCTGTGTAAGGCAGTGCCTCAGATACACTAACATGGGTAAATGTATGAGATTATTTCACTCAGTAAGTTAACAATGTCAGTAGGTAATAACATCTGGGTAACACCTAGCATGGGTAACAATTACACTGATGTAGTGTAACTCTTAAAATCTTGTAACACTTTTAATTTTATACTTGCTTCATAACTGTGTATTCTGGGGATATAGTTACCATTTTACTTTTTTATTTTATTGTTATTACTGTTAGCAAATTTTTTTCAGTAACAGTAATGCAGAATTGGAAGTTCTTGGATCTGAAACCATCTTTTAAGCCCCAGTCCTTCTCTTCTGAAAAATATATGTCAATTTCAAGGCAGCATGATACCAGCTTCACTTACTCGAGGTGTTCTCTGGCTCCCCTAGGGCTTCCAGAGCTTGGCAAGTGAGTCATTCCTGCTACATTTAACTGGGCTATGGGTTGGAGTTGCAATTCTTATGACTGGTCATTAGAGATGACAGTGGTGTCTCCTTGTTGTTAAGACTAGCACCTAAAAGAAGAAAGTTACTTTGGCTGAGAAGCAAGTAATAATAATTTAAAAAAAAAAAAAAAAAAAAAAGGATTTAAAAGAATTGAGATAAAGGATGGATTGATATGGTCTGAAGAAGGGTAACAATGTGGGAAAACTTTTAGCACAGTTCTTTGCAGTCTTTTGCTCCTACTGCTTATCTCAATCGGCTAGTAATTCTTAACACCTCTTGGTACTAGGACTCCTAATGTGAGGATGTTTTTTCAGTTGTTTCTCATAGTAGTTCACAAAAGAGGCATGTCTTGTCTATGATCTATTAGACTGCAAGATGGTCAAGGAGAAGAAAGTCTATAAAGATGAGTTAGAAATGGACTGAAAGCTAAGCTTAAGGGGTACTGAGAAGCATGAAGTATAGATTGCCACCTCTTGACAGTTTTTCTCCAGAGAAAACTAGAAACAAGAATTCATGCAGTGCTAGAAGCTGTTTTTAAAGTTAGTGGAACAGGAAAGTGTATACCTGGGCGACCCGACATCTTCGCTTGTTATAGAAATCACTTGCTGAGTGAATATATGAAAGGAACGAAGAGCACCGAGGTGGTCTTTTGCTTAAAAGGTCTTTCATGTAGGGGAGATCCACTGCAGGTCTTTTATACTCATCACCCATGAGTTTTTCCAATGTCTGTGAGCAGCAAATAGCAGAGCTGATAATTATGAGGTAATCCACAGGTCCAAAGAGAAGTGCAGGGCAGGCTGAAGGCTAATTGATCAGATCTCAATGATGTCCTATAATTAACAGAGTAAATTTAAATATTTAAAACTGTGTGTGATCATAATAATTATCAAAATTTATGAATGTTGTGTGGAAAGGAACATGTGGGGATTGTTCCTTTATGAGCCTCTGACATGAAAATTTAGAATTCTCTTTTTTTTTTTTTTTTTTTTGGTGTCCTCCATTGTGTGCTGCCAATGAACTAGAAAGTAGACAGTGGATTAAGAAATCCTTTTCCATGTTGCCAGAGGTTGTGAATAGTTTCTGACCAGATTCTCATTAAAAAAGTTCATTAAGTGTTACAACTGACATTAACATGATAATCTGGTTTATGTAAGAGCTCCTAAAATTTAATTCTGGAGCATTAATTTACTAAGCTACCTTTCAACTTAAAGCGCCAGTCTGAGCCAAGGTCATTTCAGATCTTAATAAAAACGCACATTGAATCAATTTTTGGTAGCTTCTTATGGAGTGATGATGGTATATCCTTTTAAGCATGTTGTAATCTCCTAGGTAGACTCATTAGAGATACCAAAAATGGTTCAACCTAGAAGGTTGAATGTCTGTTATTTGAAAAGCAAGTGCTTGTTTCAGGGTTTGCTACAAATGTTTGCTGCTTCCTTTTAGATTGGCGTAGCTACGAGTAATGACACACTGACTCTGTTTAACAGAAATAAATCCTCATAGTACAAAACAATTATTTAAGGAGTTTTATAAAGTATTTTTCATAATCTTGACTCACTACAACTGTGTCCTTTTTCCTTGTGACTGAAGTAGGGTACCATACATTGTATAGAAACAACTTTCAGACTGGGTACAGTCTTCAACTTCGAAACTTTTCTGTTGGTTTCCTTGCGGTCTCATTCTCTGAGTTTTCTCCCATTTTCAAGACATATGGCTAAACTTTTTTCATCTCATGCTCATTAGTGCAGATAATATTTGGACTTGCTAAAAATGTCTTCTCATTTCCTATATTCTTTTATCTCTGAATTTTCATTTATCGTGTTTCCATTTTTTAAAAATTACATGTATTAATTTTCTGCCTACTCCCTTCACTCTTTTTAAAACATACTTCTCTACTTTTCTCTGACCATTTTCCCCCCTATATTTTTGTTGCAATTTTATTCGGTAATAATGTTTTCCTGCATAACTTACCATAACTTACTATAAAGACCAAAAATTTTCAAAACACTGCTGACATCATTTTGGAATAACTTTAGGAACAGTGAGTCGCACATAATTTTGGATTCTGCACATACGCTGACTAAACATGTAATTTATCTGGTAGAAATTGATGTAATGAGACACATTTCTGAATGTTAGTATAGGATTTTTCATTTGAACTGACTGAAAAACATGAATACCACTGTGAGATATGCAGCTGATTTGATAAGAACTCCTCCCAAAACAGAAATAGTTTTTCAAAATTCTTTTCAAGCTTGTTTTATAGTAAAAGAAGAAACTCAAAAGCCATCACCCTCTGGTGATTTAAGCAATGTGTCTTTCTAGTTTCTCAAAGCCAATTTTACTAATGCAGTCATCTCTAGTGGGAGGGCTGTTTGAAAATATTGACTGTATCATAAAAAATGGCATCCCCTTCCTTGCCTTTTGGATTTGTGACTTTTGATGCAACTTTGAAGTTTGTGTGGTCCCGCTTATGGCTGGAATCTATTGGAAAACCTCTCTCGTAAACGCAAGCTGGTTTGCAATTCAGTGGGATTGGAATTGCCGTGCAGGAGTTCAGAAAACCCAACCAACTAAAAGAACAGTAGAAGCTGCCACCCAACCAACAAACAAAAAGAACCCACCACAAAAACAAACTCAAAACATTTTCTTTTTTTCTTGTTTTCATAAATTCACTGGAATTCTTTCACTCTGATAATAAAAATAAATACATTCAGTTCAGAACTACTATAATAGTAAAACTATGACTATTTATAGCCAGGGTGGAGGCCTTCCCATATGGTATATTACATGTACTTGAGCATTTCTATTGGAAATCTACAATTCCTTAGTACTGTAATGGGTTTGGATTAAGTCACTTCTTATTTAAACTAAAGAATTAACATTATCTTGATGCACTTAGAGGCTCATGTTTTACTGATTAGAGACAGTTAAGAGGTTAATCATTTGTTCTTTATTTGCTCTGCCATATTGAGCTACAGCAAATAATAACTTTATGGACAGTCCTCGCTTTCATTCTTCCGGACTAATGACATGATTAAAAAGAAAAATTGTTGTGCTTATTTTCACTTTCAAAGGCTGTGCTGTGTAGTACAGTGCTAATGTCAAGTATTGCTCAAATACACAAAACTGACATTGCAGAGAACAAGATAATCTTTTTTTGAAAATGGTATTATACACTTGGCATGTTTGGGTTTTTTAATCCTAGAAAATAGACTGCCTGATAATACTTCAGGTTTTTAGATGTTTCCTGACCCATAGAATGTTTTGTATCCTGAAAAGTGGTGGGGTTTTGCTGGTTTGGGGGGTGATTTTTTATTGGGAGGAAACAAGAGTATTTTTTTCCCCTTTCTCTGGTCTATATGATAATATTTGATGGGGAATAGGCAATAAAGGAACTAAGCAGAGATAAAATATGCAATTACTAAAGCAAAACCGCAAGCAGTACTAGGTAAGAGAGATAGCAATGAATTGTCCCAGGGCTGGAAAGCTTCCTTTTGTTCTTTATTACACATAGTGTGCATTGTAGTCCATTTTTCATTTTTCTAGTTACAAAAAACAAAAATTGAGGATTTATAAAAGGGCGTATTTTGGTAACGATATAAAAAGAACTAGATTTGTGCTACATTTGACATTGCTCAACCGTGTAGATGCCACACAAAGTGCACATTTCTGTCCTCCTGAAACAAAGCTGTAGTAAACTAATCTGGGGAGACACTTCTAAGTTTTCGCTGGGTTTGCTTGCATAAAACTTCAAAACTGAAGTATTTAAAAATACTCTAATTGATTAAAGGAGGAATGAAATGGGGCTAATGGGGACCTGTTCCTTTTGCTCTCAAGAGAGAGGAGTTAATCCTTTGCATAACTAAGGGACAGGGTTTTGCAGCTGAGGTGAAACTGTCCTGCAATGAGAGCTACATTATGTAGCTGAACCATACTCCTATTTGACTTCTACATTTGCAGTTCTGCAAAAATGAAAAAAAAACCCAGCACCTATGGCTAAATCCAAACATGTCTCCTAATCTACTCTGCCTCTTCACTTAAAAAAAGAATATTTGAAAGGGAATTAGAAGGAGCTTATCTAAATCGAATACCTGCAAAATGTTACCTCCCTGGGTTTTTTAATAAGTGTTGTTTCTTACCCTTTCAAAATTGTTTTTCAGGCGAATACAAGGATGTTTGCCCAGCTTCCATAAAAATTGGTCGTCTTCTGTGCATTTATCTGTGTGGTGCTGAGTGTTTGCCTCTGAAATTTGACAGTGCTGCCTGTTAACTTGATATTAATGGCATTTTAAACAGAATAAACACTAGGTTGAAAACTGAGTTGTATATTATCCCAGGAGATGCATTTTTCATTGAATTAACAGGGAACACTGTCAGAATTTCATTGTAAAAGGACCCTAGGAAATGTTGCAAATTGACTGATCAATAGCCACGACAGCTTTCTATCAATGCATCAAACATTTTTCTGTGTTGTTTTCATTGTTTTAGTAATTTAAAAATAGCAGATGCAAAAAGAATATAAAGTAGGTGTATGAAATTACATTGATGTATGTGACCTAAAAAGAATGTTTTTAAAAGAAAACAGAAGAAATAAAAGGAAGAACAACATGAGTCAGGCACAGGAGAATGGAACCTTGTAAAAAGCTTTCTGAAAATCCAAATAATGATGTCAATTAATCAATGCTCATTAACTCTTTCAAAGTAATCTGATAGATTTTGTGGGATTACTGCCTATTATTTTTAACAAATTATTTTTTTCTTTTACCAAATACTTCATATTCATCTATGCATCTATTAATTCTGTTCTCTGTCATAATTGCTACTTATTTTCTTGATGGATATCCAATTTACTATTCCTTAGCACCCTGAGTCATCACAGCAGTCATTTCTCAAGACTTGTACCTCTTCCGTTCAGTCTTTTATTCCTCTTGCCGGAGTGTTTGATCTGAGCAATAGTTTATATAACACAGTTGGTAACTCTGCAACTTCATACTAGACTTCCTTCACTCTTGTATAAATTGCCTGGTCCTAACAATTGTTACCGTTCAATTTATTAATTTGCGCTAAAACCTCTTCTATTGATACTTTTTAAAAAAAAAAAAGTTTCTCCATCTCATCCCTTGTGAGGAAGGGAACCTTACTGACCTTCTCCATAGTGAACACTGATGAAAGAATTCACTTATCTTTTCTGCAGTGGTCTCACCTTTCTTTAGTGCTCCTTTTGTACCTTGATAATCTACTAGCCCCACTCACTCTGCAGTTATCCTACTTCTGTGTTTGAAAACATTTTTATTATTATCTTTTATGCCTTCTGCATGTTTCATCTTAAAGTATTACCTGGCTTGCTTTACTGTAGTTATACATTTAACTTGTTAGCTCTTTATTATATGTTCTCACTTGAAAGTGAATAACACTTTTGATCCTTTTGGTCTGTTCCTTTAGTATGCTGGGCTTTTAAAATTAATTTGGTTATCTTTTATTGTTGTCAAATCTTTTTTTTTCCAGTTTCCAGTGTGTCATCACGACTCCTCACAGTCACCCCAACAGACATCTGAAAGATGTGTACCATGTCACTCCCTAAAAAAAAAAAAAAA
>VXBH01005531.1:74952-163514 GCA_013400035.1 Rynchops niger
AAAAAAAAAAATCTATGAAATGGAAATTTGGAAAAACCTAAGTATCAGGAAACAATGAGAAATGTGCATGAGCTGGTGGTCCTACATCTTACTTTCGGTCATGGAGATGTACAGAATTAAAACTTTTATGTTTTTGTTGAATTTTAAACATTAGGTGAGCAGGGAAAAAAGCTATGTCACAATTGTACTTTCAGGCAGTTTTTAATATTCATGACTCTTTCCTTTATTTCAATTCATCCTCAATACCTTAGTCCTTCTTTGTACCATTTCCATCTTTATAATGAGGCATATCCTTCAGTTCTTGTACAGATATGGCTCCTTGTACCTATTATTTTGCATGATGAAGTCTGACATGACTTCTTCTATCTAGTCTGCATCTGTGGTACTAAATTTCAGTGGCATTCTAAAATCCAAGTCTTTTCAACATATGTACTGTTAAGCACACTAGTAAAGATTTAGGTAGGAATAATAAATATGGGCAGTTACAAATTTCCAATGGATTTTGGGAGCTTTTTTTTTTTTTTTTAAACAAGTTTTTTGTAGTGATATTCTCTGGTTGCAAATTTGCAGTGTTTGTTTTGTCCTATTCCCATTTTGTCTGCAGATGGTATTACATAATGTTTCTACGGTTATCTTTCTTCCTAATGCAAATGATGATTGTGAAAACTAAAGAATTTAACAGTATAAAATAAACCATCATTGTAACTGAAGGTGAGAATGTTTTAGCGCAAGTATATCTTGTTGATACTTAAAGGTGCACAATTTTCTTGTATCATTTTCATTATGTAGTTAAGCTAAATTGATTCTAAATTGATGCTATGAAAAAACGATTTACCTCTTTCTCCCCCCCCCCTTTTCTTATAGCAAGATGTTACAGTTTTATCTGGGAGGAAAATACTGTCACTACTATCATTTATTTGTTTAGATTTATGACTATGCAAAGGAAAGTGCCTATCATATGCTCTAGACATCATTGTAAAATTACTTTTCAGGAAACTAAAAAAAAAAATCAGCAGTTTCTCCAAATCACAGCCCAACAAATCAAAGCCAGTGAAGATTGTGTTTTTCAGTTGTTCATAATGATGCATTTGTTTGCAGGATCAGGGATGTAGGTTATATGTTTTAGAGCACTCTGTTCTTAGGTGCTTGTTATTTTTGCTGTATTTCTTAATCAGAATAAAATTTCAAAGTAACCTCACTACTCACTTGTTTTGTGAATATGACCTTACCCTCAGTCACTGAAATAGTTCATAAACTTGGAAGAATGACTCGCAGCAAATGGATTCTCAGCAAATGTCGTTGGAATCTCAGGAACTGGAATCTTAAGGACCAGAGAAAGAACAAAGGAATTATAGTTAAAAAAAGACAGAATGACTGTGAACCATGAAATGAAGTTCCCAATTAAATATAGTGCAGAGTATGTCATGGATAGATTTTAGTTGGTATGTGTAGAAATACCTGGGAATTTTACCTGTGGCTACACCACATATGAATTATTGACCCTTTCTACACTTGTGAAATAAAAATCATTTACAGTGTGACATTTTCTATATAAATACAACCAGAGGCTGTCACGTATACCTGCTTACAGTCCCATACAAGAATAAATGTGCAATTAAAAGTAATTTATATCAAAAAATCCTCTATGGGACTGAACGAGAAACCTTTTACTGCTCCAGAACGTGGTCTATTTCTTGAGCTAAGGGTAAAACTCTGCACAAGCACAGTCTGCAGGAAATCTCTCATATTTCATCTGCAATTCATTTCGTATCCAACCCTAGTCTGCTATTATTCTCCAACCAATGTACTTGGGCGAAGATCAGCATTGATTTACTTTTTTTTGCACTTCCATCAGCTGTGTGGAGAGAACTCCATGGAAAAAATCTACGCTGAATTTCATCATTCAGTGGAACTTTTCTTATGGGCTTAGATATAACATGGCTCAGTTCTCCCACATCACAAGCTTTAAATAAAAACAAATGGTTTGGTGATATTGCTATGCAGAAAGAATCCCCCCCCCCTCCATTCTAGCCTTAAGATGAGGAAGTAACCTTTTCTACCACTTATGGATATTGCTTCCCATTCTACTGTACGGTTTATTTTCCTAGCCAGGAGAAATGATTGATTGAGGGCGAATAATTAAATCCTTTAAATAAAAAGCAGTAGTCAGAAAACCAGCAGACAAAAACCTAACTTCGTTGTGCTTGATCTTCACATTCTATAGAAAGAATATATTCTATAGTTAGAATATATAACTATTCTACAGTTTTCAGAACTGATACTTGATAGGAAATTTTCCCTGAAAAAGAAAAAAAAATAAATTAGAATTACCAAAGATGATACATGCCAGACAAATGCATGGCAATTTACATAAAGCAAGTTTTAATCCAGTCTGGGCAACTTTCCTTTCAGGTGCATCAAGTTCAAAGTGTAGTCGTTGTATGCCTTGATTTGTTTTTGGCAATCAAAAAGGGAATAGAGGAAATAGCAATAAAGAACAAAATACCTTCAGTTCTAACGTTTAGGAGGTACAGAGTCAATAACAGTTTTAAAACTTAAAAGACAGTTCTTACTATATGCAGCTTCTAGCTGAACAAGTTTGTTGAATGACACAACACGGGACAATAAAACACATCAGCATTAACATTTTTTCATTTGTGTAGTGTCTTTTTATGTCATTTCTCCAAATTTATGCTTATACGAAAAGTAGCTAATTCTGGGGTAGAAGGTAGAATGTAAATACATGAAGCACTCAGGTAAAGAAAAAAAATTACTGGAGAGGTTTTTAAAAAAAGTTTATGTAAGCCACTGGGATTTAGTTGTCATTACCATCATATTGGAATGACGCTGGTTAAGAAGCTACGATGAACTGAAGGGCATGTGAGTTTGGTGTCATACTGTTTTGTCAATGTTGATTTCCCTTAGATAATAGTGTATTCTGAAACCTAAGAGGAAATTTAGGGATGTAAATGAAGGGGAAAAAAATTATACAGTGAGGAAAAGTAAGTTGTAAATGCATAAGCTCTATACATTCAGTGAGCAGGTATGTTTTATTTTTGATACTTTATATGTGTCTGTTTTATTGACGTATTACTAGCTTGCCCAGAATAATTCAAGAGTACAGAATTTCAATTTGTAACTCCTACCTGAAACCCATAGCTTGCAGCTGGGTTATACATGAAAGGAGAATCGGGTTCTGCTGTTGAAAGTAGCCGTTTTACAGAATGGTACTGGTTGTGGGTGACAAGTAAGCGGAAACACGGAATATTTCTTGTGGGAAGCATTGGAGTTTGCTGTTTCTTTGCCATGTAGTCCCTTAACAGAAAGAATAAAAATGAATGTGGACATACCTTTTATGGTTCTTTAGGGGCATCTGCTTCTTTCCAAATCATAACCTGACTAATTTCAAGATTTCTGGAAATGTTATTGTCCTCTTAAGGCAAGGAATCATATCCCACCGCTTGTACTTAAAATGACAAATTTGTTTTGTTGATGGAAACCCTTAATGTGGGTATGCTTTAGTGGTATCTGATACAATTACTAATAGGTGATTAAGCAAGAAAGAAGCAGTATGATCATAAGCTATTCTATAACACACTAAATAGGACTTCTCTGTATCCCTGAGGAACAATATAGCTTTTTTTTAAAAAAAGAAGAAAAAAAGCCAACCTGTCAGATACTATTAGCAATGACAGTGACAGAGAATCCATTACAATCACTACTAAATTGTTCCTATGCTTAATTTCTTATTGTAAAAAACGTGCACTGTGCTGCTAGTTGGAATATGGCTTTGTTTTCCAGCTCTTGCGTCTTTGTTGTATCTTTGTGTGCTGGACTGAAGAACTCATTATCAGAGTCTTGTTCTTGCTGTAGGTACTCACAAACCGAGATCCATTCACGGTTTAACCTTCTATTTGGTAATCTAAATAGCTTGACCCCTTTCAGTCTTTCAGTATGTGGCATATTTTCCAATTCTTTCTGTATAAGTTGTTATTCATTCCGGTGATGCAACTGAATCTTGCTACAGAAACCAGAAGAAACTGAACACCGCTTAAAAAATAAGAGTCTCATAACCCTCCATCACGTCTTCTCCTTTCTCTGAAAAATAACATTCGCCCCAATTAAGCTGTTTGGAGTTAAAATAATGTAAATTTTCCCAAAACTATTTTAATAATTAACTGATTTGTGGTTCATTTTGGTGTAATTTTAGAAAAAATTATTATAACATGAGGATTAAATATACAGTACTTTCAAATTACTTGCTCTCTGATCTTGCAATACCTAATATTAATCCCTGTTAAAGGAGGGACATAGTAGTCTTTTTCCTTTACTGGGGAAAAAAAAGGAATGATTTTGCCCCACTTTTTTGAATGAAAGATCCTGATCTAAAGAAAGAGTTCCTGAATGCAGATAACAAATAATAAGAGACTTCACATAATTCTTATACAGTTGTTTGAACTCAAACAAATGGTGTCTTCCACGTTTTCTGTGGCCATCTGAAGATGTAAGGACCTGCACGTTTAAGGACAATGTCCTTAGATGGCTCCTGGCCTACAGAACTGGGTGGTTTGTATCACTCCGTTTGCTGGGAATCCACAGGTATCTAACAGAGGTTTCCAAATTTTCACTGAGTGCGTGTTGCCTCAAAATTATGTTTGCAAATCCTTCTGTAGGTCTCCTGAGGTTAACCGTAAGACATCCTGTTACAGCTGCATTGCCTGAAAATCTCAAATGAAAAGGGAAGTTGCAGTCCAAAGCTGAAATGTCTCTATTTTGAGTTGCTGTGTTCTCAAGATCCATTTCCTTTGAATACTGCTCTGTGAGTGGACTTGGATACATTTCAAAAGCTTTCAATTTCTTTTTAGTTTTCACATGGGTTATACTTTTATTAATGGCTGAAGAAAAGTCTGACTGTAAAATATGAATTTTTATCTCGGAAAACTGTCTTTTAGCATGGCCTGTGGAAAGAAAACAGAAGGATGGTCCTTCCACATCTTTATGAATAAACTTCCTGCAACGCTGTCATTTTGGCAACATGCTATCTATCATAAACCCCAGAAAGTGTTTGATGACTCATATCAATGAAGACTCTAAGTACATAAAAGCCAACCAGCAACTTCTATCCACTTCACTGTGAACAGCAGCTGAGCAACTCTATTTTAAAACCCTCTTCCTGTGTATTTTACAGTGCGTAATGGTGAGAACTCCAATATTCGGCTTATGTCTTTCTTTCAAAGTGACTGATTATAATAAAGCAAGCCTCTTAATGGAGACTTTTCAGCATGTTATTAGCAAGACAAAAGTTAAAACCTTGTTTTTATTAAATTTCTTGCTGACAAGTAAAAGTTCTTAGACAGAATAATTGCTTAATTTTGTTGCTCTTTCTCTAGAAAAATGCTTTTCTTACCTGTTTTTTTCCCACGCTTTTGACAGCAAAAGGCTACTACATGACTTTAAACAAGAAAACTAAGTGTGGCTGTAAAACAGTAAAATATAATGATGCAGCAAATTTACTCCTAGAGTTTGTTCTAGAAAGGTGCTGTCAAAGTACAACAGTTGACAAGAGAATTAAAGCACTATTTTCTTTGCATAAAGAGGAAAACCACTGAAAAAAGATATGATGTATTCTAGGAGAGAGTGTTATTGCTGGGATTTCAATAGTTTTCGTACTGGCAATTCTACTCAGTCCTTTGCGACATGGTGTAACTACCTCTGACAATCTTATATGCAAAATACGCTTTGTGTAGGAACAGCATTTAAAATCTGCATCATTTCAAATTTCAAGATGCAGTTAGGTACATCACGGAAAGCTCTTTCAAAATCAAGAGTGAATTCATAACAGGGCTTAATTACCCTAAATATATTACAGACAGTAAGCTTTTTATTGAAATAAAATGTGGTGCTTTAAAGAATCCCTTTTCTATAAATGACTTCGGGATCTTCTAGCTATATTTTTGGCTTCTGTGCTTAGTGCTTGTTGTAGATTACATTCTGCTGTAAAAATCGGAAACAATAACACAGCTAATGCTAGGTGCTAAATAGGAAACAGTAACACGCAAAGGCAACCATTGATCTGCTCCAATCTCTTTCAGAAAATAACAAGGGGAAGTTTCAGAGGAGATGAAATCTATCTAGTAAGCAGCACTCAATGTCTAGTCTGTTCAGAGCTATATTGAAATACTGTAGAAAACATACAGGTTTTTGCTTATTTACATAACTGTGTAGTACTTGGGATTTTTTCCCCAATAAAAAATTAGAATTGTGCTGTATGTATGCTAGGTGTGCATGTATTACTTCACAATAATGTTACAAAAGCTAAAAGGAAGGGTTGAAAGTGATCTCTGTTATTCACTTGAAATTATTGTATTATTGGGAGGTGTCAGAGATTTCTATAATCCCACATCTCAGGCCTCAATGGTTTTACAAATGTGACGTAGCTGTCAAGTGAAAAGATTGACTGAGTTATATCATACATAGATAATTCTGAGAACATATTGTAAGTCAGGTTAACTGCTGGATGTCGACAGAAGGACACAATTGTTCTACTTTATTTACTAATATTATTAGTGACGCTGTTAGTATGGCTGTGCCTAAAGCTTAACCATGTCAGGAACTTTAAGAGTGAAGAAATAAGAAAGAATTAGTGGGGGTAAAAAAAAAAAAAAAAAAGAAAAAAAACCCAAACCAAAACAAAAGAATAAATCCCTCTTTAGTAATGTTTTAAATCAAAATAGGAAAAAAAGGTAAGAAAGGGAGAGGCAGATCGTTCATTCCTGGGGTGGGTTACACCATATGTGTTCTTCAGCAGGAGGTTTTAGTGGTGAGGGAATGAAGGAAAAATAGCTTGGCAAGGCTTACTTGATATATACTATATTAGTATAGGTTTATAAAAGACAGCATCCAGTTGAGGGAAGGGGAAAACAACAGACTGACTGCTTATTGGAAATAAGCTATACTTCCCTCACGGATCTTGGGGAAAAAAGGATCCCAGGTTGTAAGTTCTGTCATACTGTTTTGGGTTGAGGTTTGTAAAGGACTGTATGTTTAAATTCTATATGATAAAAGGACAAAGAAATGAAAAGAATGAAGCAGGCTGAGGCATGTGCATGTAATTGAGTAGTGGGAAAACCCGAGTGGTTGAGATGGGGAAGAGAGGGTTGAAGAGGGTTGTCAGACTTTGTTGTTTGACCTGGTGGGGAGTGCACTCTGAGTGGCCCAGCCAATGGCTTTGGTGAGTGGTATAACTTTAGGTAAAAGTATACTACTTTTTGTGAATGGTATGATTTTTAAGAGGCAGTCAACGATGTTGCTGACTCAACACCTTGCTGTTGAGTCCCAGATCCTAAGGTTTCTGGCTTGAAGTTAAAAAAAGTTTTCAGAAAAAACAAGCTTGTATTTAGCTGACTTAAGCTTTACTATACAAAGAAATGTTTGAAGGACTACAAACATGAAGAAGAAAAAAAACCAAAACAAAATCCAGCAACAAAAAAAAAACGTAAAAGCTGAAAGTTACTATGTGAGAAGGGAAGGAGAGGAATTGCAGCAAGCAGCCAAAATGCAGAGGGGAAGATTCAGAAGTTACAGACAGCAGCTGATGTCAGACCTTGCTTGAATTATTTTTTGTTGCTATGCTGGTAACTTCAGATTCTCAGCTGCTCTCTCTTTCCAATGGCTTTTCTAAGTCTACATGGCCTGGGTGAGGGGAAATCTCTATAAATCTTACTGTGACTACACAGTATAAGGCCTCCCCTACCCACTGCTCACCTGAAGGATGTTTTTAAGGGGTTGATCTCAAACCAGTTCTGTCTTCCTCTGATGAAGTACTGTTTTCACAAACTGCTTCATAGAGCTGTTTTGTTAGATTCAGACACTGTTTGGCTCTTCTGTGCAGTTTCTTTTCCAAGTTCTGCTTACCTAATGAAGGGTAGTGTCTAGCAATTGTTATCCCACTAGATATCTCTCCTTTTTAAATTCGGGGGTGGGGAGTGGGGAGTGGAATAGTATTGAGGAGGTCAGTACAAAAAAGATTTAAATTGCATCTGTTCTCTCCCCTCTGTTAAGCATCCCTTAGGAAGCTTAATTTTAGGTCTTAAATATCTGTTTGTCAGCCATCCCACTCCTGCTCTTTTTCTGAAATACTCTTCCTTCCCTCGAGGGGTTGTCAACAGCTGCAGGGTATCTTTCTATGGTTTGGGGCTCCCCAGTGCAAAAGAGTCATTGATAAGCTGGAGAGGGTACTGTGGAATGCCGTTAAGATGATTCAGGGTGGGACTGGACAAGAAAATGTGCAAAGAAAGGCTGGAGGAACTTGTCTCATTTAGCCTGGAAAAGTGCAAGCTGGAGGAGCAGGGAAAATCTAATCATAGTCTGCCACAACACAGAGGAGGGTTACAGGTAAGATAGAACCAGACTCTTCTCAGACGTCCACAATTAAAGGGCAGGAGGTCGTGGTCCCAATCTGCAATAGGATGTAGGGGTGTAAGGAGAAAAATTCTTTGTTGTGACTGACCCTTTTGGACAGGCTGCCCAGAGGTGTTCTGGAGGTTTTCAAAATGCCTCTGTGTGAGGCTCAGAGAAACCCAGTCTACCTGTGAGTTTGCTCCTACGTGGGCAAGAAGGCTGCACTGAATGGCATCCTGAGTCCCCTCCAAAACTACAATTTATGTGATTCCAAGTGGCTCACAAATGTTGTGGTTCCTTGGGGTAAAATAAGGATGGACTGCTGAAAAACATATTAAGTGTAAGACTTGATATCCGGGTTGGTGGAAGGGTGTTGGTTGTGATTTTATATACATTTGGAGAGAAAGAGACTCTTGAACGGAAAAGGAACTTTGATCCTGTTAAATTAAGCTTTTTAAAAAATGAATTTTGTTTACGTTTTAAAAAGTTATCTTAAAAAGTACACTATTGGGAAATATATTATAATTATCTCTAGAGTTGCAACTAGCAATAATAATCCATACTTCCAAAGCACTACAACTTTTTTTGGTTTTCTCCCATAGTGGAAAGAAGCAAAGTTTAATGCTTCTTCCAGAAAATAAAATTGGCTTTTGAGACTAATAAATAAATCAAAGCTGTAAGTTTTGATGAGAAATATGCAGGAGTACTTGGGGGTAAAAACCAATCCTATTCTTTGTGTTTTGTAATGAATAGTGATAACATGGATATGTGGGAAGGTTTGGAGTGAGAGGGGACATTACACAGTTGAGAGAGAAATTGCTGACTCTCATCGATAGAGAAAGAAATTTGCAGAGGAGGTGGGTGTGTGGTATATTGCTGGTACAGACTTAAAAGCACAGAACTTCAGCTTAGTCTGTCACTGGTTGCTCTCACATAAATGACTTAATTTGTCAAGGGAAACCAGCAGGTAAATCTTCCTAGCTGTAAGAATAGAGCGAATTTATGGTGTTTGACCTATTAGGAAGCATATGTTCTCAACAGACAATTTCATATACGTGAAAGGTGAATGAATGTAGCAGGTCTCACAAGCATAGGGTAAACCTCGTTTGCTCTATCCATACAACTTGCTCCAAATACAGCTTAAATAATTTAACAACTTTTTACAAAGCCTCATAAGACCTGCAAAGTATAGAAGTTGACTAGTCCCCAGAGTTCAATTGCATTTTCTTAAGAATATGTGTAAACTTTCTTGGCCACGAGTACTCATGTTATTAGTGTGATGCATAAAACATAAAAATTAATCCAATAAAGTTAAAAATTAAGAAATCTGGCATCTGGAGACTTTTGTTTCATGTCAAGTTCTTAAGAAAGACTGAGGAGATGTCATCAAATCCAGGAGATGTTCTGAAGACATTTTATCTCTCATACTGACAATACAAAATATCTGACAATCTTTATGTATTTTTATGAAGCTGTTTATAGAAGCTGCTTTGACAGGATTTGTTTACCAGTGTCTGTGTGTTTTTGTCATGCTGTGTAGCTTGTCTTTACTCACGGCGGTTTATAGGTGTTAGTGGTGGGGATTAGAGTAGTTTCCAGGTTTCATGAAGTGAAGTTACTAATGTTTTTTGATTATAAGTCTCCCCTCCCCCTTATCAACATGGTTTTGAGGAGCAAATGTTATATGCCATATTTATACCTGGGTAATGAAGATTGAAGGGCATTACAGATCATCATTTCTGGTGACCAATGTGAAGTGAATACGCTTTGAAGCCACCATGTGGCTTATTCTGTTGGATCCAGACATCAACAGATCTGCTCTAGCTAGTAAAAATAGGTGGAAGAATCAGTTCATATCATTTATAATTAATATTGCCTACTTCTCTGGGGTATTTGTAAGCAAAAATAAGGCTTTCAACACATGCAGTCATTTGGAACACTGTGTCCCAGCACACAGCATAAAAACCTTCAGTGTCTGTGAAAACCTGTTTTCTTAAGCAAACTTACTTTAAAAGGAACGTGAAACTTGTTAGCTTCTGAAAGCAAGGTATATTTAAAACCTGATACAAGACCAATTGCAACTACAATTTTTTCCCATCAGTATTTATACCAGTTGAATGTTTCTTTACTTTCTATGCTCATATAAAATATTCTTCCTTTGTCTCCTTACATAATAATTTATTGTAGTGAAAGAACTTCCTTTGACATCAACTGATTCCCTCAAGCAACCATAAAGTACCGGCGCACAAGTGAACAAATTCCAGCAACTGAGACACTGTACAATAAGAATTTTTTGTTTTATGAATCCATTTTTCAAAAGTGATTACCTTACTTAGACTAAGCCAACAGTGTTAATTCTCTTCAATGCTTTTTGGAATAAGGTTTTGCCTTCTGTGTTCTGTAAACACTACTAATTTATACATTTAAGCAGTGAATTTGAGCTGAGAGACAAAAAAGTTTGATTTGAATGTATTGGAACATGCACAAATGTATGCCAAATAGTAGTTATTGGATTGTCCTGAAGTTTTGCTTAAGTTTTATTTTTATAACTAATCATCCTTGTCTGTGGATTCTCCAAATCTAGAGAAACTAAGAATATACTGAAATTTAAATACTGTGGCGCTTAAAGGAAAAAAAAAAAAAAAAAAAAAAGTGGTGTTTTTTTTTTTTTTGACCAATTTCTTTCTTACCAAACTCAAGAGTTTATAAAGAAGTAGAGTCATGCTAATCTCTGTAGTACGAAAAGGTAAGTAGTAAGGCGGAATGGACTACTACATGCCAAAGCATCAGCAAACAACTCACAGGAGCCTATTCCAATATTAGATCTAATATATAGTTCTGTTCGGTCTGTTTAGTTTTGTGTGCTTCAAGCTATGAGTTTTTATCCCAGTGCAAACACAGTGCATTTTGGAAATATTTATTGAAAAATCCTTTTTGTTCTATCTTCTGCTCTTGCAAGCTAGCTATAAAACAAACGGAACTGTAGTAAGCTAGCTTGTTTAGCTAGCTAAGCCGTTAAAGTTTTATAGCACAAGATCAGCAGTTCTCTTCTTCCAAGATTTCTTTCTTTATCCTCTCTGTTCATCTTATGTGGATGCAAGAATGAACAAAAGTTAATAAAACCTTAAGACTTCTGGTGAAATAAGGAGTAAAGTAGCAAAGGAAAGACTGACAGACTCTTCCATTCATTATTTTGCTTAAAAAAAAAAAAAAATTCTGCCCCAAATTCTGGGGCAGAGATTCTGCCCATCTCTGTCTCCAAAATAGTGACAGTCAAGAATTTGTCACAAGATAAGGGAAAAAAATAACTAAATATCAAACTAATTACATATATTTGTTTGAAGTAAAAGGCATAGGAAATTATTATATGTACTTTCCATTAGGTACTTTAATATTTATTTAGTTGATATTACCACATGTGTAGATACTTCAGCATACTGTGAGGACTGCTTTGTCGTGTGTGCTCATTATTAAGTGACTGTTTAGGTAGAGCTAAAGCACAAGAACAAATGATCTGCTGAAAGATGTTTGGCTTTTTTTTTCTAAAGGAAACCAATTTATAATTGACCTTGTTTATGAGAACTATTCTTATAAATCTCTTTTCAAGATGGATACTCAGACCTTGCAGTATGACTCCTGCTCTGCTTAAGTTTTTTAACTTGTTTGATTTCAATTAAACTAGCTAAGAATATGAAATAGTATAGCTTAACTGATAGATTGATTTTAATAATTCCTGGGTTTTCTTCCAATAATTTCTTTGAATACTGTGAAGCTGTGAAGAATGAGAAAATTATGTTAGATAATTCTCTTGTTACTAAATTTGACATCTGCATTGATGTCATGTGGTCTCTGTGTAAGAAGCTATAAACACATGGTAGTGTTTCTGAGGAAATGCATATTTTATGAGTAATTATGCTATATGTTTTGTAGAATAGTCTTTGAAATTTAAAATTATTGAGACTTGAACAACAACCCTTCTATGCTCTTCTTCTTTGTGTGCCCAAATAAAACTCGACCGCTCCATTCACAGTACGTGGTATTTACCTCCATTGTATTTGAATGACCATGCAGTCACAATAAGAATGAAAAGAGAGGTGAGGAGGAACAGAATTTTTAAATGAAGGAGAGCTAATCATTTTTGAACAGCCTGGAGGAAGGAAGCAGTTTTGCTCCCCAGCTTTCTAGTCTAGTCTTTCTAGTTTGGGTAAAAGTTCTGAGGTGAAGCAGGCAGGAGAAAGCCACGTTTTCCTCTGCACCTCTGTAATTATGATGCATATTCAGAATTCCAAAATCAAAAAATAACTAAGAGAAAGCTTTTTTACAACGAAAAACTTCATTAGAGTCCCGTTTTCTTGTAATTTAGGGACTTGGAACTGACATCTCTTTTGATGAACTGCACCAACAGTGTGATTGTGAGAACAATTTCTTTTTGGCAAGCGCATCAGTACCTCTGTGCCTGCTTCCTGTAGGTAGGACATCTCTGTGGTAATCTTCCATATCCTCACACTGGCTATTTAGAGTTATCTTGTGATCCGAAAGGATCAAATGGGATGGTTAAGAGGCAGGAAAAGAGGCATTCTTAGACTGTGGACAACAGAACTTCTTAGGATGCAGTATTTGGTCAATGAATAGACCCTTGGAAACTTGTGTTTCTTCCTAAATAACTCACATCAGGAAGAGAGTTTTTGTGATCAAGGGCATTGAAACTGTCTGAAGATCCAAAAGTAGACACTTTATTAAGATCATTGGAAATGTCATTTAGCGTATCTTACACTCCACCAGAAAGAACTACCTAGCAATATGTGACAGTCTAAAATGTAGGAAAAAAATATTTTTGAGCACAAATATGACAATCACTTCAGACCAATATAAGAAAAGATATTCTAACCGGGTACCTTTGGCCTTTCCGTTTTTCTAGAAGCAAAATTACTTTGAAGGAAGAAATGTGTGCATTTGTGTGGGTGAGAGGAAAGATGAATCCTTTACTTCCCCTTACAGCTGACCACAGGAATCCCTAAAGTATTGAAATAATAACAATACAAATTAATTCTAATAGCTACCACTGCAATGATAGTCTCCTGTAGACCACCGGCTTTTTTAGGTTTCCTCTGTTGTCTGAATGCTGATAAGTCAAACACTCAAAGATTTTTCTGTTGTAAAACCTAAATTTTAATTTAACCAGACTGTTGTTAAGAAATCGGTTTGCTCAAGAGTATCAAAGCTACTGAGAGTTTCTTATCCTACAAAATCTCAATTCTGCTCACAGAGTGGACTGAATTATGACTTTCCATTTTCCACTAACACTGGGAAATTATTGATTTCACAATTAAGATGAATTTTTTTAATCTATTATTTTTCTTTTTGAAAGAAAAAAAAAGCATCAATATCTGTCTACAGTAGATGACAAACATGAAAGGGTTTGTGGACTCAGTGAAAGACTGCAGTCCTTGTAACTTACTGGGGGATGTAGTCTATCAAATTCTTAGCTCATCATCTTACTGTCTCAACCTAATTTAATTCTGTATTTCTTCAGGTGTATCGCTATTTGTCACTTCAGTTACACTTTTTAGAACGGTAATTATTTTTTTTTTCTTTCACTTCCCTTTGCTCCTATATTAAGTGTTCAATGTCTCTCAGTAGTCTGTTCTCCACTAATCCTATCACATTTGAATACCTAAGCAAAACTGACTGATAGATCTCTCATTGCTCAGCATACCATTTAAAAAATCTTCCTTTCTCCCAGTTCAGAATGCCTCTGATCTTTGATTCTAAAAAAGGGTCACAGGACAGAAAATGAAAGCAGTCGTTTTATAGTATTTCTCTTTCATCCCTGGAAACTTCTGAACCTTCTTGTCCAAGCCCAGTCAAATTTGTCAGGGTGCTAGCAGTCTCAGAGAAAAGTAAATCCCCACAGGTGGTGTGAAAATTCAACAGAGAGGTCAGATACAGGTCAGTATCACCCTGGAAAAGCCAGGTTTAACTCAGTTCTTGCACATATTAACTTGTTGGTGAAATAATTTATATTTTGTTTGCCAATTAACATATGCAAAACTTTGCCTCGGATGATTCTCAGTCCCTGACAGATCAGGATTCCTGCTTGGTGAGGGCTTTATCATGGATTTGTCTAGATCTTTTTCCTTGTAAAATCCCAGAGAATTAAAATAATAATTAAAAATAATAATTTAGCCTCAAAAGCCGTGCTTTAATAGAATGCGAACGTGAAAACTTACCTGTTTAAATAAAAACCTAAAGTGACTAGTTAAAACATGAAATAAAACAAACCAAAAAAAGATTCATACACAGGTGGTCTTTTGCCCATGGTGTCATAGCAGAACAGAATCTTACTTCAAGGCTTGGTTTCACCACTTCCATAACTTTCTGAATTACAGCACACTCAGTCCCCACCAACCTCCAGGTTCCTTCTGTCCCATTCTCACACTGGGCTGTAAGTCCCTTTATTTTTCTTTCTTTTTTTTTTTTTTCCCCCCTTCCTGCTGGCTTCCTGCTTACTTACTATATATCCTGTGGCCTCTGAATCTTCTGTCCCCAGAGGCTGCTCAGCTCCTACCCAAAGCAAGAGCAATCCTCGAGGAAATTCTTTTGACTCAGTCACTCTTTGTGAGTGAAATTATAAGACAAATTGAGAAAAAACATAGTGCCTATCATATCTTATGGGCTAGGCATGCAGATGGAACAAGGAAAGAAAAAGAAATTACAGCAGTAAAGAAGTTAGAGGGATAATGGTATGCATTTGTGGGGACTCAGATATGTTAATGCCTTTTTAGTAACAGAACTTGTTTATGATAAACTGTAGGGAACTCTGGATGAGGCAATATCGTCTTCAATTTAAAAAAAATTAATAAATAGTTTAAAAATTGAAGGAAGTATGAATCAAAGGGAAATAATTCACAGATCATATTTCTTGATGTTAGGTTTGCTTTCTGAAACTGTAGATAGGAAATTGTGTGATCTGTAGAAAAGGGTAGTTGGATGTTCTTCTGGGAATAAAACTACCAAGTGTAAATATAAACGTAATTAAGCAAAAAATACCATCTGTTCTGAGACTTTATTGCCCTAAATGCTGAACCCTGAAAATCTCCTGCATCCTTTCTTGCGAACTGTAGCTTACTATTAGAAAAGAATGACATTTTGCCTGTGTTAGCCAAAGCTGTCTCAGTTTAGAGGTGCTTTTAGCATGATTAGCAGCCTGCTTTCTGCCTTTCTATTGCAGTGACGTATCCAAGAGGAAAAGCTGAATGTGATATTTTTGCTGCTTCCTCATAACTCGATTATAAGTAAATAGAATTAAACTTGAAGAGTTTCAGAATGTTCTGCAAGGAACAGATGAGTCTAGGAACATCAAAGCAGCTGCAACAATGCGCAGGATCCAAGATTTTTAGGTGCAGAAACGTCATGAGTCAGATCTACTTTACACCCTGTCATTTGGCACGACAGTCCCGTTGAAGTTAACCACTGCAATAAGCTGCTGTGTAATTCTCAGCTGACAGTTACACCCTTGTTGCGGGTGACTGGTGCTGCTAACAAATGTGTCTGAAACAAGAGAAACAGCTTTGAAGGTGCATAAGCGGATGATTCCAGAACAGCCAAAGAGCTAGAGGGGACCGTGTTATGAACTTCTCAAAAAAATGAAGGGTGAAGTTTCCTTGTGCCCTGTGAAAAACCAGGCTCAATTCAACCGGTTTTAGGCAAAACAGAAAAGGGAGTAAAAAGTTGTGCAGATTTGACTTAGTCCAGTGTTTTGAAGTATCCTCCCCCCCTGCCTCAAACAAACAAAAAATCTAAACCCACGAGCTGGATTCCTGATACTTCTAAAGTATCCAAAGTTACCCAAAATGTAATCAGAAAGCTAGAAGTAGCTAGCTATTTCCCTGAAAAAGGAATCTGTTACTTGTGCCGCTCTCTCTCCCTCTCTTTGAAACTGTCTTTAAAATAACCTGTCTTGGGAATTCTGAGGTAATTCCTGATCTCTAGCACTTAGTGTTTTTATCCTAAACCCTAAGCACCCAGTAACGCAGGCATTTGTGCCTTAGTTTAAATACACTTTCATGCTGACATTTTATATGAGGTATCTCACCAATACAGGTATCTCTATAGTGGCATTTGGGATTTCCTTGCTGGTTACAGGGCTGGACAAAACCAAAAGAAACACAGCACATCCACTTTAGAGTAGTATGTCAAGTGAAAAGAATTGCTCCGAGACTGAGATAATCCTCCGAGCATACCGGTTCAGAACGGAAAAAGCCATAGAGCCTTGCATCCTGTAGCGTGAACAGCATTCTTATGATATATTCTCTTCTCCTTTGATGCTTCCACTTTTATTTCCCCGTTCTACATACATAATTTATTGCTTTCTAGGAGGTGGAAGTGTGATGTTGCATAATTTGTTTAGGTTTTCCAGGGGACTAATAAAATAGATTTCCTTCTTTGTTTTATGGATAAGTACTAATTTATGTTTTTAACAGAATCTGAGTGACATGTAGTGAATGATGTATAATCTCCATCTAGTGCAAAAAGACCCATAAACAGTGCTCGAAAAATAGTATCCCATTCTTATTTGCAAGATTATATGCCTGCTGCAGCACAAGAAACATTCAGTTGATTTGTAGCAGGATTTGCACCTAAGACTATTACTTAACCAGGAAGCGTATGAGCCCTGCTGTGAGTAACAAACAGTGATGTCTCTGGTTCACCCACAAGAGCTGTCCTGGAGATGCCGACTTTTTAAGGTAGCATCTTAATACTGTGCCACGTAACTTAGCTACTTTGTTAGGTCTGTTCTTTATGAAGATGTGCAGAGTTAGGCGCTCATTTATGCTTGAAACATTGGTCACAAGCTTCAAAAGTGGTGTGATACAACACAATCTGTTAAAGTAACTTGGCTCCGGAGTTTGAAAAGCCCTTGCTGTGAAAATTCTTTTCAGCAGCTTGGGACTACTTATCTCCTGACCAAGTTTAGAGTTTTCAGCCAGCTGCTAGGCATGGCTTACCATAAAGTACTATGTTCCAACAAATTAATACTGAAACACTGTATGTATAGACAACGTTAGGAAATCTTCAAAAGGCCTTCAGTTGCTTTATGTGATGAATTGCGTATTGGTAAGAAAATGTGAGCTATGTAGTAAACTGCAGTCAGCTTCACAAACAGTGATTGTCTAATACAAAAATCAGACTTTATCATTGTGTAAGTTACTCTTCCAATCTACTGACTGTAGTCGAGAGCACCCTGTTGTTGATCCCGTTCCTGCTTTATTGAGGATCTGTACAAGCATTTTGGATTAAAGCTTTCCTACACTTTCACGCTTTTCATCACATTTATGCAAAACTTCAAGCTGCGTGTTCAATTGATCTACAATTAAACACCTTCCCACAGTGGAAAAACATAGACCCTGTGTGTATGTCACTTCACAACTTCTCTTAGTAACCTTATAAATGTCGTGCAGACTGTGCTATACAGTTCCCAGACAGGCTACTGCAGCAGAAGGATAAGGATTTTTTTGCACTAGTTTACAAGTGAGGTTCTTGTGACTAAACTTATGCATTCAGAAGAGAACTGAACTCAGCTTCCAAAGCACTCTCTATATAGAGGAAACACAAACTCAAGCAGCTCAACAGGACTGGAGGATACGTCTAGATGAGTGTTTTCCATCACTATCTGAGTTCAAGCCATTACATTTGCTGAGTGGAAGTTGCCCCTCTATTTGGTCAGTCTCTATAAAACTGTTTGGATTTTAGAAGCACCAGATTGGGTTGCACTTGAGGGATAAAGGCCATATAGAACAGAATGCTCATCAGTATGTAAAAAAACCCTAAAATAATAAATAAATAAATAAAGGAAATAATGAAATGGAGTTAAACATCTTGTATCTTCTCTTTCCCTCAGAAATTGCTATCAGCTTTATTAACTCAGAACAAGTTAATAAAGTTCTCCAATTATTTTGTTTTAATATCCCCCAAAAAATCAAATTCCATTTTCTTGCCCTCTGTTGACGTGCTTCCTATACTGTGTGGGACAGGTTGTGTTCTGCACTAAAGACAAAACTTGGATTGTTTTGACATTAGTCTTAACTAGGGTAGCATTAACACCAGCTTGCTGTTTAGGGAAAAAAAAAAAAAAACAACCAAAAAAAAAGGTTGTTCTTATAACCACACTTCTGAGTGATTTTACAAATGTCTTGGAGGACAGAAAAAAGCAGTCCTTTGGGCTGTCAAACATTTATCCCCTCAGTCATAAGCACAGTGTAGTTACCGTTTTAATCACAATTGCAAGCACTTCACACCTTGTTATTGCTTTTGAGTCTAAAACTGCAATACAGATCAGTGTGCTGCACTCAGAGCAGCTGTGAGAACAAATATTTTGGGGTTTAGAATTCCTAGCGTTCTTTACTTTGTGTATCTTTTCCTTTACAAAGAGAAACGCTGTCTGCATAGCCTGTGAGAAAGTTAAATGTCAGAGATCCTCTATCACCAGTTTCAGGGAGGATGGAGGACAGTTGCACTTGCTTTTATAAAGCAGTTGCAAAGAGAATACCTTTGAAGGAGAGGGTTGCTTTTGTATGTAGAGGAATGATTTACCGATTCCTGGAAATTTATGTTAGCTATGAGTAGAAAAGCCTATCTAGAGCTGTGAATCACATTTTGAATAACCAGAAAAAGGAAATTAAAGCTTTTTGATGTTTTTTTGTGCTGGATAATGCCCTTATTAACATGCTTTATCTTTTGGTCAGCCCTGAAGTGGTCAGGCAGTTGGACTAGATGATCATTGTAAGGTCCCTTCCAACTGAAATTATTGTATTCTATTTTTTTCTATTCTATTTTAGGGAGGACCTTCCAAAATGGTTAGATCTCTCTCCAAAGTCATGTTTTAGAACAATACTGTTGAAGACGTATATTTTTAATTTGTGGGAGAGATTGTATTGTGTTGGTATTTACTTATTTCTGCAGGATGGGGATCAAAGTTCTCATTTTCCTTACTTCTGGCTAACCACTGGCTCTATCAGAAAACATTATTAAGTTGAAGAAATGCTCTATGTGGTCAGTGAGGAAATCTTCTGAAAAGTTTATCTGGCCTGATTTCTTGTGCCACTGTCATCATGTGAGCACAGAAAAAGATATTGGCATTTTCCTGAGCTCATCTATAAGCAAAGGAACACACTTCTGGAAGCAGGAGTTAGTATTTCTTATCAGAATTTTGAACTTCTTATACAATGTAGAGGATTGCTAACTATATGCTAGGCAAAAAAAAAAAACTGAAAAGGAAAAGGTACTTGCAGTATACGCTCATAAATTTAACAGGGTCTATGATTGCGATCTTTTTCAGCAGTTCTGAATGGAGCTGGGGGTGGGTTCAGGAGTTGTGAATATCTGTTAGTAGTCCTGTTGTGAGTTTAATTTCATTATTCTTATAGTAAGCAAAATGCTTCTTGGGACTAAAAATATATAATTGATTGTCTGTGTTCACACAATTAAATACTCATTATCTCCAGAGTCAAAATAGCACAAACATAATCCTACTTCTGAAAATAAAAAATAGAGTTTTTTAGTTTCTCATGCCATGACACACAACTATGAGACAGCTACTGTTTTATTCAGCTCTGCTGTTGCTGACCTTGGTCACCGTGGACAAATTATGCAGAGTGTCAGTCTCCAGTATTGTCCATCCATGCCTCCGCTTATTCTTCATGTTCTCAGTTTCCCTAGTGCCATGATGACAATTATTGTTGTCTTAGAAAGCAGGGACTTGGGCAGGCTGGTAGAATATTTTCATATGTTCTGATTCAAGGAGATCATACAAATAAATCTTCTGTTATTGAATTTTGTGTACTGAAATATATCAGAGTGGTTTGTTTGTTTCTTTTTCCCCTTGAAATTTTAAATGCTGCAATGCACAGAGAATAGAATTAGCTATGAAGCATTAAACACAGAATTAAGTTAAAAATTTTGTACAATGTGATGGAAGTACTCCCTGTGCCCGAGTGCTTCAGTCATTGGTTCTGTTGTTGTTTGGTAGGGTTTTTAACCTTTTCTGATGGAAGAGATCTCGTACATCTCCTTCCTTGTAAGTTTACGCAGACTTTGTACATTGCATTTCAGATGGGGAAAGTCTGCAGGTAAGAAATAAGCAAGTTAATCTACCTGCGTGTCCTTGGACTGCCTGAGAAAAACAGGCACCTAGGACTTAATTCTAAAAGATTTGAACATCAAGTGTTAATTTTGATAATCCAAGCTAGGAAATTCTACATCTGTGCAAACAAGTTTTGCAATCGTAAAACAAAACCACTACATCCGATACTATGTTGATCCTTTACTATACATTTGTAAATGCTGGGGGTTTTGACAAATGTGTTTTGCAAACTTAAAGTAGCTCTCAATAAAAAAAATGTGACTTTAGATAATACTATAGAATGAACTATATGGGAGTCTTAGAAGAGATGTGCAGCTGCAGCTTCTGTCAGCAGAGGTTGCCGGTAATAAATGTGAATGAGTGATTTGCCTTGCAAGAGGGACTGTTGTAGGCAGGGTGCTTTGCAAAATCATAGACCCTGCATCTGCAATAGATCAGAGGTAGGTCGCAATAACAGGTAATGAGCTGTGGAACCACTGATCTTAACTGTCAAGTGCTTAGAAGGTAACAGAGGAGCAGAGAGAGCACTTTAATCTTTGTGCACAGAAAAAAACCTACATATATTTATATATTAAAAAGTAACAGCACACTGATAATTCCGTGATCAAATTGCACAATTCGCAATTAATTTCAAAACCAGGGTAACGTTTTTATTGGACAGAAACATGTCTATGTTGCTACAGTTCTGAGGTTTCTGTTTAACAAAAAGCCTTGTAGAAGGGAAACATATTGGTCTTTAAGCCCACGAAAAAATGTATGTTGGGATCTTAAACTCAGATATATCCTTTTTGAGTTTGTAACGTGAAGTGAAAAGCATTCTAAATTACCTTTGCCTGCAAACAGATTTGATAAGCTGCTGAAAAGCAGATGTTTGATTGCACAAAATAAGGGAATCACCAACTCTAAAGATATAAAAAAAAAAGATTAATATGATGCAGGAGTGAGATAGGATATGCATGCCACAGTACTGAAATTTGATCTCAATGCAAAGTTTGGGATTTAAGCTGCCTGGAGCAACTTGTGGCATGAAGCTTTGTTACTTAATTTCCCTTTTGTTTGAGAACAAGTAAGAGTTAAACTTTCACTAAATTTTGAAGTGGGTATGGCATGTTCTCTGATCTTTGCTTTTCATACTAACTAGTTTATCTCAACACAGACCCGTTAGGTGATTCACAAGAAAATGCACGCTCCCAACTCTTATCCAATCATAGCGTGCTCAGAACAATCACCTACAAAGTGGGCAAAGAAACAAAGCAAAAGAAAGTATAAAAATTGAAATATTATGGGCCAGATTTTCCTGGTATGACTTTTATTTGCATCAGTGAAAATATCTGTTGCGATTTGGTCCAATAGTAGAAAGAATGCCAAAGTGTGCATATGTGGAAGCTTGGTTTAAGACTACATACGCATGGTATAAAGAGTAACAATGAAAGGTCTTGATGAATTTTGTATGAATATATATAATGGAAATATTCATTTTGTTCTTGCTTATGGAAAGGTACATAAGGAGGAGTACAGACTGAAGCATAAATGAACTCAGCCACTGCCCTTACAATTCAGAAGTCAAAGTTTCATAAATTAAGAATGGGGAAAAACATTTAGGAAGAAATGATAGAAAATTCTTCCATGAAGAGCTTAATGGCAAGGAAAGATGATGAGGAAAATGGAAGAGAACACAAAACTGTCTATCCACATCTCATTTCACTCACTTTATATATCAATACCTGGCAAATGGAATGGCAAAGTTAGTTTAGAAGAGACAAGTTATATTAATGGGAAAAAAGTATTTATGTTATTGTGCTTAAGGAAAGGACAGGCTTGTGAAATACTTGTGATGAATCAGTTAATTGTATGCTAGCACTCATAAATATTCAATTATTAATATCCCTGATGTTGTCTTTGTCTCTATGAAATGCATTTGCTGTTCTTAGACAGGATAGGGCTCTTGGTAACCAGGATAGAACAATTGACAGATATCTATCTGTATGGAAATTGCTTATTTTGTATGACGTTACAATGAGAGGGAGATTTTTTCTTTTGTTAGGAAATGTTTTGCTTGTTGCAGAAGATTCACTGTTCCACAATAGTGAAGAAAGTAAATAGCAGAGAGGAAAGACCACGGAAAGAGTTACAGAAGGGAAGGAGGGGAAGGATTTTTCATATGACAAGAACCGTATGTTAGATGAAGAGTAGTAAAAATAAAAAGGCTTTAAAAAGAATTTACATGGTACTTCAGCTGTGCTCCCAGCAATAGATTCAGTATACTTTTTTACATGTCAATTCTCAGAACTGGAAGTTCTTAGGAAAATGAGTCACTACTAGAAGAAAAGCACATCACTACAGGAAAAAGAAACTTATTTTCTTAAACTCAGATAGGGTTCAAAGCATGTTTATCTTTTGACAGTGTAAAAACATAATTGGATTCAGCCTTTCAGCTCAAGAGAATCTCCAAGAGAAGACTTTTATTCACATGTGATTCAAAGTGCATTTATCTTTTAGCCACATACAAACTGCTCAATCCAGCTTTTTGGACTAAATGACCTTTTTCAGGGAATTAGGAACATCAAAGAACAGAAACAGCACTTAAAGTAACTCTCATTGCAAAGTGGAAGTGTATTTCTGGGTCAAAAGTCAGTCCACTGTCAGCAAGATGCCCCGTAGCTGAGGACAGCGATGGTTGCATTCTGAAGGATATATGAGTAAAAGTCTTCTCTCAAAAAATGAGAGAAATGCTTTTCATATTGGGAAAACTTCCAGGATTGTAAATAAAAAGTACAAGTAATAAAATACTCAAGTAATGAAGGGAAGTGTGTGCAGAGAAAATACACTCAAAAATTTAATGTTTGAAGTTAGGTTGCTTAAGTGGGGAAGAACAAAAACACTTTAACTTTTGGAAATAAAATACTATTAAAAACGTGAAAATGCATGAAAATTTATGATTAAAAGAGTTTAAAGAGAGAAAAAAGGGTAAACCAGCAATTCCTGAAGAAGTTTTTATAGTATTTACTTTCTTAATCTGAGACTCTAATTCTGTGCCAGACTATAAAGATTGTGCTTTGAAACACCTCACTAATATTAATGTTAGAGATTGGTTCGGGTTTTGTGTATTTTCTTTTTAGTTTTGGAGTGGGTTTTGTTGTTTGGTTGGTTGGTTGGGTTTTTTTTCCTTTTTGACAGTGGGTCTTTGCATTACAATATCATATGAGATGCACAGAGCAAAACCAATATAATGTTCTGAGGACCAAGTGATGGTACTTTTGCAGAAATCTCTTAGGTGGAGATGAGAGATGGGTGTATGTAATGAGGAGTTAAAGGAAGTAATAAGGAAAAATTGATAGATATTAGAAAATAGAAATAATTTTTTTCTTAAATTACTATTTTCTCACTGTTAAATTCCAAAACATGACAGTGTGCTGGTAAGCCTAATTGTTCGGTTTGGTTTGTCAGGGCAGCCTCAAAGCTTGTCAACCCTTGTGAGTTATTGCCTGGCTTTTTTTGTTCAAGGCAATGAGATGACTGCTAGTAATGATATAATTCCCACACAGTAAGACATACACCAATTAACTCAAGGCTGGGTTTCTGGATCTAATCGAGCAAGATGAAAAAAACGAACATGTACGCAGATCAGGAGGGTTCATCTTTCTTTTTCCTTTTAAAAATCAATCTGTCTACCTGCTTTATAAAAGCAAGACTGAACTTCCTGATGGGTTTGGTTCATCAGACAGAGAGAATGATTATTACAAGTGTGACCTATAGATGCTGAGCCACCCATGAAACTGCAACTGGTTTAATAAAACAGAAAATTATTCAAAATTGTTTACATGATTTTCAGAAAAATCACATACAAGCAAATTGCAGCTTATTAATTAATGTAGTTTATCTTCATGGCTTTGTGCTCTGGTTATTTTGAGCATCAAAATGAAATTAATGTTTCATGTTTATATAGTGTCTTATTTAACTTCTCTTTCTCAGACCTTTGGAGTCCAATGTAGAAAAATGGACAAGAGCAACTTTACACAGTATACCTTTAAGGGTAGAATAGTTGTAGCCATTACATTGCTCCTCTAGGATCTCTTGTTCATCTGGTAGAAAGTAATTACTTGTTTCAAAGGTCAAACACTGCTTGTGGCAGGTACCATAACATGTATCTTTCACTTAGTTAAGATGGAGGTACCTTAACTACAAGCCTGAAACCACATTCATTTCTGTGTTTTATCTCTAGCCTGATAGATCTTTGTTCCTACCTGCAAGAAGGAATGCCCCTGGTTCAACTGAAGGAAATGTGGAAAATGTCTGATTAGCTCCAGTTTCTAGTGATGAATCTGATTACTCTCTACTGATTTACAGCTCAAGTCTAAGAGTTAGTCTACAGACATGAGTAAAAATTTCCATACTCACAGTCTCCATTACTCCTTGGAACTGCAATATACTGACTTCCTTATTTTTAATACAACTTCTATTGCTTTCCTTCTAGTTATTTAAATAGCATCTTACATAAAACCTCTTTTTACACCCCTTTTATTCTTTTGCTTCAAGGCAGAGCAGTTTTCATGTACAGTTTCAGTTTCTGATTGGGATTACTTTCACATCTCTCTCATTGGTATTGTTTCCATTTACCCACATCCATGTCATATCTCATCTTACTTCAGTCATTATTTTTGGAGCCTCCTCCTAGGTGCCTATTTTGGTTTTACATTCCATCTGAGTAGTTTATTTCTCTGGTCTTAACTACTTCCATCTTATTCATGGTGTCCAACTGGAGTAATTGCTATCCAGTTTTTACCTATTTAGGTTTTGACATATTTCATGAAGTCTCAGATGCATCCTTTTTGCTGTTGCCCAGCAGGTTTCTGACTTTTTGTTCAGAAAAAAAAAATTTTTTTCTTTGTTATTTTCATCTTTTCAATTGAAAATACTTTTTTATTTCTTTTTTTTTTTTTTTTTTAAGTGTAGATTGTACATTCAGCAGTGGTAGTTTGCTGAACAATCATTCTCCTCTTGGCAGTTTTATTTGCTGCCTCAGCTGGATGATATATAGAAGATGGGATTAGTTCTTATGTATGTATATATTATTTGTGTGTAGTGTACTGATAGAGAAACTGATGTTTGTCTACCCTTTTAATATCATATACGTTACCATCAATTCCTTTTCCTTCCCATGGTTTTTACGTTTCTGTCTTAAAGCTGACTCCTCATTACACTGCTGCCTATTTACTGCCATCTGTACTTCTCTGCTCTTGTTTGTATTATTTAGTAGTATTGTGTCAAATCACAGCTTTAAGGAAAAATTTGAAGAAAAACCTACTTCTGAAAGTTTATCCTTTGTGTTTCCTGATATGCAGCTGTAACTCTAATATTTTAACATTTCTACCTTCAATAACTTTTGTAATTCTTGCTTAGCTTAAATGACGAGATATTGACTGCGGACATTATTCATTTAGCTTGATGGCTGTGGTGTTAGTCAGATTCTGTGAAACCAACATGACACTTGAAATTGGTGCTCTCTGCAAGTCTAAGATAAAATGTTGGTCCACTGTCTTAAATATCTACCAGTAAAAGTGTCTCAACCAGTTTTTAGATGTTAGTTTAGCTGATGATTCACACGCGATTCAATATTGTATTGTCTCTAGGTTTTTTATAATGAAGAGCTAAGGTTGTTTTTTAAAAAGGATTTATAGTTTTGGAAGGAGCACAGAATATGTTAATTTAATCAATTCTTGTTCCAAATAGACTCCATTGCAGTGGTGAATCGCTCTCTTAATATAGGAAAGAATGATTTTCTGTTAATTACTATGCCATGTTGGATGTAAATATTTGAACAAGCCCTATTCTTAAAGTAATAAGCCTTGATCTTAAATACTGAAGAATAGGTAGGATTCCAACATTCACAGTCCACTTCAAAAGATTTACGGGTAAAGGAGAAATCTGGCTAAACCAGCTCTGTATCTTCAAAGTCCTAAGCAGTTAGAATGGGTTTTCTTTATTTTATATAAATCAATACAATGATTTCAAGGGACCTAAATAAATTCCTGTATTTCAGTTGTTATTCAGAAAGCCAGGATGGTTCTGTAGACTCAGAAAATGTAAATTTTTGTCTTAAGCAAAATGACTCCACGAAATTGTTGCCAAGAATTAAATACAATGTAAAACTGGAAACTGTAAACCTGGGTCAATTTAGATGAGATACTTCCCTTCTAGAAGATTATCCATTCAGCCTTAAAGACACGCATGTAATAGAGTATTTCCTGTTCTTTTTAAAAAACTACTATCTACAGTGGGAGCTCGGATGCCATTCACCCAAAACAACAAAACTGAAATTACAGCTCTGAAGCTTTGGCTTCTTTACAGAAGTGATGTACAGCCAGGCATGCAAAGGAAGCAAGGAATTCATAGAGTTCCTCTTTGTTGCTGTTGTTGTTTGTTTTGTTTTGTTTTAAATTTGTCTTTCTCTTATACAATGTGAGATCCCCTTCACCTCTAAGTTTCTGTATTAAAACTCAATTGTTATGTGCCATAGAAAAATGAATGATTGACCTGTCTTTATTCAAATATGAACAAGGAGGTATTCTGAGGCTGATAAATCCCTCATATTACACAACTGAAATTCACAGAATCACAAAATTCTTGAGGTTTCGAAGTGACATCTTGAGATCACCTGCATGTCCATCCCACAATTTCCACTTCTCAAGCAGGGTCAGCTAGAGGACATTGTCCACGATGTGTCCAGTTAGGCTTTGATTATCTCCACAACTTCTCTAGTAAAACCTGTTTTGATCTTTAAGCACCTTCATAGTAAAATTACTTTTTCTCATGTTCATGTTTTTTAATTTGTGCCCATTGACCAATTCCATCCTTGACGGAAGTCACTTGAAGCTCAGATACAAATTAATTGTAAGGACAGAAATGTAAAGACTCATATATTGATCTAGTGTTTTCTCTAGGTTCATAGTTTGTGTGGAATTCCTTTTACTTTCTTCTAGTCCTTTTTTAAGCAGTAAACCTGAAGACAGGCAGAAACTGAAACTAGAATTACTAAATCCTAGTAAAATGCATTAGAGATGTATTCACACAACAAAATAAATCAGTGCTACAAATACAGGTATTTCAGTATATTAACTCTCATAATAGGTACTGATGGTTTGACACATCATCCCTTAGCTGTCTCCTCTTTCATGGTCCCTGAGGGAGATAAATTACAGAAATATGTAATACTTCTATTTGCAGGACAACAGTAAAACAGCCTCTTCAAAATTATACACATTCTCTGAATGATTCTGACAAATAAAGTAGAAGCCGAGTGGGTCTAATGTCTTAAAGCATGATTCACGATCAGGACAAAAAAAAAAAAAATGTTATTGTACTTTATGGTTCAAGATCTCAACAAGAGGTCTAAACTAAGGCAATACGTATCTTTTTCTAGCCCCACTCCCTTCCCCCAGTCTCCATTGTCATAAATCACTGTGCCAGCCTGAAATATTGCGAGGGGCTTTGGGTAGCTGTCTAGTCATACACCACAGACGGACAAACCTGCCTAAAAGACTTGGCAGTTAGCAGGTGTTGATTTATGTTGAATTCAACAATATTGTCACAGACTTAACTCTGTAGTTATATTTTGGGTTTATTTCTGTAAAAATCTCTGCAACTCCTTTAGCAAGGCAAGATTTTTTAAGATCCTTGGCTGAATATGGTCTCAACTGATTTGTGAGGGAGTACATACGAGCCAATGCTGAGCTTGTCTAAACACACAGACCTGCCCTGGAGATTACGTGGGATTAGCAGAACAGCTTGAAGACAAGCCTTGGAGGCAGCAGTGGGTTCGGTTCTCTGAAACCATATGTGCTCTGTGTTTATTTCCATCCATGCAATGGGTGGTGGTCCAGTAGAGCCTTGTGTTGCACAACATCAGGGAGTAAGGGCAATAAGAATCATTCTGCCTCTGAGGTCCTGTGTTTACATGTAATATAGATCAATTGCCTTCTCTGTCATCCCTGGAAAAAAGTACGTAATGTACATTTTTCTTGGTTTTTCACTGTGAGGGGTAGTGCAGCCTTTCCATCTCTGTCCTTCAACAGAATTAGCATCATTGCTTTATGCTAAGATAATTGTGAGGTCTGAAATCTCATATGGCACCTGGTAATGGGTGGGCATTCCATTTTTTGGGTGGGATTCAAGACTAGCACCTAGTATTTACTGGTGCTTGACTCCCTATGGTAGTAGTAGGAATTACACACCTTGCACATATATAGGCTCCTAACTGTAGTCATCCTAATATTGGATGTAGTCCCATCCAAGAGCTGTCTCCCTGTTTAAACCCATTTAAACACGTGGCTTGCATATGACTCCTGAATCTGGCCCACTTACTGCTGATGACACGAATTTGGGTATAACCTTCAAGTTACATTTCACTTAGGTTTTGGTTTTCTGAAGAAAAAATACTTTAAGTTTTTCCTATTATATTATTACATTTGGCCAAAATGCACTGTCATAGTTGTTTGCTACTCATCTGCAATGATAATTAATTCATAACCTGTTTTCATCACTTGGAAGAAAACCATTCTTATACAATCTGCTCTCGCTGGTTTTTTGGTCTTCTAAACATCAATATAAGTTCAGGTCAAAAGACAGAAACAAATACTGAAGGTTTAAAATACAGAAGGAAATGAGCCAAGGCTCTTAAAAGATGTTTCAAAACTAACAAAGATCTCATTGTATGAAATACTTGATATGAAATGGAAAAAGATTTGAAATGTATCTTACAAATTTCAGTGTGGGCTTAAAGTATAACTATTTCTGTGAGAAATATTAATATATGTGACTTGTTTTGAGAATGCATGTTTTTAAGCAAGTTATAAGCAGATAGGAAAAAAAATGAAAACATTTTTTTAAAAGTTAACTTTAGCTACTAAGCACTCTTTTTATTAGGTAAAGACCGCTTTACATAAAAAATAACTTCTGGATTCACTGTGAAGTTTACAATTCATTTAAGTTTTCCACATATGTAAAATAAGGAGACACATGACATTAAATAACTACTTTTAAAAAACTTGTTTGGAACAAAATGCCATCCAAATTTGTATAATATCTATTCCCACAGATTTTATACACCTCAGCAATCTCTTAACTACCTGACCACTCTTAAACATGCCTAATCTACATATTGATAGTATAAATTAACACTCTTAAAAGATCTAAGAGCAGGTTTCAAAGGAATCTTTCCGGAGCTAGGCATCCATCCTTCAGTCATCTTCACAGGCTTATTTAGAAACTCAAATGATACATTTTTCCTTTAGATTATAGCAAAAGAGGTAACCTTCTTCCATGAAAAATAGCTCCTCTGTATAACAGTAATTCTCAGACACTCTTTCTTTCTGCACAAGCCCATGAGATAGCATGACCTTAAGTTCCTAATCAATAAATCAAAACTGCTTTTAGATATCATATGCATTGTGACATTTAGAAAAGGTGGCAAGATGAATGTTAGGAATGAATTGTCAGTATCGTTTCTATACTCACCAAAACCTGTTCCCCTAGAAAGGAAGACAGATTGCCTTTATTTCTGTTTGAGACTTTAGTTCTCTGCTCAACCTTATTTCAGTTGTAAGAAAGGCAAAATGGTGATGTCTGTTTTGAAGTCCCAATTACCCTCATTTATGACAATGGAAAGTTTAACCGTATTGAGGCTTCTTTGTGTTTTAAGCTACTGAAGCACAATCCAAACACTTAAATCTATGGAATCAAAGGCCATATGCCTTTGAGGTAGGTGACATTCTGTCTGTAGCCCAAAGGCTTGACCTTTCTTAGCAAAGTGCAACATTGTACAGACTTGTCTGTGTCTTTCCCACCGGGAGCTTTAAATAGGAGCCAAGCAATTTTCATTTTCCCTTTTTAATTATTCCATGCTGCAAGTTGGATTCTTGTGGCATAATGTTAATTAGTTGGAAACAAGCGAATTGCAAACTTTTGACACTGCAAGAATTTTTCCTCTGTCCTCTGAGAGTTGGTAAGCACTGTAAAAGAAGAAAGATTCTGTCATTTGCCATTGCTTTTGTTATTTTTCCCTTTCACAAATTTAAGCTAGGAAAAGTCTGTGGCTTCATTTTAATGGAAAGTAAAGACAATGGTGTCAAGAAGTAATATTTAATTGTTGGTTTTATTCTAAAAATGTCTATCGTGGCACACAATTTATTATGGCATGGCTAAGTAAATTCGGTGTTATGTTCTGCATGCTGTGAGCTATTCTGCCATGCTTCTCACAGATTTGGGTTAGAAAAGACCTCTGGAGTTCATGTGGTCCAACTCCCCTGATCAAGCAGGGTTAGCTAGAGCTGGTTGTCCAGGATTGTGTCCAGCTGGGGTTTGCGCATCTCCACAGATGGAGAGTCCACAACCTCACTGGGCAGCCAGCATGTACTGCTGTATGGGGTTATTCCTCCCCTGTAAAACTTACGGCGATTCATGTCACGTCACTAGAGACAATATAGACGTTTACACTCAAAAATAAGGATGTTAAGTAATTAATATAACTTTTGGTAGGACATTCCCCCACCCCCAAATTAGAGGATTTGGGTGTGGTTTTTTTCCTCATTCTTCAAAAGACAAAGAACAGACTCTTTGACTGCCAGGAAGTCAGGGCGTTTAAAGGGTGTTTAGAGGTTCTTTTTTTTATTGTCTTTTGTGTTGTTTAAAATGTCACCCTGTTCATAAGAAATGTTCCTGGTCATTTTAGGTCAAAATACATATTCCTTTGGCATGGTCTGCTTTCAACCAAGTCACGTTTGGTAACTGTGGGGAAAATATCACTGAAAAATAATTTCAGTTGAATGACTAACGTTTTCTTTAGTTGGGGTACTTTCAGTTAGTATTATTAGTAAGTGACTGGATGTAGTTTTAGATTTAATTTGTTCTGGAAAGTTGAGATCATGTGCAATATGCATCATAGAGAGATGAGATTTGGCATGTCTATACTGTGTAATGGTGTGTGGGAATATTTGTATTGTCCCAGAAACAACTAGAGGGGGTGGTGTGCAGCTGCGCTTTCAGCCTGCTGTTCTGCTTAGATGCACGATGTTTCATCACGCAATGCAGCAGCAGCCTTTGTTTCTGTTTTATGTCTGAAAACACGTCTTCTGAATTACATTCAATAAAAGTCATGATTGGGGAAAAAAATCAAGTAATTTTTTGTTGTTCTTATTTTTCTGCTGGTTCCTCATTCCTCTGAGGAAAGTTTTGCGAGGCCTGAGTTTTTGAATCCTTAGAAATACAGTGGTGAACATTAACACATCTTTTGAATAAGGTTTGTTCACTTGAGAGGAAGTTTTTCTTCTTGGGCTGGTACAGGAGAGCAAATGGACAACTACGTTTAATGGAGAAGTGGTGTCCCCTTAAAAAGGACTGTCTTATTTTGCTGTCTTCCAAGTGACTGGAAATTCATTGTGTGTTTTAGTGCAGGGCAGGTCAGGTGTGAGCAGTAGAAATTCATGTGACCTATTTATTCACCTTACAGCAGCACAGAATTGAACCTGCAATGTATACCATGTTTCAGATTAACTTGGATAAACACTTCATGCTCCAGACCCCTGTAAATAAGGATTAAATTGGTAAGACTGACCAGAATTGGAATGAACTGTCATTTGTTGATGTTGCAGTAACAAAACAGTGGAAATCTGCAGCAGCATTTGAAATCTGTAGTTTCCATGGCATGTTCACTTTTACTCTGAACACCTATAAACAAGAAAACATGACTAAATATGTCCTCTGTCCACTTTTCTGAGCTCTTTTCCTTCTGCTCCCCCATACATACATAGTATATAGGTAGATACACAAGGCAGCAGTTGCTGTGAATAGATTGTTCAGTATGAACAATAAATGTACTTAAAATGATGGTGACAGCTTGAAGTAGTAGTCACATATTGTTTGAATATCTATGTTCTGTCATTCCATATTATGTTTCTTCCCTTTTTGGTTATTGGAAAGTTGTGAACATAAGGAAGAAGTTCAAATAAAATTAACTCTACAGCCTCTTTCCACTTCATAAACCGATTGCAGACCTCTTCTATGCGTGTATCTTACATAAAGACTACAGTAAAATGAATAAGCACGTGTCTTGTGAAATAGTTTGTATTTTTTGAGGGTGCAGTTGAAATAATAAAGTGAGAAGAGGGTAAAAAAAAGTCATAAATGGGCATATGAATTAAAATAGCATGAAAGGAATGATAAACAATTTATCTATAGGTTAAATCTGTCATTAGAGAAATAGTGTGTTTGATATTGGACAATATTCATGGGGTCATAAACTATCTGCTTTTATTTTAGATGGTGAACAGAGAATAGGGATGGTGCAAAGCAGCGGAAGACTTGGTTTTCATGTTACCAGTCATCATTATGTTTTATTTGACAAAATACCATGATCAGGTGACACGGTTTTGAGTTGAGTTTCGCTTTGCCACTCCAATCTAAAAGAGGCAGTGAGAGGCTTTGGGATTGAGCACACAGTGAACCAATTGACCTGGCCAGACTTTCATAGTTTGATGCTGAATCTAAACCAGATGCAGAGAAAAGTGGTCCTCTGCCTTTCGATAGAACACTGATGCAAAAATACAGCTTAGGAGTCAGACGTTCTTTTTAAGACTTTGTCAGGAGGAGGAAGGAAAAAAGGAATAGAAACTTCACTGGAAATTCAAGTGAAGGGGCATAGTATCTTCTTCATTGCAGAGTTAATTAGGTTAATATCCTTGGCTGAGTCATAGATGTCAGTATTTCTGCTTTGTTAGGAATGTCATGGTAAGATAAGCACAGCAATTACTATGTCCTGATATATTCCGTACTTCAAAAATAACAGTAATATAATGATGTTAATCAAACATAAGAGTATAAGCAATTAATTACTATGTTCCAGAGGTTATATTTGAAGGCACCCCATGTAGTTATTTGACTTCCTGGTTCCCCTTATATCAACAGTGAACTGGGGAAAAAAATGTATTTCTCTTGTAGTTTAAACATACTTAAAATCTTTGATAAAATTAGCAGTAAATGATCAGTAACAACATGCAAAGTGAGACCACTATCCAATTTTCAACATAATTTCTCAAACTCAGTGTGTAAAATGTAGACTAAAGATAGAATATAGATTGCATGACTACATGCATTACCTATTAAAATTGAAGTAGTATTTTTGTTATTGTATTTATATAAAAAAATAATAGTGTGCATATAAAATGTTGATTTAAATTTGAAATTGAAGTAGTAGTCACTCTGCTATCATAATGAGACAGGTTTTTTGGTAACTTGGTGGAAAAAGTTCCATTATTATTTGTGAAGCAATATGTTAACGTTAAGATACCAATTTGATTTCATTTTCTGTCCCTCATTGTAGATATTACCTGAGAGTTACTGTCAAAAACAGTGAGAGTAGTAAATAATATACTTCAGCGTGACAATTTTTTGAATGCTTCAAAGATAGAAATGTGCTTTATGCCTATTTTTCAACATGAAGTGGTCAAAATTTACGATTAAAATTTCCTGTAGGATTAGTTGTAACTTCTCTACCGCAAAAAGAACCAACACGCCTTCTCTGTCAGAGTTCCAAGCCAATGTTATCACAAAGATGATAAGCCTTTTAGGTGGTAACAGGAATGAATTATGCCTTATCATCTACTTCGTTTCTCAGATGCTCTCCCTCACTGTAGAAGCTGGCACTTTTGAAAGCAATGGGTAATGAGTCATGCTGGCGTAGTTAGGTTTTACTTTGAAACTTTGATGCTGAAACTAAGAACTTCAATTATTGTGGGTCAGTTCTGGAGCTAGAGCAAATGCAGGTCATACAACACTGTAAAGTGTCAAGCATTTTTAATTCATATTGTACGAATTACCACGAGGGTGGTAAAAGCTTCCTGAAATAATGTAACCTATAAAAACTGCTTTTGTATGTTTTGGAAAAGCCCAGATATAAATAAATAACGCTAAGACATCAGCCCAAGTTGATTAGCTAATTGTAAATGAAGAAAACTGGAAGTGCAAAGTACAAACAGCTGCATTAACATACACAGAACAGCATCCTTGGGACAGATTATGCACTGATAACAACCAATGCAAATATTGAAGCGTGTAGCGTTTTGTAACTAGCTTTCTACTCTCTCTGAAAGGAATCCCTAATCTATTTTGATAAATTAGACAATGCTATCTTAAGCAAAGTACCAGGTCTTTGCTGAGTTAAATCATTTTGACTGAAATAGGTTAACATACAGTTATATGAGAACCATAGCTAGCAAAACCACGAGGAGCAATAGCTTGTGGTGTAAGGGTGACAGCAATCAGCTGGGCTCAGGCTGGAGGCAGTTGACAGAAGATGTATGATCGTGTCCTAGCTATACATACAGGCTATGGTTTTCTTTCAAATTCTTTTTCTTCTCTAACATTGCTTGCAGGCATCTAAGTTGTTTGATCTAACCTCCACCTCAGGTTTCCCTAGATGTAATTCACATTTACTTGCATAGGTGGATTTTGCCCCCTGTTATATTTTTTTTGATTAGAAGAAAATGCGAAGTTACATTAGTAATACCACAAGATTTTTAAAGCTATATGAGGGTAGTTGTACCCATTTTAAGATATAAAGGAAACCAATTGTGTATAAGTCTGCTACTTGGAAGTAATTTGACTAGTTTCTTTTTTTTCCTGACATTTAAGGGTGTAGCTAAAGGTTTGCTCTAATATTAACATAAAAATGGTGTGTTTGGAAGAACTACTGCAGACAAAATATTGTGCTTTTCCACAGAGCAGAGAAGACAAAAACAGGTCCTGAAATCACGACCCATATAATGCACTTGCATTATATGTTTAATTGACTCACCTGTAACAATTCTAATCTCTGTAGACATTTTTCTAGGCGGTCTATGCAAAAAGAGTGTGTGAATTACTTTAAGTTGGGGGTTTTCGTGTTTTTTTGGTTGGCTGGGGGTTTTTTGGCTCTATCTCAAACATGCTGATTTGGTACCGCAGAAAAAAATTATTTTCTCTGTAGTTTTCACAGTAGACAGCAAAACGTGCATGTGTTCTCCAGCGGTTGCTAGGGCCTGAAGAGAAGTTAAGATACAATATCTAAGTAGCAGCAATAATTCCAGTGTTCTCTTCTTGGAGAAAGCAAAGCACATCAAATCAGCATGAAATAGAAGAACTGGAGCCAGAAGATTTTATTTGTTCAGTGTTGTCGTTGGAGAAAAGGCTGTCTCACCAGGCTGATAGTGATAAAATCAAGTGAGACAACATATTCTTAGGTATTATAATTTTTTCAGATTATAGATGTTGCTTTGAGACAGTTATTCTTGTAGAAGCTTGAAAGGAAAAGAGAGTAAGAAATAAAAATCTGATCTTACTGATACAGTATACATTAGGGTAGAGTGTATTAGACACAATCTTATAACAGAAACAGTCAGATAAAAGAAGCACAAAACAAAACAAAAAACCAAAAACAAACAAAAAACACCACCACCACCCCCCCAAAACCCTGTGTTGGTAGTGACGGTTTTTTGATTAACTGTACTCAAGGTGAGGTATAAGGTGGTGGTATCCAGATTGCTCATAAAATGAAGTTCAAGTTACTGTAAATCCATCTCTTTCCCTTCTGCTTTCCTAACAGGATTAAGACCCGAGGTGAAAAAGTGAGACACCATATAGGCTGTGTGGGTAATTAAGGAATTTTGAGGCGGAGTCAGTATCAGTAACCAAAAGCCCAATGTAGATCTATTCACAGAAATCAGGATCAAGACAAGTGTGCAGCCAGTCTTGTGAGACTGACAACCTAAAACAACTGACCTTGAGAAGCAACCTGTACAAATTCAGATCTAAATAGATCTAAAACTGGATTTGTTGCTGACAGTTGTCTATAAAAGAGCAAAAGTTTTCATCCTCTAATATTAGGACTGTGAAAAAAAGGAATTAAGTTTTTCACTTGTATACTTTTATACCTTTATAACTAAGAAGAAAATCTGGCTCAGATTTCTGTTGTGATTTCCCCTGGAAAAGAATATTACCCATATCCTCAAAACTGATGCACATTTTGGTTTCCCCTGAACAGCAGCCCTTACGGCCATCTGTTAGCCTGGCTTTATTCCTAGGCAAAAATTGTTGTGCCAGTTTAAAAATGGCATGGAGGGCCAACTGGTAGAAAGAAATAGTTTTCATCTCTTCTCCCTCCTGTAGTAGCCTTCATCAGATATCTCTCTAAAATTTACTAAACTGATTTATTATTTTTTTTTAAGTGTGTCTGGTTAAAAAGGTTAATCACAGAAAGTTAATTGCTCATGTATCTCTTTAGCCAATATTAATCTTTGAACTCTACCAATTAATTTTTTGTCAGATTATGACTGAGATTTATAAAAATCAAAAAAGGAGAATGGAGTTAAAATAAAAGATTAGGTGAAAATTAAGGAAAGCACTAAGAAACACATTAAATGTTTTTAATGGCTCAAGTTGTGTGGCAGAATAACTTTTTTCTCTTTTTTTTTTCTTTTTTTACTAAATTAATAATTCATTTTATATTGAGCCATTCTGCAGGAATCACGGCCCTCATGTTTATTTCTAAAGAAAGCCATTAGCTTTAACAGTGTTCTTACAGTTCAGCCTGGGATATCACACACACTATAGATTCTAGATGAATAAGTACAATGATTAGTAAAGCATCCAAAAGAGTTTACTTCTCTGTGATTATCTGGAAAGAGGTGTGCAAACAAATTTTCTCCAGAGGCTGCCTTGCAAAAAAATGTTTATTCTAGACCTGCAGCCTTGCAGCATTTCAGCTATAAAGCTTTCAGCTATTTTAAACACTTCCAGAAATTGTTACTGTTATTCCTTAGCGTAGGAATCCTTCAAGTGGTCATACATGGCACACGGTGCTAGAAGTATCAGCCAGGCACCCATCGCCTGCCATCTGGCTTAGCGCTTAAAAGCAAAGCATGTCTGCCACACACTGAACTCACAGTGCGGCCTTGGACCATGGGCAGACTGACAGCCACCTTTAACTGTCACACCTTTAACACGCTGCCAGTGAAACTTGTAGGCTGATATCGAAGGAAATGCTGGGAACACAAGCAACCAACCCGTGGTGGGCTCTTGCTGCTGAAGCAGTAACTCAGTTTAAAAAATGCCTCCACTATGCAAAGCTACGAGAGGAAAAATGCATCGCCTCTCTTATCTCCAGTTAGACTAATTTCGTGCATATTCCATGGAATTTAATAGTACCAAATGTTTGTTTGGAGACCAATTCACAGCTTTGTCTTCAATTAACGGTATGCTTTTGGTAGTTTCTTTGTGCAGAACTCGGTTATACTCTAACTACTCTATTTGAAGAGGTTCCACTTTCAGTTGCATCACATGTGTCTTTTGGGAATGCCTTTATTTTAAACTGTTACGGTTTCCTGGTTTTATTTTTACAGAGAACTGTTCTGCATTCTTAAAGGTTTAATTTTCAGCCTGTTATGTTTGTTCATTAATGTTTTTAATGTCCCTTGCTGAATTGCTGTTGCACTCTTACTGTCTAACATGCATCAAGCTCTCACAGGTTGGAATGTATCTCACTGTAATGAAAATTTGGGACTGTGACTTAAATTGTAATGATACAAATTATTCTGCTGGTACCTTTTATACGGTGGTGTTAATTGGTAGGTTTGTTGGGATCTCTCTAATTCCTTGAGTTATGTAATTACGACAGATCTTGTGAAATGGCAGTAGGCTAAGCAGGCCTGTGAGGAAAATGATTCCATTCTGAATAGAATCGGACAAACAATCCCACCCACAGGATATTTTATAAGATGCTATTCCTAAAAAAATCGGAAACCTGCTCACTACAAGTAGCTGTGCCATTGGGTAATTCATAATAATAAGTAGTTGTCCCATGATAGCTTTGAATATCTTCAGTCAGGGTTGTTTGGGTTTTATTTTCAGGCAATGACTTATTTATGAGTAAAACTAATTTTTATTTGAAACTTGCCTTCACTATTTCTCTCTAGTTGTCTTAATAATCCATTTTAAAGTAAAAGTGATAGAAATGATCTTCCACCTGAAAGAAATAATACTTTTCTATCATCTATTTTTAATCAAGAATGGTTAAACAAGTGAGTTTTCTGTGAGACCTGCACTAGGACAGGAGGGTTGAACTGAAGCGTAAAGGATGGAGTGGAGAGAAACAGTCATCACTAAGATTAAGATAATTGTTTTCAGTGGAAAAGATGTGTGGAGCCTGCGAGACTGACTAGAAAGTGACCTAGCTGAGAGGAAAACTACTGAAGCTAGACACAAATATTGTCTCGTGTAGATATAACAAAATACTGATACATACAGGAAGTTCAGTCTGTGAGACAGCATAGATTCATATTTGAGGAATCACATTGGGATGAGGATCAGTTCAGTCAGATGTGATGGACCGTTATTTCTTCTGGACTGTGCTTATGCTAGCGTATGGTTATTTCAAGCATCTGTTATTTCAAAAGACTCATTACATCACAATAAGCAAGAATTACAGGATGCTCAGCTTTTCACAGCAGGGATATATGGCAATCTAGTATGACTTATGCAAAAATATACGTGCTTTGGGTGACCAGTTTAGCCCTTTTGTGATCACATATGCTCTCCAAACCAAAAATTCACAGAAGAATATGTAGAAGGTAGATATCTCTTGGAGTGAGAAACTGTCAGCATTGATTCTAGTAATTGCATAAGAAGCTCAAGCAGAAAGCGATTGAATAGTTTGTGCAGACAGAGACAGCTGTAAGTAATGCACGTGTAATGCACATAAACCGTTCCTGGAGCAGAGGAAGCATATTTCTCAACAGTAGGTTGAAGCTGAGTATGCAGAAATAGTTGGTGGTCTAATGACATTTGTAACATAAACCATGGTCACTACATCTCTTCTTTCAGATGAGAAACCACTGCTTCCAGTGCTCCAGAATAAGTTTTATCTCATCTTCAGCTAGAAAGCAAGCACTTTCCAGCCATTCTTCCCACTTATTAGAACTTCTTCACTGGAAGAAAAATTTACAGTTAATTCCCAGTTATAACGGTTTGAGTTCTGAAAGACTGAATGGATTTGGAGTGTTCAATCAATATTTTTATGGACAAAATTAACTCTGTGTCATATGTACATAGGGAGTAGGGAAAGCAGAAAGTAAATCTCATCTTACTACCTTGAGTGATTACACCTGCATCTAAATATACTGACAAAAAAGGCTGTGCTTTTTCAGATATATTCTTAACAGGACAAATTTTTACTGTATCTCTTATATTTATATGTATACATGTGTGTACTTTTGTATGCTCCTCAGAATAGGAGCACAGTAAAACACTTCAATTTTTTTATATGACCAAGACTGGGAACAGATGATGCATAATTCGAGTCTTCATTTCACTGAGAGAAAAGATAAAAATGAAGTGAGTTGATCTTGTCTCTCATGTCTGTATCCTCAGACATCTTGTCATCCAGTGTATCAAGAGATCCAAAGAAGCCAAAATGGGTTCTGCCTTCTTGACGATTGTAAAAAAATAATTGAAGTGTGAGACGACTACTACTGCTGTATGTTACTGCATCTTAAATCTGGATGTACAGAGGCAAAAAAAAATCTCAGGATGTCTACGTATAGCCAAAATTGTTGAAATACAATTTTATAGATAATTTTCTTTTTAAGAGAAGATAAAAGTGAGATTATTGATGTGAAGAGACTCTCCATGGCAGCAGGAAGCTAAAAAAAAAAAAACAAAACAAAACCCACGCATTTGTAAATGAAAAGTATCTTTTTTAAGAATGTCTGTGTCAATTTAACAAACTCAAAAATTCCCCTCAGGATTCAAAGTCTATGTAATTCTGCTTCTGGGTAGCTGATTTCCTAAATTACTCCCTTTTTTTCATTCTTTCCTGCTTCCTTTCTGTTTATCTGTCCAATCTTTTTATGTATGAGCATTCTTATCTCAACTGGCTATGTCTACAGATTTCTTTGGCACGTCAAAGGAGAAATGAGCTTAAGTTCTTCAAACACATACTGCAAGAAAGGAACTGATACACTCTTCTGCTCTTGCTCATGTACATTTGTTTTAACTCTAGAGTAAAATATATATAGACCCATTTCCTCCGCTCTCTCATGAAGAATAATGCTTGTGTAGGGTAATATTGAGAACATGTGGCATACTATACTACACTACATTGATTCCAAAGGACTACAAAATTTACCTTGCAAATCTGTATTAACCTGTTGAATTAGAAATTATACAAATATTTGCTAATAATTCTACACATTTTATAATTTTATGTACTTCTATATACTGTATTTTAAGCAACCAAACATACTAGAGAGTTGCAAGATACTTTTGGTAGAGTTTCTCTGATTGTGGTGTTGAAAGTGGCAAAATATTTACCTTATTTGTTTGTTTATTTTGTCCTCCATGGGGTTCAAGCTTCAATGAATCTGTAAGATGTCAGATGCTTGTATGATGCTGAAAATAAAAGTTTCCTTTGAGCACCTTTTTTCCAAGAAGCTAGTGATTTTCCAGCTGTTGTCCCTATCCAGCTAGCAAATATAAAGATAACTCTTAAAGATAAGCATCCCTTTTATGTTTTTAATGTACATTTATAGAATTTAGTGTCAAAGTTATAAATCCCAATGAGACATGCATTCTGTAACTGTAATAAAAATGTTTCTGGATTTAAATCCAAGTGGGAGGTGAGCAAGGTATTTGTAGCTTCTTAAAACCTGTCCCTGGTTTCACAATGACTTTACATCTTCAAATTCAATTTTGAAATGACTGCCACATTGCTATCTGTCTACTTTACCCCGTACATTTCTGCAACAACAGGAAGCAAGTTGAATTCAGCATTCAGATAGCTTGTCCTCTTATCGACAAAGCAGACTTCGTTATGAGATGTCCCTGTTTATCTAACTTCTTTCTGTACACACTGTCTGAATGCAGTGTCAGCCTCCTCTGGCTTAGGATGGCTATGGTTGTCTGTGGGGAAATGCTCCTTACAAGTAACAACTTTTTTATACGTATATATAGAGGTATGTGTGTGTGTGTATATTTTATAGATATATAAAAAAAATACACACACACTTATATAAATATATATTATATATATAAAGACTTCTGAACAACTCCCTCTTTTACAGCAATGAGAGGTAACAAAAATAAAATTTTATGGATGGCTGATACTATAGGGGGCTAAACATTATTCTAACTAAAATTTTACTTCCTTCAAACTAAAAAAAAAATTGGAATGGTGAGGTCTTTGTCCTCCTACCTTTCTTCCTCCAGCTGCTAACCATCTCCAGCACTACTGTGGCAAGGGCTGTACAGAAGACAGCTGTCAGTGAAGCCAGGCCAATGTCTCAGTACTTGTTTCAACTCATTTTCATGGTGACATATTGGGTTCATAGACCATTCAGTGTCACGTGGAAGATGGAGTTTATTTTGCCTTCTCAAAAGGCCTTCAAGATCCATATGTACTGTAACATTAAGTTACCCTGCCCTGAAAGAAGTCTCTGAACATATTTTATGTTGATTATCATGATTACCGTTGCACAATAACTTCCAATGATGTGGCTAATAGAAATGAAAACTCTTTATGGCGAGTGCCTCGGTTTTAATGGAAATTCTATCTTGAAAGCCTGCTCGAGTTTAATATGGAACTTCTTCCTGCACCTACTTATCCAAAACCTAGGAAAGAGGACTTGACCTGCAGTGTGGCAGCTGCAAGGCCACCGGTCTGAGCCAGGCGGGCAGGAGTTGTAAGGGTGAGTGACTTGATGGAGGACCTGCTGTCTGTCCTTGCACTCATATGGATCTCTTCCTCCACTTCTTCATCAACAGGTTTCTAAAGTCCCTGGGTTTTCCTCATGGTCGCATTTGTTAATGCATTGGAAAACCTCTTCCTGCTCAGTTCTATTCTTCACACTTTCTCGTGCTCGCACCTATGCAATTTCAAATTTTCCGAAGCTATGGAGTAGTAAGAGAGGAGGATGAGCACAGGGAGGATATATTTTACTTTCTTCATCATTGACCTTTAATCTTCTTTGTGACTTGTGAGTCCTTCAGTAGTTATTGGTGCAGCATGTGCTCCTGTGGGTCTGAGTTGGTTGTACATCATGAACAGAGAGAGATACAACTGTTCTCTTTCTACATGGTAAGAGAAGATCTGTAATGAATTTATGCTTTCATGAATGCTGAAAAGAATTATACTTAAGTACATATATAGCCAGGGATTTGGTACATATTAGTAAACTCTGTAAATGTATGGCATATTTTGGAAAAACACACAACCACTGATTGTTTTCTTTTCCATTGTTTTGTTCAAGCTTTTGTAGCACTGATGTAAAAAAAACCCAGACAACCAAAAAAACCTACCCATAGGAAGATTGAGAGAGTCTTAAAGAGAAAAGCATCTCTTTTTTCATTATTTCTGAGGATCACATGAACTACAAATTGTTCTGATGCTATAATCTTATTTTTTGCTTTGGAAAACTATGTAAAGAGAAATGTAATATTACACTTCTACAGCCCATGCAATTCCTGTTTCTTTTTCTGCACACATACTAAGAATATTTTACTGGTACTTTTCTCAGCATTCTTAATGAGGCATTTGAACTCTAGTGAAGGGAAGCAATTGTCATTGTTGCTGCATTAAAAAAAAGACTAAGCTTTTTCCTTAGTGTAATGCAAGCTTTGGGTATTTGGAACTGTAGAATTTCCATTCTCAGTGTTTTTACCATCCTGGGTTATAAAGTAATGTAATTAGACACTTCAGATTTTCAAAGTCATTTCAAGAGAACTGTTTTTAAAACCTCTTACATCAAGGTCTAGGATTAAACAGGGAATAAATTTTCCCTCCAAGATTATAAAATACAATTTTTACTAATAACCATCAAATCAAGAGAAACAAATCTGTGATGTTACATAACATAAAAGGAATTTAGTTACTGAAAGATGCCGAAAAATAGGCAGGTCCTATCTGATCTGTGATTTTTTTGAGTGCTGGAAAACAAAAGATTTTAATTTTGTATTATACATCAAAAGAGGTTGAGAGAGAAAGAGAAGATAGCTGAAGATTTATGTTTGTTAATGTGTTGAAGCTAAAGTATCCCTTCAAATCATTGTAAAAATACCTTTTCATAGATAAAGGGAAGATTTCATTCTGAAAAGTGGTGGGTGGTGGTACCACAAAGTCTCACTGGAAAAGGTGACAACTCATGATGGAGGACTGAATGTGTGCTAAAATGAAAAGGAGTGGACACTCCAGACATTTAGTTTACATTCGTTAAAGAGAAAGCTCACATATATTTTCATTAAAAGACAAGGGAATAGATAGATCAAAATTACTTATGTGAAAAGCATCATGAATTATCATCCTTTTCTCAAGCTGTAAGAGGACCTGAAAACAATGCTTTCTTTTTCTCACTCTTTTACAACTGCTTCTACAATATAACGGTTTTGTGGCAGACACCATGTTTTCATTTTTGGACAGTAGTTAGATATCAGTGACCACTAGCGTTGTTTCGTTCCGTGACTGCTACTGTAAGGCAAATGCTGTATTTAATATTTCAAATTTTTACTTGTGCTAGTTTTCCATACAGAGCTTACAGAGGTCTTACATTTCACTTCTGAGAATAAAGAGGAAAGTTTATTTTAGCCTGGCTAATTAATATTAGTAGTCATATTTTTCAGCCATAATTTTGTTCCATGAGTAGTGTTGCTCTGTTTAAAATCTGTTTGTTGTAACCGACGACATAACAGTAAGCTATTCAGATTTCTTCATTCACAAAGGTTTAGGAATTGTATTGGAAGTTCCCCAGGTTGACTAAAACACCATAACCTGAGGACTACTGTTACAGATCTGGATTGGCTGGACTATAAAGAAAGCAGCAAACACAGAAAACCCCAAAAGTTACGGGAAAATCATAGCTAAATAGTGGGTTCATATATTTAGCTGAAGAAAGTTAGAACAGAGTGCACGAAAGGGTGCATTTTATTTGCCCTGAAATAGCATCATGTGTGAAGATGGAAGAGAAAAGCTGAATTTAGACATACTTAGACGAGGTGGAGCAATTGGAAGAAGAGCTTGTTATGTGCAACAATTCAATTTTATAAGAAGTCTTTTTAAATTTGGAAGTGATGGGCTAACAATACGATTCAGCCTCAGAGATTAAAAAAAATAAGCATTACTGTATTTGGCTGACTGGGGGTTTTTAAACTTCTTTTCCTTATATTAGGTGACTTTGCAATGACAAAGACCTCGTAAGAAATGTCAAATAGAGTCTGATTATTAATTCAGTCTTGAAAGATAATGCAAAAGGTAGGCCGGATGTGTCATTTTGTGTGTGCATGTCCATGTGTACATTTCAGCAGAAATGTTATTTGTAACTTAGAGATATATTGGTAATTGCTCTCCACATAGGCTCTTAAAAGCTTGGTGTGTGTGGTATTAGCAACCCTTTGAGATAGTTTTGATGGGCCTTACTGCCAAATAGCTCTGAATCAAAGTTTGCAGCGGGGGAAGAGTCCAAGCTTGTAAAAATATTATTTGTGCATTTATTTATGAGAAAGTCTCCATCTATGTCTATTACAGAAATGTAAGTAACTATTCTAGCTGCTGTGTTATTTTTAAAAATAAAGTTAATATAGTCCTAAAGAGGTCTAAATTGCATTACCTTATTTGCATGTTAGATGAAAATCCAAAACATTCTGAATACTAATATGAAATCCTCCTGCTTCCACTTCAACCCAGAGATGGCAACAAAATGTCAACTTCCTCTCATTTCACTGTCTCGTGAATTGACTCCTTTCCATATTGGACAAACGCACAAATCATTGAACTTTTTTTTTTTTTTTTAATATTGTCAATATTTTTTTTAAAATTGTCAATAACTGCTGCCTTGAAGCACAAACTGGATTTGTGCCACTGGATTTTCATTTCTTATGTGTGATAAGTACACTACAGTCAAAGATATAACTGAGGTGCAAGATTAGTATAGCCATAAGAGCATAAAACTCCATATGAGCTACAAAATTTCAAGGGGATGAGTAGCTGACTGCCCTGTGCTGCCCTCTTGCTTCTTCCATCCAAGGCTGGTCCTGCTACGCTGTGCTGGGTACTTACACACCATCTGAAATTGCAGTCTGGCTGCAATACAGATAAACCTATTGCCTATGCCGGGATATGGCAAGTAAAGCCAAATGATGTGATTGGGTTTTTAGAAAGCTGTTTTAATTTGTGTGACTGAATAACCATTTTGAAGTGAGCCATGATAATCAGAGGCTTGTGAAGAGTTTGCCTTCAGACATCCAATTCTAATTCTATCTTGGGAACACTTAATCCTAAGAGGCCCAGGAGAACTTTGTAATCAAAGCAACCTTAAAATCATGATGTAGATGACTTAATGAAGTAGAGAACAACAATAAAATATGTCTGTCATCTTTGCAAAAGACTTTGAGCAATTACACTTATTTAAAAATGAGAAATTAACTACTGTTATCTCTCACAAAATATAACATCAGACACTTGTAAGAGAATTCTACTACTGCTATTTCGCTGTACTCAAGTCTTGACCCAAAATCTCAGGAGAAACTCATTGTGAAAACTAGAACTCATAAAATAATTCTGCTAAATTTCAAATATTTGGGTCTAGAATGAAGAAAAAGCTACAGAGACCATTCACCTCTATGAAATAGAAGTTATTCCTGATATTTTCCTTTCTGAACCTTTTTTTTTTCTCTATTATCTATAAGGTAGTGGTAGATTTCTTAAAAAAAATTAATACACTTACCTGTTTTAGAGTGGGTAATGTGAAATAATTATATTGCCCAAATTCGAGCAGTTAAACACAATTTACTTCATCTTTGGCTGAAACAATGCATGTTTGGACACATCAGCCTTTTGCGTCCTTTTTCATCCAGCTGTATTTTGATGCTACTGTGCTTGAGCTGTTCTCCATTACATATACTACTATACTTCCCCCTCAAAACAGCAGGGAAAGTTTCTTTGAGCGGGCTCCTAACATACTATTTTAGGCAGATGCACATTCCCTTTTTTGTGACTTGGAGACTATCATTCTTGCAGCCACTTGTTTCTGTAAAGGAGCTCAAAGACCTTTTACAACAATATTGGATGGAGAGCAACAGTTATTCCCAATAGCTTGAAAGCAATTTCTGGTGTGAGTATAAAAGAGGCCTGTATAATGTGAAATTTCTAAAGTGGAATTGCTGAATGTATATTAATGTCACTATGCTAATACAGTATGCTAATGTTATTCATAGATATGAATGTGATAGGGTGTTACATAGAGTTAGCCCACAAGGGATGCAGGAGGAAATTTTAATGACTCTTGAGAAATCAAGTATTTCAGGCCAAGTAAGCTTATTCAAAACAGATTTATTGAATTTCTCTTTTTGATTGCATTGTGTGAGGCTTACCTATAACTGTTTGGTTTGTAAATTAGTCGTAGATGTGTCAAAGCTAACCTCTTATTTAAATGGGTCAACAAAGGTATGTGTTTGTTTACAGACATGCAGGATTCTTTCATTAGAGTACTTGGTAAAAGGAGTGTAGATTAACTCATGATTTCCATTTCAATGTAGCAATACAGAAATATGTTTGTTGTTGTTGTCCTTTGTGTTTCCCTAACGATATTCTGTAAGGGTAGTCTTTCACCCTAAAATGTGCTGCACACAAGAATTAATTTGACAGTTATTACAATGATGCCTCCAAATGTATGTTGTCTCTTATTAGAACTGCAGGAAATTTCTGGGGCTGGTTTTGCTACAGTAAATTCATGCATAATTTTTATCAATACTGCCAGGATTTTTGACTGTTAAGAGATGATATTTCACCTCTGATTGCACATTGCATAGTGTGAAATACTTTGTTTTCTATGTAGATGCTCTGAAGCTATCCTCATTTTGATTTAGACTTTAGTTTCTGATGTGAAACACAGTTGTTGTGTGTGTGTATATATTTTCTGTTAGAGACCAGATTCTGTTAAGAGCAGTAGCCCTTCTAGCCATGTATCAGGTATTAGTCATGTATCAATCGTGATACTCATCAGGCATCGTGAAACACAAAACGGGGTTGAGGTATCTGTAAGCCTTTTTTTTTGGTTGGTTGGTCAGTTGATTTTTAAACCCTTGGCTAGAATTACTTTGCCTTTCATTTAATCCTAATTCAAACTAGCAGTATTTTGTCTCTCCTCTCCCTCCTGGCATTTTGATATTTCACAGTAGAAATTCTGAAGAAAAAGAAAAACGCGTGGTTTGTATTGTTTTATGAGAATTATCTCCTCACGCTTAACTGAAGTATTAATCCAAAATAAGAATTTTTTTATCTTATTAGAGATTATTTACCTATCAAAGAGGACATTTAAAACACACAAGGGAATTTATTTCATTTTTGGCCTAGTAGAACAGAAATGAAGTGACTCTTAAGAAGTAGTTTATTGATTTGAACAGTTGTGTAGCTATAACCGTGTAGAAAATATTACATCATAAAATGTATTATGTCTCCACAGAAAAGAAATTGCACTGGAATCTCTGAACTAGTAAAGAGAGTTCATTAGAAATAATGGACACTTTTTTCCAAAACTCTGACTCTTCTGATTAGTTTTGCTGCTTTCTATATATTGTTGCTGCCTCAAAGTTATGAATTACTAGGACATCATAACGGATAAAATCTAGATTTTATAGCTTCTAATCAAAAATTTCTATCTTCTGCAGTCTGGTGTGGCTGTGAATAATAAATGTTGAATTCAATATATAAAGCTTCAAAACGATGCTTAGAAGTACTAACTTGAGTTCATTCGTATTAAGCAAACATTTGAAAATTTTATGAACATGTTCATAGACTTCTCGGGATTCCTAAATGTTTTTATTTTAAGAATGCATAATAATGTTGCTCATTGTGATATGATGCTACCAACAACGAAGGTATCTTGTAAGATAGGTTGGTGCAGTAGTGGTATTTTATGCCTCTAGAAATGGTAACAGTGTGTTGCACTTAAGAACAGAGTTTTCCTGAGCTATCGTTACAGGAAAACTTTCAATTCATAGACAGGGCATCATGTCAGTTTTTCATCATTTCCTAACCTCTCCTGTCCTTTCTACAAACTTTAGAGAGAAAAAATTAAGAGCTGCTTGGTGTTTCCAGGATTTTTTACTTAGTCTAAAAAGGATTTATTTTTGGAGGTAGAGAGAGATATGTTTTTGTTTTCATTTTAAAGCACTGGTAAATATGCCAGTCATCTTTAAGTGCACTTTCTAGGAAATATTTAAAGGACTAACAAATTAAAAATTTTTTCAAAAATTATAAAAGTAGATTCAAATTCCAACCCACTATAAATTACAGTTTATATCTAGCTAGAAGTAGGCAGCGAGCATTAACAGATTTATTAAATACACTACTCTAAAACAGTATTTTTGCTCTTCAAGGTCATTCAAAAAATCAAATTTTAAGAGTAACTGAAACCAGTCTGTCTAGTCTTTGCAATGGCATTGCTCTAAGAGTGTACTCACCAACTTGTCAGAAAATCAATTATTGGAAATCAGGACAAATTTTAATTTAGAAAAAAATAGAGGTTAGTAAGAATGTATTTGGTACTAACGAAATTGCTCTATCCCAGGACTTTAAGCAATTCGTGAAAAGATGTGGATTGACCCGTTTTTTTACCTGGAAAACGTTTCAACCAGTTAAAAAAAAAAAAANCCTTAGATGAAGCCATTCTTATCTGCACTGACCTAGAAATAAAACTGAGTTGTTTAGGGAAATCAAAGCAGTCTAATTTCAGGCCAAAGAGATTATTCTAAGCATTTTATGTATGAGTTAAACTCCAGTACAGGCATAATGGATTCCACAGTATATTACAATGAAGGTTTTACCTAATCAGACAGAATAAAATGATAACAAAGTTGTGCCTTGAATGGTCTGCCTCATATCCTGTATAATTTAATGTGAGTTAAAAAACAAGCTGGTGGAGGAAGGAAATTGGGATCAAAAATTAGTCAATAGTAAATGCAGATAAGGGTGTAGTAGATGGCATTTGACTTTGTTGGAACTGATGTGCATTGCTTTTCTTGGTTATTTCACTGTCACTGGAATAAACTTTATCAATGTTTACTTATACACTAGAGAAATACACTTGTTTTTCCTGGGTCACAATGACCTTTAGAAGTCTGATATTCACAATATTCGCTGTAGATCTTATTTAATTAATTATTGGGGAGGAATTTAGGAGGAGAGATTTGAGAGAGGAAGCTGCAGTTTTACACATAATTCTATATTTGTAGTTAATGTTAGTTTCTCTTGGCTGTGAGAATATAATTGTGTGAACAAGTGTATGAATTATGTAGTTCATATTATTGATAATCCTAAATCTAAACTTCCCTGTCTTTAAAAAGCTCATTTAGGTTTTGGGGAAACAGTAATTTCCAAAAGTAAATGACAACCACATCCAGTTTCCCCTTTGAAGACTTATATGTTTAAAAGGTCACTTGTAAATTATGGCATCAAAATCTGCCTTTATCCCTGGCTACCTGTTCTAGCCTAGATTCACCATTCTGCTGCCTTTCCTATACCTGTCTTTTAGGGGGAAAAAAAAAAAACCAAACCCAACAAAAAAGCCAACAACCAAACAACAAAAACTTCTGTGGATACTTTTTCCACGTATATCAATCTTCAAGAAATTTGTTTTTCAAGCATTTGAATTTTTTTCAAAGAGAACGGAAAGTTTCATACAAAAGTGTGATTCTGTTTTTTAAACATTCATAGCTAGGTGAAAACCCGGATTTGCTATTCTAAAGCTATTGTAACAGAACACTTTTATCAGATCAAAACTTACAGGTAAAAAAAAACCCTCCAACAAAACCCACACTAAAAAGCAGAGTCTCTTCATTTATAACTCTTAATCTTTAACTTGAAATCTTCTTATAACACTCAGTTACCAGATAAAGAACCTTCTGTAGCTGGAAACCTTGCACCTACTTAACAGTTATCTGTCAGGTCACCTTCTGTTGAAAAGATAAACAGCAGAAAGAATGGCCCAAATACAAATCAATAATACCGTGCAAGCCTCTGTCACAAGCTTTGTGGTGATCTCAAGTCACTTTTGAAGTACTAGCAGGTCATGTTTTACACAACTAGCAGTGCTGTTAACACTTTGCCGATCAAGTCATGCTGATCACTATAAGTTTGGGAAACCAAAGAAATACAGCCTCGAATTTTAAAGGGTTTTATTATTTCTCATTGAAACAAACCCGTGATAGTGTGGAACAGAAGGTCTACTCACAGAATATTTCAGACTTTGCTAGGGGAGGAAAGGAAATAATGCTAAATGCAGAAAACTGAGGGCAGGGAAAAAACCCTAAAACTATTTCTCCCATTTCCCAGAGGGCTGCCCTAACCAGTTATGTGCGAGTCATTATTTCTTCTTTGTAATGACTAAAGTAGATATTTTGCAGAGAACAGAAAAGCTTTTTGCCAGGGAAAAATACATTTTGCCAAAATTTCCTAACAGTGTGTTCAGGAGGAGTTAAGGATCTAAATTTTGGGGTTTTGAAATAAGGAGAATATGCAACTTCTAAGGAATTACTTAATTTTCTGGCAGTTTTGTGTATCTTGTCTCATACAGATTTTCCCATCCAATTCTGTGAATACTTCTAGGCTGACTGAAATCATGCTTCTTAAAAGAATAAATATTTTCCCCACCAAATACAAAAAGTGGGAGCTTTTTCCAATATGAGTATTTACCTTTCTTTACCTAGGAAGGGAATCTGTGAAAACAGGCCCTCAAGGGACATTTTTGATGGCATATATTTGGACAGAGTTTCTCCTAGTTACCAGCTCCTGTTCCTTGTCAGAATCATCACTGCAGATGCAGGCATTTCTACTGTTTCTGCCGAACGTCACTTTTTCTTTCACTGTTTTCTCTTTTTTTCCTTCCCAATATAAGATTAAGTCAAATGAATTTTTCAGTAGTTTCCCATTCTTATGTTAGTGAAATTATAAAGTTTATTAGCCATTAGGGAAAGTAGTGTGGAATAGTGACTGCCTTGTGTTGTGCCTGCTCTAATCTGTTGCTAAATACTGAAGTTTTTGTGGTTGGAGTATTAGTGCAAGAGTTCACAGTGTTCTTAAAACTGTAAAAGAAGGTGAGGAGAGTTAATATTCTCCTGGTTACTTACTTTTCCAGAGACTGACAAAGGTTTGTGTGCCAATGAAGTTCTTAGGGTGTTTTTTTGGTTTGGTGGTTGGCTGTTGGTTTTTTTTTATTTATTTTTTAAGAATGTCCTGAAAAATTAAATTGAGATTACCAGGGTTGATAGAAATTAATAAACCTTTAGTGAGGGTAATCCTTAGTTGACTGGTGGTCCCAGATACTGGGTGAAGGGCATTGAAGTCTTTGGTTAGTTTTGAAAAACATTCAGTGAAAAATGAAGTGAAAATTGAAGTTCCCCACAGATCCGTTTTGTAGTATGGCAGTTCCTGATATTTCCATTCATATTTAACAACAAAAAAACAAACAAACCAAAAACCCCAAAACAACAACAACAACAAAAACAAAGTGAAAAACGAACAAACGCCCCTGTTTTTCTGGGGGGACAGTAGGAACTGTAGAGCTATATGTGTTTTCTAAATCGTCACCACCTGTCTGAACAACCTTGACTACAAGTTTATACTTCATTTATTGCTTTTTGTAGTTGTCAACGATGCATTGTTATTCCTAAAGGAGGTATTTTAGTTACAAAATGGGGAAAATATACAAACCAAGTCCATCTAGGCTTTTTTTTGTGGCAATGAGGTATGCACTCAGTATGACTTATTTACTATTGTCAAAGTGCAGGAAATAGTCCAAGTTCAGTGTTGCATATATTGACCTAAAGCTACTGAGTTAAAAAGTTCCCCCTGTTTCCTGAATAAAATTCTTAAATTATTTATTGTGCTTTGTCTAAAAAAGGGAGACATGTAGCTGGAGATCCCATTTTCAGTACTGTTTATGTTAATTCCCCCTTTCATGAGAATTATCTCTAATAGATCTTTGAATAGTCAGCTCTGCATTGTCAGCAGAGAGTTAAATTTAAAAATAGAGTCAAGAAAAATTTCTAAAAGAGAACATATAATTTTTACAATTAATGACTATTTTAAATTGCTTTTCTCTGAATTTAAGAATTAGTAGTAAAATATTTTACATTATCATTATGTGTTTGTTTATTAAATTGGAGGAACAGAAATATTTTGCATTCTTTTCATTCAAAACATATTAAAAAAAATATTTTCTCGCTGAAGATAAAAAATCGGATGCAGACTTCCTTAAAAGTTTGTAGAGTTTATGTGTTTTGGGAGTCCTGGACAAAACAAAAGCACCAAAAAAGTCTTTGGCTTGTTTGTTTTTGTTTTGGTGGGTTTTTTTGTATTTTTAACCTCCAGAAGTACAACAATATAAAAGTCTGCTAGTTCTTTCCATTGTATTGTCGCTCATTGGTTTTAGTACACAAAGGCTTTTTTAATGAGATCTGAGTTTAGAAATGGACATGAAAAATTAGTACTAATTAAAGACTTTTCCAGGCCTATCTCTGGTCTAAGTTGTTGCGTTTCCTTGGAAGTCTTATGTCTTGCAGGGTTAGCCCCATAGTTTGTGCAATGCCAGTGTAATAATTGTCAATTTTATAATCATGAGTAAGAAAGTATCTGAGAAAAGTTTTAAAGTTTTGACCCACCGTGATGTAAAATACATTAATACTTACCACATATTTCTCAGATGATTTTCTTCATTAAATGAAACATGCAAGGATATGAAATACTGGATATAATTCCGTAGCTGAAATCTATTTTTTTTTTTTTTGTAAAAAATTTCTCACTTCTTTGCTGTTCCAGAGTTGATTCTATTGATGAGTTTTATAAATATGCCAGAATGCCACAGTGAATTGGTTCCTTGTATTCAGTCCCATAACATCTGTTATTTTCTACTGTTATTACATATCATACAGTATAATACATTTGGAAACTGCTGAAAATTGGTATCATTTCACCAGAGATTTGTTAAATAAATGTATGTTGCTCTCCTGTCTGTTTATGGGACCATTCAGAGTGATGTCCACTGAAGAGAAATACGTGGCATTGAAATTTCTGCCAGCATTGCTGTTTTAGTTATTCGTACTGTTTTCGATAAGCAAAGCTGAAGTTGTGTCTGTGGAGTAAATATCATTTACAATCTTGGCTGTGTATTCATTTTTTTTATGAGGTTTCTTCCATTGGTCTGCATTGTGTTTGACCATTTTACTAATTTTTATTTCCAGGATTGAAAGGTAATAGAATACATTGCATAAACCTGATTTATATTTAAAGCGTATTGATTTGTAGACGCACTGCACTTGTATTGCATCAGATTTACGCATACTGAGATTTGCATGTGCAGTACATTTATAAATACAGTTTATGATTTAGAATTTTTTATTTATGATTTTATGGGGTGCTTTTTCATTCATCTTTTTCAGGTGTTTTTCTAAGAGTGTAACTTGTTTTACTTTAAATCTTGAGATCAATTTATACATGTCAGGCTTGGTTTTCCTTTTTCATCAGTGAAAACTCATATGAAAGAGAGAATTTTCTGGCATGCAGCGTATAGAGAGCTTGACTGCATGTTTTCTGCTAGCTTCCAGCTACTGTACAGATCATTGACAGAAGAATAGAAATTGCATTTATATTTTTCTACATGACAATGTGGCACAGGTAGAACAAAGCAGGAGAAGGAGGAACTTGGAGGAATCCTTTTTTTTTTTTTTTTTTTTTTTTGTTTTCCACTCCTCCCCCTGTTAAATGCTTATTCCAAATCCTTTTTTGTAGAATTTTCTTTTGTTACTATTGTCTGATTTCCTTTAACTGGGGCGTTCTGCATAGTATACCTTGATTTTATGTAAGAATGCTCTTTCTAACAGGTACAATCTTTGAAAATTATTCCTGTTGCAATTTTATACTCAAGGCAAGTAGACTGGTGATTAATGTGACCCCACAAAAATTCTGATTGATTAATGGTACTTCATTGTAGATACAGATATTTTAAATACCTGGAAGGAAAATTCTCAACACTTCAGACTTGAATCCGGAACTAATCAAAATTATTATGGGAAGCTTTTGAAACTCTGTCATTTATTTAGGAATCCTCTCCCTCTCAACAACATATGCTCTCTTTGCAAGAAGAAGATGTACTGAAAAGAATTATAATGACCTGCTAGTGCTCTGGTTTTCATCCCCTGTCCTAAAGCTTTGGTTAGTTCATAATTTTTCTTTTTGTTTATTATGACATCTTCTGATTCACTGTACAATCTTCCTTTATTACACAACTGTAGCTGGCTACACATAGCTGATGATCCTTTCCTGTTTTATCTGGTAGGAAATAACGTCAGAGTGACAATTTTTTTTGTGTTCACAGTGGTTTTGATTGTCTCCTCCCTCTGAAATGCTTCAAAGCAGATGAATGAACTTAGATGATGGTGATTTTGTATGCTCAAAGGAGCCTAGCAAGGCTGCACAGAAAAAAAAAAATTATTTGATAATCTAAACACATGATTAGGTAATCTTCTAGTCTTGTTTTCTCATAGAAAGATACAAACATAAGAAAAAGCTGTTATGTAAAGTTTCACAAAGCTGGTGAAGCCTTTTTTTTTATCCTCAGCACTTATTTTATTTTGGTTATCACTTCTAGATCTGAGTAGACTATTGAACGTAACTGATTTCTCTGACAATTCTTTTTACTGTGTGACAAATATTGACAGCTGTCAGATTCCTAGTAAATCTATTCTGGGAGTAATTCTGAAGCATATATTTGTTCCAACTGTAATAAGGAAGATTAATTATCTTCAGCAGAGCTGGTTAGTTATTCAGGCCACATGGCTGTGTCTGTCTTCTAATTCAATAATTCCCCAAATTAACCAGCATACCCACAAATCATGATTTTTTGATTATTAGTTTGAATATTTTTCAGTCTCATAGGCCTAACTTTCCTGTTTTGGATTAACATGAATTTCACTAAATCAGAATTGTTTCAGAATATTAAGATTCAATCATACTTTTTCTAATATTGTCTTAGCTCTGATACTTTGTTTTAGATAATTGAGTTACCCTGATACAATTCTAAGGGAAAATATATGTCAGTGTCTTTTTTAGAATAATGCTCTGTAAAATATTTTAAATAGGGACCTCCAAGCAAGCTACAGTTTTTGTCTAATTTCATCCCTCCTGATCAGAATATAAGGCCCGCATACTTTGGCCTATTAGCACCACGCTAGTGCTATGGAGTGATAACTTTAGATCATAGGGAACTACTTTAGATAATTCTGAATCATTATATTGTAACCTGAAATATGCTGCTGATTACATTGCTTTTATTGCAGTAACTTGTATCAGTTTTCAGAAAAACACTATTTTCAGAAAACACCATTTTCATAAGTAAACAAGATATTGCCACAATAAAATTGATTAACTAGTTACAAATTTTAAAAGGTTTTAATTTTTCTGCTTCTGTTTAAGTGTATTAACTGTGAGGGGCCAATAACCAATCCGCTAAATCACAGATGGTACTCTAAAAGCAAAACAAGTTAGTGCCCAAGGGTAAAAAGATCTGTTCTGGGAAAGAATGTAACAAGACTGAGATTTATAGTTAAATATTTTTGTGACTCAATTTGGTTTTGGGTTTTTTTTTGTTGTTGTTGGTTTTCTTTTGTTGTTTTTGTTTTTTTAACATTTTGATAAATGCTGTGTTATATAATTACTAAGTTTGTGCACTATGTAAAAATCATAAAGTAAATGTATGTTTGTAATTTAGGAATATTTTTAACAGCTTAGAAAGTGACTGTGTACAAACTACAGAAAAAAACCTCAGTATTACATTACTTAACCAAGTTAAAACATAACAGAAGGTGTCAGGCTTAGTTTTTCATTTCATCTGCAGAATTACTGCTCTTAGTTTATCTTTTCCACTTAATAAATATTGTCAAATCAAACCATGATTATCACTGTCTCATATATACAATCCACATCTTCAGTAGGCTACTGAACTGGCTCTTGCAAATAAATCCTGAAGTAGCTTTTGCATCTGATGCTTTGTAAGGATCAGAACTGGGATAAGTGGGAGGGAATAGAGATATAGAGTAAGCTTCTTTTAATATCTATACTGATACATAACACTCATTTCTGCTTAATTACTAGAGTGTAACCTACCAAAGGCTATTTACTAAGAGCTCTGTATTTAAAATGAATGTATGTGGTACTCCAAAGAAAATATGTCATGCTTCAGAAATATATTTTGTCTTAGAAATAGAACATGGTAAATAGGTAAACTAGTTAAGTGCAAAAAACCAAAAGCTGGGATTATTTTTTTCTTGAGACTGTCTGTAGGTTCCACGCCTGCAACTATGCTACATGCTCATTAAATTCCCAGCATTGTGATAGTTTCTTTTAAGGCAGGTGCTTTGATGAAGTAGTGAAAGGCTGCTAATAATCAAATTCAGAAAAGGCCATAATTTTATCATCTCAGTATATTATTTGAATCATTAGTGATTTAGAATTCCAATGTTCTCTTCTGGCACAGAGGCTCAACCCTGCTGTTAAATATATGAGCAAAAAATTCATTTCAGACTAGAATAACAGTAGTTGTTCCTGTTAGGAAATGATAACACACCTTATCTAAGTTTCATTACATTGGCATAAACACAAACAGTCCTACTGCAACTAATAGCCATTCTAGATTTACACCAGTGGAACAGTGCTCAGACTCTGGACTGGTGCCTCACATTACCTTATTATCATAAATTCAGGCATGGATTTTGATAGCTAAAGGCTTGAGATGGGAAAGAAGGCAGCTGAAAACATATGCACTACTTTTTTAGAGATGTGCATGCAGTGCATAATGGAGTAGAAGTAGCATACAGTGTGAATCGTTGCTGAAATTCTTTCATCTTCCATGATTTGTTTTTCTCAATGGAAAAAAATTGGAAGTTGGTGTTAGAGGAAGGAACGATTTCATAAACATTTTACTATGTGAATAAATTCAAGATTATTTTTTGTTTCTTTTCTCAAAGAATGTAATTTGTAATTGCTTGATACAATGTAACTGGTTTTAGACAGCAAACACACAAATAACACAGTTTCAAACAAAGAGGTATTTCAGATTAAAAGTCAGAGATTGTCAGTTTTCAACTCGTTACATTTTATGGAGCTATTGCTTCTGTGTGCACATGGATGTAAAAATTTCAGCATGATTAATAACTTATAAATGCATTAGTCACTATCTAAACACCTTCAAAAGAGCATGAGATTAGAATTATGAAACTAAGGCACTGATTCAAGTAAGCCATTGAACATGTGCTTTCTCTCACCGAAGTTCAAACCTAAAATTAAGCCTGTATTTGCGTGTTTGTCAAACTGAAGCTTAAATGAATGTGGCAAGTCCTCTTATAGAGAGCAGAAGTGTGTTTGACTGCCACATACCATAAAAAGAAGCTATTAGAGTCAAAGCACAAAGCTAGGAGAGAGAGAAAAGCGAAATTGGATCACTGAAAGAGAAGCCTGTCAGACGAAATAAGGTAGAAAGAAAGTGGTATGGATTATGAGAGAAGGAAAAAAAAAAAAAAAAAAGACCTCAGAGATTCAGGATACAATGCCCATAGGGAGGAATATTACAAAGGTTTTGGAGATCATGGTAGAATTGTCTCTAAATTGAACTTTAGAAGGCAGCAAAATGTGGCTGGTGTCCGGACATCCTGATTATTTTCCTCCACATCTTCCCTACGTATTCATCCGTCAGAATAATATTATTCTCTGCAACAAAAATAAGGCTCATTTTTCCTTTTTTCTTCCTTTCTTCTCTGACCTCGCCCCCTCGCCAACCTCCCTCTATTCCTGTATTGTGTCCTGCCCTTTCTATGTTTACTTTCTGAATTGGTTATGTTATCTTTTCAGCCACTCTTTACCCACACATGGTTTCTGGAGTGCTGGACAGCTATGTTGTATTTAAAGGTTGTATGCAAAAAGAATGCGAGATAGTCTGGTGAGTCATGGGCATTTATTAGGAAAAATGTGGGGGAAAAAAGGGAAGCTTCATTATTCCTAAATGCAACTGCTGTTTTGTTAGCCAAAATTACTGAAAAGACATTGGAAAGATGAAGGGCAACACATAACTTCCCAGAACAAAACAAAGCTTATTTAAAAAACCTCAAACACACAAAGCAAGCATTAGCCATATCTAAAGAAAAATGTAGTATAGCTACAAAGAAAATTATTAGGAGGGAAAAAGGATCAATTAGAGCATGGGAAGTTCTTAGTTTGGGTATGTCAGAGTACTCCCTCACCAGAAATTTCTAACCCGTAGTAAAACCTCTATACCTCATTTCCTTACTCTTCTAATCGCAGACAACACACCTGCTTACGCCAACTTAGCATGGCAACACAGCCCAATCACGAAGGGCATATTGAAGCAGGATATGTGCTGTGCTTGTCCGGTCGGCCTCAGTGGGAGTTTCCACAGCTGTCCCCAAGATCCCAGGGACAGGCGCACAGCGACTGAGGCTGAGTGCAAAACCATCATGTAGAAAATGATTAGAAGGTCCCAACACCCTGCCTGTCTTGGGTTTTTTTTGAGCAGAATGGTGAGAATTTATTGGATAGCTTCATGCTTTAGACTTCTTTTTTTCTATAAACATGAGCAAAATACATTTTTTTTTTCATTGAAAAACAAGTTTAGTACATGCATCACAGAATTTTTCCATGCACACATGTGCCTGCAGAGTAGTCCTCAGCAGGGATTTTGGTGGCTGTCCCCAAGCTCAGAGACCCAAGTGTGAATGAAGGCATGTCAGAGAAAGTTAGAAGGTCTTTTACAAAGTAATGATTATCACTTCTGACTTCCAACATGTAAAAGCTAAATAGGCTCATCTTTCCAGTATTGTTACGATAATGAATAATCTAGGCCGTTTGTGTTTTGTGTGTTAATTTTCTCCTAAACCACTGTTGTGTCATACATGTATGCGTTCTCAAACGTATGTACACATTCACACATCTACTACAATTTTTTTTGGTTGAAATCCCACCAGCTTAAAGGGTAAATCTAAAGGCACTGACCTGGAGTCACAGTCTGTCAGTGCAGCTGATGAAACAGCAGCCTCTTGTGGTAAAACAAAGGAGTCATCATGAGGAGGTAAAACCTCGTGAGGTGTGATGAAGCTTCTTGTTTGCAGAGTAACACCAAACTTTCCGATCCTCCGTAGTGCAGGTGCAATGATTATCAAACAAAGGCATACACAGATTGCCTAATAGTTTCTAAAGGGAATAAGATTCATTTGCTCATAGACTGGGATGACCTTTTAATTCCCAAGTGTGAATGTTAATAGGCATCCTCATTAAAGAACCTCATTAAAGTCAAAATCCCACTGAAAATTATTAACTATGCTATGATAATGCTGGGAAGAGAAGCTCATACAGAAACAGTAAATATATTTTGAGTGTCCTGGTAATCCAGTGAGGTTAGCTATTAAACATGTTGCCTCAGACCGAATCATAGAATTGTCCATGTTGGAAGAGACCTTTAAGATCATTGAGTCCAACCATCAACCCAACACTGACAAAACCGCCACTAAACCATGTCCCTCAGCACCACGTCTGCCTGGCTTTTAAATACCTCCAGGGATGGTGACTCCACCACTTCCCCGGGCAGCCTGTTCCAATGCTTGATAACCCTTTTGGGGAATAAATTTTTCCTAATATCCACCCTAAACCCCGCCTGGCACAACTTGAGGCCATTTCCTCTTGTCCTATCTGAATATTTCTTGTCCTAACTGAATATTTCAGTTGGAAGGGAGCTACAAAGATCATCTAGTTCAACTGCCTGACCACGTCAGAGCTGACCAAAAGTTAAATCAAATTAAGGGCATTGTCTTATCTCCTCTTAAACACTGACAGTCTTGGGGCAACAACCACCTGTCTAGGAAGCCTGTTCCACTGTTTGACCAGCTTAAATAAAAGATCTGTGACTTTGTTTTCTCACCCTTTTTTAATATTTTATCAGAATTGTAATAGATCAAATTTCCAGCTTGAGGAGATATTTCCCATCCTTGACTTTAACTGAATTTGAGATAGGGTTTCCCAGGGCTTGCTGAAGAGCCTTAGAATTGGAGGGAAAATTTTCTACTATATTTTTAGAGGGGGAAATTTCCTGTTGCAATGGGGAGATAGAAGCTGGTCTTAATCGCCGTGTACGTTCTTCCTAACGTAGTGTTTTGATGAGATGAATGAGGGCAGCTCACACAGCCTTGGGCTACTTAATTCTAAAAACAGAGCTGGAGAAATAGATGCAAGACTAATGATGGTAGATGAAGCTTTTCAACTCTACATCATCAGTTCAGCTGCTATCTGGGCAATTGCTAGGATGTGGGGATTATCAGACAAGTGATTGTTGGCCTGTGTGAACTGAGTGGGTGGTGTGTGGAGCTTCTATTTTTTGTACTGAAACAGGATAGAACCCTGTATTCATGTGAAAAAAGTATTCTGTATCGTAGTCTGGTGTAAAAGAGCAAAGGGAACTGGGGTGTGAGACTGGTATGAAGCAAGCAAAGGGAAATCAGGAGGCATTTGCTGTAAGCTCAGTATCAAAATCAGACCTCCGATGACAGTAATAATAGGTTCACTTCAACTCTATATTCACCGTTCTGTAAAAGGAGTAACATCTAAGAAGCATACTGACGTGTCTGCCTTTTGCAGTACTCTTTTTTTGAAGACTCTTTCACTCCTGATTAACTGGAGTGTTTCGCTATAGATTTTTCACGTCTACTGTGTTTTAGTTTGCATCAGCAATTTTAGTAGCTCCATATATTACAAGGAGTATGGCATAACAGGATGTTTCATGATTATCAAAGTGTGTGAAAACAAGACCAACGTATATAATGTGTGAAATATGAGAAAAGCAAGAAAAAACCTGGCAATATTTGGCTTTGTTAAAAGCTGACTGACAACAGAACCAGTAATTTAATTAGGTACATCTGTATCGCTCTTTATTTCTGCCTTTGATATTGTTTTTCTGTGAAGCTTTATTTGTATTTTCTTCTTATTGTCCTCCCTCCCCGACTACTTGATTTCTTCAAAGGAAGGTCTTGGGTCCCACCAAGGCCCAGCCTTGGACAGATTGCTCATGCTACTCAATTCTGTAGGATATGACAAGTTCTTTGCATCGGGGAAACCTTTCCTACAGAAAAGTGTGGAATTTGGAAGTGTTGATGGTCCCCTCACACTTGTCTCATCCCACAGACAAGCTGTGTCTAGTTATGAGGCAGAGTCCAGTGTTTGGGATGTATGGGTTCACACAAAAGGTTCATGTTTAGCATCTTTCTCTTCATACACTTGCAAATTCAGTTGTACTGTGGCCTGTTCTGTGTATTGCAAAATCAACCTCAATGTGCTTAAATTGTAGCTAATGTTAACTCTATATTCAGTGCACGCTTGTGTGATGGGAGATGAATTAAGACTGGAAGAGGCACACCAGTTGTATTTGTGGAGGTGGAAGACCAGATGTTAGGCAGGACATTGTTCCACTACCTGTAACAACAGACTTACTGCCAAGCAGAGCAAAAATGAATCAGCTTTACAGTGGAAGTTACAGTACTTTTAAATAAACATGGCATTTTTTTTCCCCTAGTGGGAAAGAACGTATTTAAGGGCTCAGGTAAAAACGTCTATTAATCTGTTCTTTTGGGACAGTTACAGGCTTTGCATCAACACATGCTGGCTGACAAATTGCTAGTGCCTGAATGAATGAACAGAAGGAATATCATGCCTCATTTATGGCTAAAGAAGAGAGCGTGAATTGGTGCCCAGATCTTACCATACCATTTTATATATCATCAGTTATCCTTTACACTGTACTACAGATGGAGAGAGTATGTTTTGAGTTGATGTGTGGATACACATAAGTAGCCAGAGTCTATTCCATTTTGTAAGATTTTCTACAGACTGACCTTTTAGTGCAATGAGATCACTTATGTATTTAGGATTAAGTATTTTAGTAAGAACCTTGCTGGATTGAAATGTTGCACCTCTTCAACATTTGGAGAGGGTAAGCAGTGGTTTCTTGCTCACCACGTAAATAACTGTATTTCCCTACCACTAAAGTAATTATTAAAGAAATCTTGCTGTGACTGCTGTTATATTTTCTAATCCTAGCAGATGCATTAGAAATTGACAACAGTAAGTCCTGCATTAGAAATGGTCCCCATACTGAGTTGCCATGCTGCTAGCTAAAATGGTTTAATCTTCTGCCACAGTGATTTTTTGTAACATTCTTATTGTTGTTTAGTTCATAAATTAGATGCAGAATTCACTTATACTTTTACGGTTGATAATACGCCCCTCTCTGGGATATAATTGACATCACTGCAGTTGCAAACCAAGGAATGAAAGGCTTTTATTTGTTCCAAGTGGTTACTTCATGAGCGTTTTTCAATCAACTCTTTAAAAAATATACAAATAATAAATGAAACCAGGAAGCTTGTAACAACAAATTTAAGTTCTATTCAGAAGAAATATTCTGTATAGATAACTAAAGGGATAATAGGGATCATTTTCTTTTGAGTCTACCCAGAGAATCAAAGGGTCATTTGTTCAGAAAACAGTCCTTCTCAAAACTCATTTGAACTTGTCAGAAGACTCACAAATCTATTACTACTGTGAGTGTAGTCCATGCACGTTCAGCCTGCTAGCACAGATGAGAGCACGATTATAAATGAGAATGATTCTCAGCTCCTCGGTACAAGAGAGACATGGATATATTGGACAGAGTCCAACAAAGGCCTGACGATTAAGGGACTGGAGCATCCTCTCCTATGAGAAAAGGCCGAGAGAGCTGGAACTATTCAGCTTGGAGAAGAGAAGGCTCAGGGGAAAATCTCATCAATGAAGGGAGGATGCAAAAAGGATGGAGCCAGGGTCTTCAGTGGTGCCCAGTGTCAGGACAAGAAGCAAAATGGGCACAAACTGAAATACAGGGGGTTCCATCTGAACATCAGGAAACACCTTTTTTTACTGTGAGTACTGGCACAGATTGACCAAGGAGGTTGTGAAGTGTCTCTTCTTGGAGATATATCAAAAGCTATCTGGACATGGTGCTGGACAACTGGCTTCGGGTGGCCCTGCTGGAGCAGGGTGGTGGGATCAGATGACCTCTGGAGGTCCCTTCCAACCTCAGTGATTCTGTGATAAAGACACACACGAAATGAAACCCAGGGAAGGGACCAGTTGACAGAGCCGCTTAAGAAACAGGCCATTGCTCTAATAGCACTCTTAGAGGTTATAGAGATATCACAGAAGTTCTGATGTCTGTTTTTCTCAAGGGGGAATCTAGTCACAGTTGCCTTTCAAGGCTTTCACCATTAAATAGCAATGAGAGCTCAAAGTAAATTCTGTTGTCATTTATGCCACTGGAGTTGAAAGCAGTATTTGTCCCACACATAATTAAAATCAATTTTGTGCTGTATCACCATATGTTATCGCAGTAGGCCTTCAAGTACAGGATAATCAACAATAAGCCCTCAGACATTTTTGGAGTTGTAAAACTCTCAGGACAGTTGACTCCCAAACAAGCTACATCTCCTTCTGAAAGGGAATAAATAGTTACTCAAAGTTCTCATACTGATTTCAACAGCACTACACAAGTATGAGTGAAGGAAGGATTTGGCCCGTGGAAAGAGATGTAACACAGATGAATTAATTTAACAGATTTTTCAAAGGCTTACACTGGTGCAACAGCTTGCCTTTATTTAATTTTAACTCTCCAAATTTAAAGAGCAATTTAAAGCAGCATAATAGAAGCTAGAGGGGAAAGACACCTATTACATCATTGAGTTAATCTCCTACCACTCCACAAATGTTCTCTATTTTGCATTTTCAAGTGTTTTGTCCAGAATTGTTCTTAAAGGCAAAAGCAACAGGGCTCCCACCCCTTGGAAAGCGTTAAGATTTTCTGGCTAATCACCGTCAGGACATTTTTCAGACATAGTCTTTCTTTTCCTTTTCATAATTTAATTAATGTAGTTCTGATGTTTTGAGAAAACAGTAGGAGACTTAAGAACCTTTATTGCCTGCTTTCTACTGACAGCCCATAAGGAAATGGTAGCTACAAGTTTTGGAGCGATGCAGCTTTTCTTGACCTAGCAGAGCTGCAGTGAAAGTCCAGACAACCCTCACGGACACTCAGTACAACCCGCTCCCGGTTATGCCCAATACAGAGTCCTATCTTCTGGGGTTTTTTTGGCTGTACTGCTACCTCAGAAGATCTTTTACCTTATCTCTTTCTTTCACTGACAAAAATGTTCATTTTCTTTCTTGATGTTTTGTGAGGATGTCAAACCAAATAGTGAAGATGTCTCTCTTGTTTCCATAGCCAGACATTCCTGAGCTTTCTGTTTCTTTGCGCCTTCTCACACAGATAATTTTGTTCATGTACTGTCAGTTTTCTCTCCCCAAAGTCTTAGATATTTTCTGACTGATAGTTGTTGCATTTATTCTTTTTCTGCTGTTTCTCTGCTGTGACCCATTCCATTTAATTTTCAGTTTCTTCTGCCATTATATTTCAGGATTTTCTCTTGCTCTCTGTTATTCCCTTGTCCCTTCCATTCCCTTTATTTCTGCTTTTCAGCTACTCATCCACATCTACCCCTACAGCTTGTAGCATTAGTTCCTTTCCATTACCTTCTTCTAGACTTTGTTCATGCATAAAGAGTGTTACAGATGCTGAGGAACGGGATGTTTTGCAGTGGAGATATTTCAATTCAGCCTGTTGACGCTTTTTTATTTCATAGGATATTCTTAAGTAGTGATTAGATGTGAGCTGGTAATGAGTTCAATCAACTGTTGCACGGGCAAGAATTATGTTCCAGACCCAACACAAAAGATTATAAAATGTAAAATATAACAATATTTATAGAACTAATGAACTTTGTGTGTCGAAACAGTGCCCTACTGCTGAATTGTGACTCATGTTGACACTTTTGCTACCTTTCAGGTCCTAGAGATTTTTAGGTTGGCCATTAAGGTTGGAACAGGTTAAAGAGGAGGAGCTGACAGACTCCAGGGACTTCTCTGTCGTAGAAACTGAAGAGCTCACATGGCATTTGGGCAGAGTAACAAACACTGTCTGGATCTTACATGGGTAAGGTGACAACAATTGGGATATTGGATTAGAAAATATCCCTGTCTATAAGAGCGTGGTATTTTGCTTTGGCTAACTCCGGTGGCTGGCTGCTAATTGTTCCTTTTTTTTTTTAGACTGCTTATAACAGAGTCTAGAAACCTAGCATTGGGCTTTGGGGATTGTGTTATGTGTTATGTTCTGCAGAGCAAGACACCTAAAAACTAATGCTGGCGTGTTCCTTACTTTGATGGATACATTTTTTTCTTACTGTGATGTATAAATTTGTTTCTGGATCTATACTTAGTTACTGCAAAGATGGTAATGATAAAACTACATATATATATCTGAGTAGAACAAGTGGGGCAAATGTTGTAATGAAAGGGAAAAGAGAGTTAAGAAAGTTGATGGGTGGGACAAGAATGCAAGAGTTATGGTATACGAAGACCAGAATATCTTGGTGAGCAGAGATGTACAAAACTTTATTGACAAGTTTGCAAGAATGCCTGTGTTGGTGAATCTAAGAAAGTGGCTTTCTTTTTAACTTTTCCAAAGAGTTAAAAATACGTTGTATATCCCAATCAGATGGGGTATCAATCTCTGAAAATGTTGATGCTGTGTGGTTTGTCCTAAATTTATTTCATGTTTACCCCTCAACCAAGTTCATGGGTAAAAGACCATTTTTCTGGTAACATCTATTCTATAGTTTCCAAAAATATAACACTATTATTATTATTTTAAGGAAAAGGACTAGAAGGTGTAAAGGAATGATTAATTAATGTTTAACATATCAAGAAAAGCACCCTTTTTTCTGAACTTGAAACAGAGTATTCCATTTTCTGTTATTACTCAGAAGTACTACATTTCTTTGCATTTAGTGTGCTTCAGATTGTTATGTTGCAGCTTAATTGGTCAGAGTAAGACATAGATTTGGTTACTGACATACTACAAGATAAGGTTAGATAAAATATAAATGGGAAAATAATTGTGCTTTATAAAGAAACATATTAGTACATTTAAAGGACCCTGTAATCAGCTAGTGAAAGAATAAATAAAGACATAAAAGTTTTGCAACTGCAGCATACAATTGAAAGGCACAAAAAATCTGATTACTTGCAACTGACAATGACACAAGGAATGTCCTAATCTGATGTGAGAATATGAATAGATGGGTTGATAGACACATCAGTAGAAATGCATTGTGAAAAACTGATTAAATCTGGAAAAACAGTGTTACAATGCAGAACTCAGCTTTCCAGGTGTCAGGGCCTTGAGAGCACCGACAAGCATTAATTGTCCTGATCAATCTCAGTGCACCTACGTATCCTCTGCCTTTTCCTCCAGGATCTTTCTTTAAGCTCAAGCCTGTGTCCCTAGTTCTTGCCCTGGTTTCATGCTGGTCCTGATGTTTTTGTTGGACTTACATCTTGACCTCAGCCCTGACTGTCACCTCACGTTTGGCTGATATCACTGGGCTGGACTTGTTACTGCCACCGATCCTGCTTGGTCCTGTGGGACCGTACCCTTGTTGAAGTCCTTTACCCCAGCCTATGCCAAGGTCACCTTAATCTCATCCTCCCTCATATAGTAGTTCTGGTCTTCCTGCTCCATGATGGCCAGCTCCACTGGTCACTTCCCTACAGCTGATGGCTATGCTTTTGCTAATGCAGTCCAATATGAGATTTGTCTTCCCTGCTGAAAGGGTTTGTTGCTGTCTTATGATCAACTTATTGTCTACCATAGCTTTTCAGATTATTTTGTACAAAGCTACTTTCAAACAACTTGGCCCCCAGCTGGTACTATTGTAAGGGATTATCTCATCTCGGATGCAAGGCTTTGCATTTGCCTTTGTTGAACTGCATAAAGATCAGTCTGCCCACTTTTCTATGCATCCAACACCCCTCTGAATGACATGCCAGCCCTCTGGTGTAGACCAGTCCATCCAGTCTGATGTCATCTACAAATGTGATGCAGGACCCTTTTGTTTCATTGTCCAGGCCATTAATAAAGACTTTAAATAGTTTCAGTATGAAAACTTGAAGAACACCACCTGTAGCTAGCTGTCAGACTTCATTTGAAGCTGGAATTTGAAAAACAGAGAGTCTAACCTAATGCAAGAAAAAACTTCCTGAGTATGAATCTAAAATTCTTGTTTGTGATTTTAGGAATTATTAGAAAGCTAAAGCCTGTAGTGCAAATAGCCTTGCAAATGGGTAAACAAAATGAATTCACAAGCTCCAGGGTGGGAAATTAGGCAGTTCTGAATATCCCTCTGCCAAACTGAGACAACACAAATCGCTATTTTTGCCTTGTTTCTCATTTTATATTTTGGAAAAACAGCGTGCGTGGGAAACAGACAGACATTCAGCAATTTTTCTCACACTGATAGCTTTGAAATGTCTTACTCATATAAAAAGATATTTTAATATTTCGAACAAAGTAGCCACTTTTGAAAGCAGCTCTTTAAAAAGGAAAGCACAAATATTCTTCCCATAAAAACAGAGAAACACATTTTTTTGGCAAAAGTAATTCAGACAATTGTTTCAAATTTTTATTATTCTAAAGGACAATCTTCTCCAGCATGCCCAGGACTTCCAGAAGATATTGAATGGATGTCTCAGTAAGAACTGAGGTGCTATGAACCACTACTCTCAATTGGCTTTTTTACAGTAATTTCCTTTAAAAACCTGTTATACATTTCAAATAATGAAAAGAAGCACAGAAAATTTTACTATGCACTTGCTGAGTAGTTGTATCTGTCCTTTATAGGTTATTTCTTACAGCTACCTTAGTAAAGATGATGGATGAGGGTAGATATAAGAAAGTTCTTTGTCATTGCTTGCTTCATTTGGTAGCACAACCAGATGCCTTCTCTGGTACCCTAGAGAAGTCCAGCAGGCTCCAACAAGTGGTTCTCTGAGGACCATGCATGAAACATAACACTGAACCTCTGAAGACAGATAGACAGGCAGACAGACAGACAGACACTCCTGGCAAAAGTGGCATTTAAAATAATGTTAAGTAACATAAAGTATTATTTAAACTCAAGAAACAGGCAGACTCTGCCTAAACTCATCCAAAGGATATAACTGAGGGTACTTCGTGCCAGTGAAGAAGGATGGCGTGTTGCAGTGAGCTTTTGAGTCTGTGTGGTTTTGCTCATCACCCGTTGCAAGTTTGAGTGCTGCTTGAGCCTCAGATAGGTATGAGCCAAAATCTTTGTTGTCAGATGAATTCTGTGGCTTGGATTAATTTTTATTTGCTTTACATGATTCATAGACTTTATGCGATTGGTAATCTCACAAGGACATTATTATATTAAACACATGGAAAAACAAAATTAGTATGACCCTTTTGTTCTGTAGCTGACTTATACTTTAAAGTTATTTGCAAAAGGAAGGAAAAAGAAAATTTTTCAAGTAATAACAAAAAGAATTAAATGGGAATGTGCATTTGAATAACATCCAAATTACTATTTACCTACTGTCAGTTTCCTTTTTTGCTGTTTTTCCTCTGAAGTGCTATGTGTTCAATGAAATCAAATGCAGAGGGAAAACAGGATGCTATTATTTTTGTTGTGGTTGTCTGTTCTTGTATTTGTGCAGACTCAAGATGCAAAAAAACGTTTCTTGTTCTGCTACCTTTCACAATTTGGTGCAGTTAAAAATATCCTATTTAATTTCAACAGAAACATACAACAGTTATCTTTGTAGCTGTCATTTCTAGGAATGAATGGTGGATGAAGTGATCAGAAGCACGAGTACACATCTAAGTGGTTACAAACCAAAAGTAATATTTAACAGTCATGTAAACAATGCATTTAATTAACCAAAATCATGTTAAGGGAACTGTCCTTCAAGGAATACACGTGTATAAAGCAAGCTGCATTTAAAAATGGAATTAATTTTATTGATTTATCCATTTCTTTTTATTTTAAAACCAGTGAAGCTACATGATTTTTCCTTTATACATATACCCGTATTTATAGAGCAACCCACTTCTGTGTTTTGTTTTGTTTTGTTTTGTTTTTTTTACTGTTTTCTTTTTACAGAATTAAAACAGACAACAAAGGCTAGCTAGAATTAAAGCCTGCACAGTGTTATGAACATGCACAAAGTGATAGAAATGTGGGGGGAAAAAAAAAAAAAAGATTTTAAGGTATTGATTGAGAAGATTCAGGAGTTTTGACTTAAAAGTTCATGTAAGTGCTTTCCTGGACATGTGCCAGTTCACTTAGTTGTTCTTCTACTGGTAACTCTCCCGTAAAGCAGATCTCTAAGACTGCAGTTGACACAAGTCCTTGCTACAGTTTATCATGGTAGCTTGAGTTGTGATAAAACTGAGGGGTTTTTTTAAATGTGTTTTAAATATCAGTAAATCTGAGGATTCAAAACTGACATAGGATTTGAACTTTGATGTTTAGCTCATCTCAGATCCGAAGAGAACTGCTATGAACCCCTGATGGATTGGTTCCGGTCCCTGCCTACTGGCACCATCTGAATGAGCTGCAGAACAGTGCAACTTCTCTTCTTCTGAACGGAAGTGTAGCTTTTGGTTACATTTCAGTGATTTTTATTTTGTTTATCTTCACCTACAGTATATTTTTTATGGCCTTATGGCTTAATGCAGTTTCAAAATGATCTTTCATTTAAGCAGTTAAGAAACAGACAAAAATGTAAAAGTCTGTTTGCTTCACTTTTATTCAATTAAATGTGAAAAGATGAGAAACTATTGTTTTATCAGAAAAATAATTAAAAAAACCCAGTAGCATTTAAAAGTATTTAAGGTATATGCATTTTTTTTCTTAAAGAAAGGTTCTTTGAACTAAAACAAAGGAGCTCGAATAGAAGTTTCAAAGATTGAATCTGTGACAGCTTAAAAAGCAACAGAGGAAACTCTTAAACACCTGTCAAATGAAACAGAAACTGTACTCCATTCCAAGTATGATTGAAATATTTTAGAGCTGAATCTTTTCTAAAATGAAGTTGGGATTGTGTGAGAAATTTCTTTCTTTTATCACCTTTTAATCAGGAAGTGGTAAGAGGTTTTCCATACCTGTGCAAGAGCTGATAGGTTGTTTTCTACAAACCTACAAATATGTGCTTCCATCTGATTTGTCTTCACCTCAGCTGCGGTGTAGGTGAAGTACTGTAATACTCTAAATTATTATATATATATAAATATATATATATATAAATATAAATCTAAATTATGATTAATAAAAAAATTATTTCTACCAGAATTTTAATCATAACCTCACAGAAATGCTTTACAACATATCAAAATATGTAGTTTAAAATTTTCAATAATTAACAAAATTGTATTAAATACTAATTTTATAAAGAGGAACACATGAAAATATGAATCATGGTAATATATCTTCTCTACTAGAAAGCGCAAATTGTATTTGCTTGTTTGTTTTAAATACCCTTTAAAATCTCTTGCTCTTCTATCAACAGTTTCTGCATATCCATGGAAAGAGAAAAACACTTTCTTAATAAGAATGATTTCTCATTTTAAAATATGTTGGTATTATTGCCATAATCAATAACATTTTACTGTAAAATTGCTTGTTTCATAGAAGTGTTTTCTTTTAGCAAAGTCAGAAATTAGGTCTCTAAAAACTTTTCTAACATACTGCAGATATGACATTTCCAAGAGCCCTTCAGTTGTTATTTCCACAGTAGTTATTAAATTAATCTATATAGCTATCTATGAGTGATCTATGAGATCACTGTTTCAGTATACCCAAGACAGCAGAAGTGGAGAATCATTCATTCGTTATTAAATAATTTGCAAGTTAGTGTCGGAGAAATGTAAATCCTTAACAAGAACTTTTCATGTTTAAAACTTTTCTTCTTTTCTTATTCTGAAAGAAATTATTTTCTTTTGCTGATATACAGCATAATTATTGTTGGAATTAATACAATTTTAATAGGACATAATATTTCTTAACCATCTTGAAATAAATAGGCATATGCTGATCTGGATGTTATGAAATATTCAACACGGGACAAGAAATATTCGAAAGGTAGATATGTGCTGGCACACCAGTAATTGCGTTCATGAATTGCTTCCAATAGAAATGTGAAATTTGCTTTTCCTCTCTCCAGTTAATTTCACCAGTGCTTATGGAACAGAAGTCATTGTAAAGGTAGTTTAAGAAAATGAGTCTGCTCACAGAGATTAAATACTGAATTTTTGACTGACTTTTTTTTTCAGCGATCCACATATTTAGTGACATGCAATTTGTGCAATATTAATCTAACAATACATGCAGTACTCAGAGAGATGCTACAAGCATTTTTCAAGAGAAATCCCACAACTATGTTTGTCTTCATTTATGGTAAACCCTTGCAAGAGAACTTCTTGTCAGGGAAGTGGAGAAGATAAAAAGGAAATACCTTCACTTCTCCAGCAAATAGAAAAGTCTTTGCATAATCAGAGAGAATAGCACTGCTTGGTAATGAAAGCTTATTAAATGTATTCTCTCTATGTATTCATGTTTATTTTTGACAAAAATGACACCAGTTTCTCAGACGTTAAAGATGAGATGCTACTAGACATTAAAGTATCAAAAGCAGAAGTTCTGATAACAAATGACAAATTAAACAGTGGGAGTTCCCAGGGCACATCCAAGAGCTCTGAGGGAACATAGTGGAGGGAGGTTGAACTCCTATCAAATAAAAAACAGACAAAAAAATCCCAAACCCAGGTATTCGTTAAAATGAGCTCTGTCGCAGAAAATATTTTACCTACCTTTGAGAGAGGGGCAAATGAGATCCTAGAAATCACAGATAATCAGTAAATAATTTGGTTGAAGTAACAATTTAAATTATTAAATACTTAATGGATTATAATTTTACAAGGAGATTGGCTTCTATACAGGGGAAAAAAGTGCCTATCATTTAACATAGTAAAATTCCTTGAGGGTGTCAATAAAATGTTGAGGAAAGAAGACAGGTAGATGTTTGCCTAAGCTTTCAAAAAACCTTGGGCAAAGTCTCTCACAAGAAGCCATTAAATATGATCAGTCTTAAGCGGAGAGCTAAAATTCTGTCACAGGTCAGAAGCTCGATGACACACAGAAAACAAAGAGTCTGAATTACTCATCATCTTTGAACAGGGTTAAATGTTAACAACGGCGTGTTTGGATATTGAAAGAGAACCCCTCTGGTTTAAGGTACTGTTTGCATTAATGAACTGGGAGAGAGATGAAATGAGCAAGCCCCTGATTATTTAGGATAGAAATAAAAAAAGAATTTGAGAAGTTCCAGGGGAATTTAGCAGAATGAAGACACCAGCACGATGACAGGTATAATGTAAAGCTGACTGTGGTAGAACAATGCCCAGTGCTGGCAATTTTCTAAATGCTCTTAAATATCTTTGAATCTATAACAAAGATATATCTTCATTAAAGAAAACAAAACTCCTATATGTATTTCTTAGTGATAGATCAACTCCTCCCATGCCCCATTGTCAACCCCCCCTAAAAAATAGCTCTTGTGTATCTGTGCTTCAGAAAGCAAACAGGCTATTTGGAGAAGAAAACACCGTGAAAAGAAGTCACTTTACATTGGCTCCAGAGTTTAACAGTAGGTTTTGAAGCTGAATATATGTACATACATGTATATTAGTTGGGTAATTAGAGATCACTGTGGCAGGAGCATTTGGAAGACTGACCTAAATTAGTAGTTAATACCACAGAGCTGATACTTGATTAGCTCTGATGGCAATAGTCATTGATGGTGGTAGACATCAAGGCAGTTGGGCTTCAGAGCTCTTTGTGAGGAGGGGAGCTGACACCAAACCACATCTGCTTTCTCGCTGCCAAAATCTGAGATATATCCTTTTATAAGACAGCTGAGTCTCTATGCAATCTGCAGCTCTTGGCCTCTGTCTCTGGCCTAAGCATTTTCAGGCATGCTACTTTGTCAGGACAGGTGCTGTATGCTGTTTCTTAGGTGTTATTTCCCTTACTGAGCCGCTGCTTCTTAAACCAAAACCAGTGCTGCGCCAGCTCTCAAGGTTGCACTTCTTCAACGACCTGCAACTGACCCTTAGTGAGTTGCTTACCCTTTGGGGGCCTCCACTGCAAAGCTGTGCACACATTGTCAAAGCCTTTGTTGTTTTCCTGTAGTTAAAGTGCACATGATAACAAAAGACACCTGGTATCAAGTCCAGGCTCACACAGCCAGGTCTCAACAAGCTTTTGAGAAGCCCAGCAGGTCAGTACTGGCACCTTGTGCTTATGTTTGGATTCAGAAAAAGATAATGTCAAAATCTGCATAATGTGCTTCTACTTTTATGAAAGCAACAGGTTTCTGCTTTAGCTACACAGGATACAGATTTCCTAAAGAATTTAAGTATTACTTTAATGGTAAATATACACTCTGGGAAGACAATAGGTCTCGGTTTGAGTCCCTGTTATAAGAAGCAATGATGCATTTTTCGTGACAAGGCCACTACATCAAATGTAAAAAAACTATTCTGATGTTACAAACTAATGAAATTAAAGAACACAGGCTTACTTGTTAGGTAGAGTTATTATGGGTACGAAGCGATAGGGACTAAAATTATTGTGAAAAAATGGAGCTTTCAGAAAATTATTTAACTTTCCTCCAAATTCATCTGTAAGCAAAGAAGATGAAGGCAGGTCTACAAAGGTCGGACGGAGCAAATTACGTGTAGCACAGTGGAACCTGAGTGCCTCTCCTGTGCCTCAAGAGAGAAGCAACATCAGCCTTTCTTTCTTCTCAGTTTGTAGGCAAAGAAATGATGGTCATTAAAAAAAAAAAGGCATTTTAATTTGTTTTAACAAGACTTTGTGCAGTGAACGGCATGGGAATTTGTATAATAGAGAGGAAAAGGCGGGCTAAAGAAAATTAATTCTAATTATGCTCATATGAGAGTAAATTTGATACTTGAAATCCAACTCTTTTTTTCTTTTTTTTTTTTTTAATTCTGTATTTTACAATGAGTTCTGGTCTTTATGCCTTTGTATCCATAAATATACGTGTATAATAATGATAGAGATGTTATACATCTCTATACATCTCTATATATAAAATTTATGTTTACGAATTCCACATGGAAATGTGTACAGTCATATTATTTGTAACTAAATAAGGTACATACACTTTGTAGATAAACTAAGTAAGCAACTTCATTCTGAGTGCTCAGTATGTTTTAGCTAACAAGGAAAGGATGGAGGTCCTACCCTTAAATCAAAAAATGAAGGGGTTTATATAGTTATTTTTTTATTTATTTCCTTTTTTATAAAGAGAGCAAGCTCTGCTGTTGTGTATGATCAGCCTTCTGTCTTGGCTGTTTCCTTGTCCCCAGTTCCTTTTGCATCTTGTTGTGGGAAAAACCCTTTCAGAGATGGCTTTTGTGGCACATGCAGCGAATCAGCATTATATTATTCAATACTGCAAATCACGTCCTTCTTGGACAGTTAGACCCCACATTTGCCAAGAAAGAACATGCGCACAGAAGAGTATGGCTGGAAAGAGCAAGTAAAAACTTGGAATGACTCTTTCTGTACAGTGCCACAGGACTGTCGCTACTAACTAGTTTTCAGGAAAATGCAAGTGAGATTTTTTTTTCCTTTTTTTCCTTCTCTAATTCCTGAAGCATTTTGACTCTTTTTGTTTAATTCATTTTGACAGCCTCTTGCATTGCCCTGTGATACCTTTGATGTTTCCTTTCATTTTAGATAAATGTTTTATACTTTGGGGAGCTATTTTTTCCATTTTTGAGAGGGAGAGTATTTTTTTTAATGTATGGGGTAAACTGTTTACACTAGTAGTTACAGTATTTCTGAGAAGTGTAAGGCATCTAAAGATAAGCAAAACTTTAATTTCAATGGGTGTTGATCTCTGAAAGCTGGAAAGATTTGCTCTGCAGCTATTCCACTGTACATGTATGAAATTTATTTGTAAGAACTTGGCAACGTGTCACCATAATATCCTTAAACATCCAGAATTTTGCAGCAAGATTAGTGTTTCACACCTAGTGAGAGCCAAAGCAAACAATGTAGGTACACGTATAGAAATGATCAATAATTATCATCCGTCTGGTTTCATAAGCAAAAGAAAAAATGAGAGGACATAACATTTGAAGCTTGACTATTTCCCTAGCATTCGTTTATGATGGTGTTTGAATAATGCCAGATGTAAGAGAAATACCAAAAGTCAGAGGCCCAACAGCTCGCGTGATCAGCTAGGCCAGTGAGGCACAGGGATAAGAACCGAGGCACAAACAGAAAAAATTCCAACTCAAGCTCAGTCACATGTATAATTTCTCAAGCTGTTTTTAGGAACTCAGTTTAGATGATATTTCTAAAACAGTCCCCATTTTTTTTTTTTTTTTCAGACTTGAAAGGATTTTGATATTTTACCTAACTGAAAGGGGAAAGAAGCCATTTTTAAACATTTTAAATTAAATTTTAGTTTCTGTTGAAGTGCAGCTTTGAATGAACGGACGTTAAAAGAGGGATCATGGAACTCTGGTTGCTCATGCTAACCTCAGCCATTTGAAACCAGAGAGAAGTTTAAGGGAGACCCAAATGCCTTAAGTTATTAGAGCAGGGAGAAGGTTAGCATTTTTCTCAATTGAACTTTTTCTGCTATTAAACCCAGACACTTTGATTGCTTTTTCCTGTTCACACACAAAATATGAACAGCTATTCTTTGTCTGGCTCTGCCTCAGTATCTGCCCTTTCCTCCATTTCAAATGACTGGAGAGGCTGGCAAATGAGATGATGACAGAACAGTTTCACCCATCTTTTCATTTTTGAGATATTCCTAAAAGAGGAGGAATTTTAAGAGATGTTCTGGCTATTTTAAGGATAATTTATAGATTAGAGAATTCTGTCACTTTTATCCCCACATCTGATGAGAAACATTTCCTTTCTTTTAAGCAAATCAGCAGCTCCATTTATAGTATTTCTTCCAATAACCACTCCAGCAAACAATAAATTGTAAACCAGTAATTCTGACCAGCTGCTAGTAGCTGCAGTAGGCTCATCCATGCATTCCCTTGTAAGAAGCAAAACCAGACAGTTGCATTTGGGAGTTTTTTCTCATTTGTTATTTGAAAAAAAATACGTCTCCCCTTCCAAGAAGCCTTTTCCTTTACAAAGCATCAGTTTTGCTTACTGAAGCTGAAAATAAAGCATCAGATTGAAAAAGAGGACAGTAAGAGTAAAATTTGGGTTTGTGTTTCTTTTTCAGTATCTCTGTAATGGAGAAATATCACTGCAGTGCTCTTCTTATCTGAATGTGAATAGCTTTATTGTCAACTGTGCACCTACTTTATGTACTAAATGACAGCTTTTCATGTCTCTCCTTTCCAGTTCTCCCCTTTCTGCCCTCATTGCCCATAAGAAACATTTGTATTGATATGTTAATCTAATATTCTATTCAGATTTTTCTAGTTGTGATGCAACAGTTTAGCGAGCAATTCTTTCCAGTTTTTCCTCAGGGACTTCAGTAAGTGTCTCTCATACATCATAAATAAGGAATATTTTAATAGATGGTTGTTCCTCTACACTCACCCCAAGTTATCATTTATTCATTAAGATAACAAAAGACAAATTGAACTGCAGTAGAAGAGTCAATTAAAGAAAATATTTTGATAATCCTGACACAAGGCACAATCACGTTACTGTACCAAGCCCACAAAGCTGAATTTGGTCTGCTGTGTACGTGGTAGATACAGTGAGGAATGAAAAGGTGGGTTTATGCCAGGTGGTTTCAAAAATGTCCTTAGTGTTACAGCTTTTCTTAGGCTCTTCTAAATGGCAATAAGCAGTGAATTTACGTAATAGACAATTTGCAACCATTAAACCCAACGCAGCTGTATCTCCGTAGTCTTGTACAATGGTACAGATCTAGTTCTCTATGTTATACCCAGCCCATGCTCTCCTATGACAAATCTGCATGGTGCTTCCATATACACTTACAAACAAATTGTTTCAATTTCCTAATTCCTGGGGATTTTCTTCTTTTTAGCTTGTTTTAGCCTTCTGTAATATTTCTTCCTTTGCTGGTTTTACCCGCTTTGTCAGCGGAGCCACTTCTGTTTTCCTTGTATAAATGCCTTTGTAGGGACTTCAGAGTTAACCTGTTTGATGCTAGTTTAAGCATCCTATGTAACTTATCAGTGATATGGGCCCCAGCTGTTGTGCAGCATCTGCAGCTATGGAAGAAGGAGTTATATCTTTTCAGTGGATACTGCCTCTGTACAGCAGATCTTTTCTAGACAGTAATAAAGGTTGATGTAGACAAACATTTATTATGAGTAAGCTGCTGTATGCTTAGAATCAGTCATGCAGTTCCCACTTAATACTAATTGTAACCACTGGGATCTTTTTTTTGCCATACTTGCTGCTGAAAGCATAATCCTTAAAATTCAATCATTTCTTGGAAAAACCCTTGTGGATATGATAGACATCCTATAGTACATTACAGAAAACTATGTTCTGTTTCATGGAGTACTCTGAAAACTTCTAGAGTACACTTTTTATATACGTCATAGGTTACTATACCCATTTCTGTAGTCATATTACATACCTATGGAGAATTTTTTTCAGACATAGTAAGTTTTATGGAACTTTTCAAAATGGAGTTGTTAAAGGAATAGCTGTGATTATGTTGCATGGACTACATGAGGATTTATTGTGCATTAGTTATTCCCCACCCAGTCCCTGTGCTTGCAGTCGTTTGGGGTTTACACAAAGGGAATACGGGTCATGAAACATTTCAGGTGTAATAAACTACTCTGCAGTAAGACTGCATAAGCTCACTGTGCATGAGTTTCCCTCTATAAACAGCATCTAAGAGTGTTGTCCTTTTATGCAGTATAGATTTAATCCTGACAGGGATTTAGTTTGAGGTATCTTGATGTGTATCTCCATGTGATCTCTTCCTGTCTGAAACAGGAAGCAACCAACAATTTGTATTAAAGTTCGCTCATATTAAGAATACTCACTAATTGCTACTGTTTGAATGTTTATTATATCTCTTGTGTCTTCTGAAGTACTGTTATGGTCAATTCTTTGAAAGTGGCACTTGTGATGATTTAGTCACAGCAATGACCAACCACCATGTTCTGTTTTGAGACATCTAGTTTTTATATCCTAAAACGTAGTAAGTAGCAATAAATTTAGAGAACACAGTGATCGTGACCAATTCCTGAAGATGTGTGTGAAGCTTCATTTTCTTTGGCACAGAGAAGTCAGATTGTAAGTCAGGAAACGTTAAAGCATTGGAAAACATCTTATCCTGCTCTTTCATATTAAAATGTGCTTACTGAGACTGCTTTCCATATGCTGAGAGTTTTGGGAATATCTTTCCTCTCTCGCTATGACCGTATTGAGTTAGGATCACGGATTGAGGAAGCAGAGTGCTAAGAAGAGCAGGTATGAATTTTCTGACCTAGGAATTTCAGCTGGCAAAGGTCACCTAGGAGTTTTTAATCTTGTATGATGTTTTTATATTTTTTTCTGGTTGCAGGTGTTGAAGCAGCTAATAGATTGAGTAGGGATCAGCAAAATGCTTCTTGGGTGTATCCTGTGTTCTCATCTCAGCACCAAAAGAAACTGTTCTATAGTTTTGGACTCAATGAAAGTTTAGTCTTAATTTGCTGGAAATTTATTGATGGACAGAAGATAAAATTAATTTAACCTTTTCCCAAATGACACATAGAATTCAAGTCAAATACAGTCATTGTGGTGTTAAACTTATGATACCTAAGGTATTCTGTCAGGATGCAAGCGTTAGAAGGCAAGGCAAAAGTATCCTTAGTTTCCTTCTGAACTATTTTGGAGCCATTTTGAGATGGAGCTATTTATAAGATTGTACCTATATAGGAGGAGATTGGGAGCTCTGAACATTCTGCCAAAGTTCTCCCTAGGCTACTGAGTAGTGAAACCAAATAACTAACTACTTAGATTGTAACAATTACACAGTGATCATGCCTTCAGGGTTGTACAAAGATGTTAAGGGAGCTGTGGAACAAGCAGCTTTCATTTGAGAAGGATGCAGTGGAAAATTTTAAGAAATCATTGCTAATTTTGCTCTATTTATTTTATTAGCTATTTTTAGTTAGCTATTAGTATTGTTTAGCAGTTGCAAACGCAGAGGGAGATAAAAGCAAGCAAACTATATTTGTGAGCTAAAATGCCTTCCTGAAACTGGCAGACAGAACACAGTGTGTGTTGAAGAAAAAAATTCTCATTACATATATTTACCTTTCTAATCCATATAAAGTCAGGAGAGAGATGCATGAAAAATACAGGGAACTTTCTGGAGATACAGACAGATTACCTAGTTGCCTAAAAGTTTCTGGAATGTCTTAGAATTCAGGAACTTCATGATTAATTGACTCTAGGCATGAGCATCCCATTAATAGCATATTAAAAGAGGTGGCATGCTACTGGACAAAATCTCATCGACAATGGGTCTTTTAAATAAATAGTTATACAAAGAGAGGTTTCTGGAATCCTGACTACCGTAACTCTACCGGGGGGGGAAAAAAAAAAAAAAAGCCCAAATAGAAAACCAAGTGTATGGGTTTGTCTGATTTCAGTACAGCTGAAACAGGGATGCATGTGCCAATGAAATAATGTTTGAGATAATAAACAAGGACTCTTCACAGTTAGCGTTCTCTTGAAATAACATGGTTTTTGTTATCTCTTAGTTTGCTGAACTGGTTGTATCTATCGAAGTCTTAATTCTAGGAAGTGAACACATAGGCATTATCTGAGATTTGGAAAGGATTTAGATTCTCTAGATCATTTAAGACACAGTAGGAACAAATGTTCTATTTTTATTAAAGTGATGGTAAGCCAGTTCCCTCAGTAAATAAAGCAGCAACGGGAACAGATTATTGCCAAAGAAAACTGCTGTATCATCAATATCCTAATGGAGACCTTTGGTTTATTAATAAACAATATTTGCAACTGTACTGTGTTTCAAACCTTACCATCACTCAGATCCACTCAAACAATTTTTTTGTATCACGTGAGAATTTTCACATGGAACGTGTTCCTTTTTAAGTGAGCTGAAAAACAAAGAAAAACAGATATGCTTGTACCAATGTTTTTCATATTAATATTATTATATACACTAATAAAGAATACATTCTGGACATAAGGGATTTTTTCAGCCAACCCTGTGTGCTTCCCTTTTCTGAACTTAATTTTTTGACATCTTCTCTTCTAATCTTTCCATACCTTCAGATGTAAATATTTAACATTTTGCAATTTTTAAGGGAACCACATAGTATTACTTGTTGATAGAAGGAGAGAACAAGGTACTTGAGAGGGAATGACAGAAGATCTGTCTCTCTTTTATGTTTCTTAGTATCCTAAGAAAAAGCCTATGAAACTGATGAATCCCTAGGAAACCACAGATGTGTTAAATATATATATATATATACACACACATACACACACACAAGTGCATATATACACATACAAATACATATATTTATAAATCACTCTATACCCCTCTTTGCTATGAATGACATAAATAGGTATTAAAGATAGATCTATACAGATAGAAGCCTAAACACAAAGGTGGTATGTATTGATATGCTCTATTATTTACATAGTAGTCACTTTACTTGAGTAGTGTCCCAATAAGGAAATTATATAAAAGGTGTCACTTTTACATTGCAATTTTTCAAATTGTAATCAATCAAGAGCACGTTGGATTACTTATTCAAAGCATATAAATGCAATCTGTAGAAGTTAAATCTCATCAGCTCATTTCTCAATCTTGACATAGACGTTAAATTGAAGCTCAGCAAGGTACAGCTTGACATTGATGTCAGGACTAAATGCATAGGCTGCTGAAATCCTTCAGGCATCTAGAGAACTCATTTTCTTCTTCACCTCAATAACTGGGAAAGATATGCTCATTGTACCTTTCCAAGGTGCATATTTCACACTTCAGAAAACAAGACAACTGTAGCATGCATTTTCTTCCAAGCCTACAGCATTATTATTGTTTATTTTTTAGCTCCTGCTATTATGCATGGATGTTATTCGTATGCCTCATTTTGGGGGAAGCTGCATTTCAGTTACTTTTGCAGTTGCATCACTGACTCTGATGCCTTCGCTTATGCTCCCTATGATCTCTTTAAATTGGTATATTATGGCTTCTGTTTCAGGATGCATATAGTTCTTTGATTTATTCCCTTCCACCACGTTTTATCCTTTGTCAAGCAGCAGCAGAGGTGTAAGCCTTGATTCTTGATAACACTAATGGTCTTCTGTAGAACTAAGTATTACAGTGTGGTTTAGATCACTTTGATACATAGATGGTATTACAAACCAGATACATTGCTTTGTAATGCTTTTGCATTAATGAATGGCTGTAGGGTGTCATTTTGCTTTTGACATCTTAGATATAAGCATGAGCCTAGTGTAGGACTAAGATCTGTAAACCTGTGAAATTTTAATTGCACTTCTGACATTGAGAACCCTTTCCCTCAAGTAAGCTATTAGCCCATCTTGGAATTCCCTTGTATGAAATAGTGAAAATATTTAACTTAACGTAAGTATCTTTTATATAGCATCACTGACAATGAATGTTATATAGGATATATCATGGCATTGTTTTTAAGTTCATGAAGTGTGCATAAGATTGTATTTATTTCTTTTGGATTTTGAAAGGAGTGAACTGTGCTTCTTGTCACGCCATTTCCCTTTGGGGTTTAACCCTTTTTCAAAACCGATGTTGTCAAATTAGGAGGACCTGAATATTGAACTATTTGCTTACTTCATGGGGTATTTTAAAAATTTGCTTTTTGTATCCTTCCTTTTGATGATACCATTATATGTGCAAAAGATTGCATCTCTGTAAAGAAATGTCTTTTCGGTTCATAGGTAGAGGAGCAAAATATTTACAATTGCTGAATCAGCTGATGAGATACAATTCATGTAACCCCTCCTTCTATATTCACTGTCTCATATAATATCTGTCTGTCTTTCTGTCACACACATACACACACGTGTACAAGCCAATGTATGTTTCACTGAACTTTAAGATTTATACTTTGATGTAATATCAATACAGACAAGCCTTTCATGGGCAGGGGGGATAACCCTGTAACTATATCTATCTATCTATCTCTCTCTCTCTATATATATGTATGTTTGCGTTAGGTTCTGTTGTGATTGTGTAGCATACATTCAATTTGGATTCCATATTAGCTGTTAACAATCTGTTAACATATGACCTGTACATCTCTATTGTATCCAGGACTTGGAAGCTACTTTTTAAGACTCTATATGAGTCTTAAACTTAACACTTAACTAAACTTAAAACTCTCTGGGTTTTTAGGGGGTAAAGGGATGGTAGTGGGGTTTTCCCTTTTTTTAATAATGTTTCTTACCTGCAGCTGTCTGCGGGTTTGTCCCTTTGGACTTCAGTTTTCTCTTGGCCAATAAACAGTTTACTTCTTGTCAGAAGGTGTGGTAAAAAGAAAGTACCTAAATGCTGGCATATGAGGTTAAACAAGGATTTGTACTTTAATTCCTAAAATGTTTTTTTAAAGTCACGTAAAGTTCATGGGGTTTTTTTCTACTTGAAATTTCAATGGCTGCAATGTGAATCAATTCTAAAAAGAAATTCAATGTCATAGTGTATTTTCAAAATGCCCCTGCAGCCATACTACTAGCAGTGTTGATTTTTATTTCCTCCCTATCTGTGTGCATGTGTTTCGTCTTATTTCTTGGCAGTTGTGGTAAACAGTAACTCAAAAGGTAGGTGGTAACCTCGTTGTTCAGACACTAAGTGATGGAAAGGTCTTCAAGTCAAGACTTTACATCAAAATTGTTGTCTTTTAATCTTTTTTTATTAACTTTTTGATTTATTTTTATAATAAAGAGCCTTTAGTCATAGATAAGTCTGTCTGACCAGCTGTTTTATTGAAAGACTGCTGTATAAAATAATAGCTCTAGGGGCACCCAGTCCCTGGGAACCATCAGTTCTTGAGCTCTGAGTAGATGTCTGCCTAGAAGGGCTCTTATTTTCACAGTATTTCCTTCAAGGCAGAGGAAATAAGTGTACTTGCAGAGGAAAAAAATAACTCTCTGGTGCATTCTAGAGAGTAATTTCCTATTCTGTGCTACATTACGTGACATCTTTGAGAGTATCTTTCATGTGGGGACAGAGCTGCACCTGTAAATGCCTTGTGTTTCAAACCTTTTTGGTCACAGGGACAGCTGAGGTCCATGGCAAGGGCTCCCCTTCCCTTGTGCTCAGAAGCAGCAGCAGAGGCTGCTCACACTCACTGTGAATGCCTTGACTTGACGCAAGAACCAGAGCTGATGGGGTACGTGGGACACAGAAGAAGAGCAAACATGGAAGCTGTGCTCAGGGCACAGAAGTGGGACAGGATCAGGCTCAGACCACCACAAGATAGATACCAACATAGAACATCCTCTGAGGCACTAAGAATCCTTTCTCTTCTTGCTCTGCCTTTGTAATTAGTGAAGTGAGTCTTGAGCAGCAGAGGCTGACTCTTCATGTTGATGTGCTTGCTAGGTCACGCTTCTCATGAAGTCAAATAACTTACTGCAGGCTGTTCCTGGGAACAGCTAAGACCTAGAAGCCACTCCAGGATGCTCCAGTCTCGGTACTGGTGGGCACTGAATTCAGACATCGTTTCAAAACAGGCATGCAAAAGAAACACCCTCTCATCATACTATGCAGTTAAATCTATGAATTTAGGTGCTGCAGGAGTCTGGGTTTACACAACAAAACTCTGCGTGGGGCATCTCTAAATGCTACCATGAACTGACATGTTCACTGTTTTCAACTGTGTAAATACTTCTGAAGAGAGGACAAAATCCCCGGCTTCCCAGGGATTGTATCCCATTCCCAGATTTAGAAACATTGTGGGCTGTTTTATATATAGCCTTGAAGGGGACACTGCAGAAACAGTCAGAAAAATGAGGCAGAGCTGCTTTGGTGATGAATGAGCCTTTATAGATGTGCCAGTAGTATTACAAAAGGGACTAGACTATCAAATCTGAATTGCTCTTTCCTTGTTATGTTCATGTATCTATTTAGCTATCTATATAGGTAATACAGCTGTGTGCACCTATGTCCTTGACGACTGCTTTATTCTAAATAACTGCTCTGTATTAACTGGAGAGATATTCAGCTCTAGATAACTACATCAACAACTTTGTCTAGTAGTTTACTCTTCTTTATTCCTTATCCTTCAGCTAACATGGCTCCTTTTCCTTCACAGCAAAGCTTCAAAATTTTTATCTTTACAGTTATTCATAGTTTCTCCACATCTGTGTTGTGTTCCTTTGTTACTATATTAACTCTGTCTTCTCTGCTAACATACATTAAATAAGGTCTCATACACTGCGAGCATATGCTGTGTGCAGGAATTTTGACCTATGTTTTTTTTCCAACCCCCCCCCCCCCCTTTCTGGGCTCTAATTTGAGATAAATTTTAGAGCATAAAGAAAACAATCTTAAACTAGAGCTTAAGACTAACACTTAAATAAGATGTCTCATTAATAATACCTCTTTCCAAAACACATTCCTTTATTGTTAATTTGGATCCTCAGCCCTTTTTACTTATGTTTCTATCATAAATCGGCTTGCGTATGAGGTTACGATAACCACAGGGAGAATTTCTTCTAGGCTTTTGCAGCCATGAATAATCAATGAAAATATTGCATTAATTTATATTTAATGATATCTTTTAACATTCTCTTCTGAAATTTTTTTACTCTGTCTGTTATTGCAAGTAGTACATTGAAAGTTTCAAGTCAATTGGCTGGCCCTTGATTAACATATACCTTTTATATGCAGATTCATATTCTCGTATGAGCCTCTTCTCAGTGATTCAAAGGTTCCAATACCATTTTTACATCACCTTTTCCTCACTGCTTCCCTAAAGATGTTTTTCTTTTTTCTCTCCTAAGTTTGTGTTTGAGCGGTTTTTTTGGGGGGATGGGATGCTGGTGTTTGGTTTTGGGGTTTTGTTGTTGGGGTTTTTTTTAAACTTTGTGTGATTAGGAAAATCAAGTGCATTGTCTTGGAAAGCATCGTTGGGTTATAGTATCTGGATTATATGATGAATGAGAATATTTCAGGTAAAAAATCTTTGCATACTTGAATGGAAACCTATAGCACATCTAATCTTTTCTAAACCAAACAAAATTAATCTAAGTACTATACACAATGTAGGGACTTTAACTGAATGGTTCAAAATGCTACCTTGATACACAGAGAATGAATAAATACAAATAGTTCCAGAAACAGACCTTCAGGGATTTAGATGCACGATTTATCTAACATGAAAATGTTTCCTGAATCAGAAACTGTTGAATTGGCGGGAAGAGGAGGGAAGCTACGTAAAAGCAGAAATGGTCTAACACTGATTAAAAAGGATATTCGACAACTACAACAACAATATTCCATAATTAATTCCTGAACCAAATATAATGTGTTGGGATTTTCTGTCTTCCCCAGATAGTTTGCTGAAGACAAGGGTAAAAGGGTTCCTACCTAAACAACATAGAAAAATTTATATGATGTATTAACGTACTGAATGTATTGAATATGATTCTTTCACAGGTCAGAGCTATACACCTCTGCTGCTTCTTTAAGTGTATTCATTCAATTTTAGGAAACGAAAATGTTAGGGGTTTTTATGGGAGGGTTGTGTTTTGTTTTCTTAAAAATGACGGTTCAGAAGAAGAATCATTCTTTGATTTTCATTGTTGGATTAGCAGCTCTTTGCTTTCAGTGGTTGCAGGACAGGTGTTAGGAGGCATGCTTGGAATGTTAAGCTGATCTTCTGGAAAAGAGATAACATTTTACATATCTTAAAGCATGAAGTGCCCTGGGGCAAAGCAAATTTCTTCAGTTGGAGGATTTATTCTTGTTAATTTTTAGTTATATTACATAGCATATATGCATTGAAAGGCAATTTGTTACTGTCAATTATTAGTCTTGATGGTTATTCCAGTACAGGTAGAAAAATGTTTTTAAAAGATTATTCAAAACTTAGAATTGGAAAGGAGACTTATTGTCTCAGAAAATTATCCTATCTCACTGTGTTATACTCTCACTGACTTTTGCAAGATATTATACTGTGAGCGTGTTCTTTACCACTGCAGAACTTATCTGCAAACAGCTCAAAGATTGTCTGTACAAGTGAACAAAGCAGAATGATGTATGTGTACAGGATAATTTCTTGTTGTTTGCATGTCAATAGAGCAAAATATTTCACAAGTATATATCTGTACTACTCATTCTAATACTCACTATAATATATTTATTAAGAAAGTAATGTCATATATCAACCCTGAATGAAGTTACAGGAGAAGCTACCAAAATTAGTTTGTATCACGGTTGATGTCATTGAATGTTAAACGTGGATCTGCTTTACCCTGGGAAGGTATAGCTAAGACTTTCAGTGTTGTTAATTGACAGAGTGGAGATTTTCCAAATTGTCTAAAATTTATTGTTGTTCTTAAAGATATGCCATTAACAGATTTATGCTTAGTGAAAAGTAAGTTGGCCATATACCTCAGTCCTGTGAAAATTATTTTCACTATAACATGCTGATATCTAATAACTGCGTAAGATCAAAACCCAGAATGAATATTCAATATTTTTCTCATACAGTACAATAGTTATTAATTCAATTTAAGCATCCAATTTTTTTGTTGTCATACTGACATTTAGCACATTAAATATCTCCATTGGAGAGCTCTACTTCAGAGAAATCTCTTTTTTTCCACATTGTAAAAAGGACGTTCCATTCCTAGTCACTAGTTTTCTCAGATTTTCCACAAAATTAAAAATAATTTACAAGAATATAACTACCTTTGTGAGAGAAGTCTGGATGGTTAATGGCATTGTTTTCTGAACTAATCAGGTACAGTAATGTCATAGAAGCATTCTTATGTTACTTCAAAATATATTAACATTTAGCCTTAATTAAATTTTTTTAGAGGACCAAACACCTAGGTAGATATATGAATGTGTATTAATGTCACAAAAATTATCATTTTTCTCTGTAATGGAGATTCAGTTCAATTTACCATGTCAGCCATTTGCAGATCCTGAGATATGAACTTCAGTCTCTAGTAACGTTTTCAAGGTTATTCAAGCAATATGTCTTATAAGGCTTTGTATTGTACATGGCAGATTTATTTTCTGTTGGTTTCAATTTACTGTAGCTTTTCGTAGCAAGTCACTTTGTTCAGAAGAAAATAGTTGAAACATATTCATTAAATATTTTTTTCATTTAAAATTTTAAATGTGCTTCTAGCAGAGAGCTCCAAAACTGTGCAGAGCGAACAGGTTTAATGTATGACTATAGGTTTCCCTCTTCAGACAAGACATTATGAATATGAAAATAGATACAGGCAGAACTGAAGCGCCTGTACTACTACGGCTTTTCTTTTTTTTCCTCCCCCCTCCCCCGCCTTTTGGTTTTAGGCTAGCTAATAATATAGCCATATAAAAGCTTGTTCCCATTTTTAGTAACTTATGATATATAGCGTATTTTTGAAAACTAAAATAATGTGTAATAAGAATACGAGGAAGTTCCCAATAAAAGATTTCATTCGAAAATGTTAGTTTGATGAACCTANAATATATATATATATGTATATAAAAAAATAAAACATCACTGCCATAAATACAGTATTTTAGGTCACATTTATTTATAGCAGCAATTTTGTGGTTAGTTTAGTAGCAAGGTGGTAGATTCACTGAGTTAGACTCCTGTATATTTCAGGTAAGTATTTGCAACTATGCCGTATTTATTTTATTTTATTTTATTTC
>VXBH01005531.1:163886-311761 GCA_013400035.1 Rynchops niger
AGTTTGATGAACCTAAAATTCAGCAGCACTGAGATAAGATATTTTCCAGTCCATACCTTTGTTCCAAAGTACTGACTCAGAGCCTAGGCCCTACGGGCATCACATCTCTTAATTAAAAAATATTTTTCCTCTGAATGTCCTCTTCAAAGGAAGTTTGAAGGTTCTGATTTGGGAGAGCTTAAAACTATATTAATATATATATATATGTATATAAAAAAATAAAACATCACTGCCATAAATACAGTATTTTAGGTCACATTTATTTATAGCAGCAATTTTGTGGTTAGTTTAGTAGCAAGGTGGTAGATTCACTGAGTTAGACTCCTGTATATTTCAGGTAAGTATTTGCAACTATGCCGTATTTATTTTATTTTATTTTATTTCATTTTATTTTATTTATTTTATTTTATTTTCTATGTGTTTCCGGAGATTTGGGACAGCAACTTCAAGCTGTATGTGCAGTAGCAATTAGGAATATTAAGTACCTAATATTGTTTGCTAATTTTTTTGAGTTAGCTATTGTACCAGCCAAACTTATTTCCTGTCAGTAAGAAAGGATTTGTGATCAGAAGAACAGTCATTTTCAAATTCACAGTATCATTTTGAACAAAGTCATATATGGGCTTGTCAAGGCAGGGCAGAAAAGGAGGAGATAAAAAAACAGAAGTATAGACATCCTTGTCATCAGTGCTTTAGTAGTCAAATAGATCGAGTCTCCTTGAATAACTGAGTTGTTGAATTATTAAAGCATCTTCTTACTTTCCTTCAGGAGAAGATGAGAGACTTACCTTAAAACGAGAAACGAAATTTAAAGTGATATTTCTTAACGACTTTTGTACAATACATTAATATGATTTAGTGATATTAATTCTTTCTACTATAGCATGTTACCTTGCTGAAATTATATAGAAATAAAATTGCCTAATATAAAAAATGTTCACATTTCCAAACCCCTCTGATTTCCGTGGTTCCCATGTGTGCCCAGGAGATTTGTCTCCCTAGACTTCCCCTATACTTAAAGAAGTGGAAAGTCCTTACCAGAAGGTGATTTTTGTGCTCCAATTTGTCCTCTAAAAGAATGTCTCTCATTTTCTACTAGTAGAAAAAGCCTCAGGAAACCAGCTTAAAATTAGACTTTGTGAATAACTCATCACAACCCAAAGACCAGATTATCAAAGGAACTCAGGCAATTAACAGGCTGATTTTAGTCAAATTTAGTTATGGTACTGCTTTCAGTAACCTCTCAAGTGATTCACATCTTAACAGGAAAAATTCTTGAATGGGGCAGTTAGGGAAACCAGGAGTTTCATTCAACCAATGTTTCACTCACCTTGGATGTTGGCCTGTGAAATCAATTTACCATGATAAAATAAAGGCTCTAAGGCTTTATTCATCCAGGAAAGGCATCTTCAGCAACCTTCCCATTTCCGTATTCACAGAAGGCCCGATCAATTGTTTTGGTAGATAATATTTTTTTTTAATCTCTCTAGGATTGATACAGAAGAGAATAAACAAAGCCACAAACCTACATATTTTCTTAACAACTAACGTGATCTAAGCTTTTCTTTTATCCTAAGGTTGGTGTTTGAATACAGATTTCACAGTTTTGGGGTTTTGCTTTCCTACATACAGAAAAAGCATAAGTGACTTCTGTTGAAAATAGAGTTAAAAAAATAAAGAAAACCCAAGGAAGAGCCTGTGCTGCTTCATGACAGCAAGCAATGAACTGAATACAAATAACTTCCCATCTCTAAAGCAAGCAGGAGATTTAAAAAAAAAAAAAATATATATATATATAACATAACTTATAGAACATAGTGAATATGTATATATCAGTAGACATTGCTCCATAGTAGTTATCTGAGGCTAATATAAAATATTCTAACATTATATATTATATATCATGTTAAAGAAAGTAAAATTCCCACCCAGTAAGGTGTAGAAAATTAAACCAAGTACGTCTGTGTCACGTGAGTCAAAAATTCTATGAAAATATTGAACAAATATGGAAATATAGATGGCAGAGTCATAGTTTAATACATTTTCTCAAATGTCTGGAATCTATAGTAATAAGAATATTTGTTATAAGTTTTAAGTTTCAGCAAAGGTAGGTTGACAGCTGCAGTATATTTTTGGATCAATTTCATTAAAAAAAAAAAAAGAAAAAGAAAACAAAGCAAAGAAAAAGAAAGCACAAAACACTCCACAGATGAAATGCATCAAAAGATGTGATTGGAGAATTGATTGAGGATATTTTGTATTTATGTAGCACGTGTATGTAGTCAATGATATTGCCACACCCTGGACTCAGTAATTTTCTTACGGGAAAAAATATTTTGTTCCTTTAAGTAATCTTATGCTGACATAGATGGTAATTAGTAACAGACACAACCAATAAAGGTTGGGGAGGGAAAACAGGGGACCACAGAATGGATCGCAGCTCTGCACTGTTCCATTTGTGTTTGCTGCAGACAGCACGTAGAATTAAATCGTTTAGAGTGGTGTTGGCAGATGACCCTCCCCTGGTTTCACTGGGTTGTGCTGGTTTAAAGATTGTGCAGGTGGTAAATGTCTTTGTATGTCATTAAAGAGACCCAGCTTTATAATACGGTATTTCTAAATGCTTAGATCGTATTGAACTATAATGATATATAGCAGCACCCAGTATCCAGTTGGATACGGGTATCTAGAGGAGGGAGCACGACCAGGCTAAATGTGAAGTGATACTTCCCAGGAATACTAACCTACTGTTCAAGGTTCAGGATCTTTTTCAGTCAGAGGTGGTGTTTCTATATTTAAGAGTCACTAATGTATATTTTCTCAAGTTATTTGTCAAGTAATTTTTTCACGACATGTAAACTTCAGCATCGAAAACATCTTGTAGCAAACATCACTCCATAGAAGGAATAGATAATTTAGGCTCCGGTCTTGTCTTTGCTTCCTTTGAACTTCCTGAATGATGATTTCACCTGCTGCTTCCTTTTTTCCTAAGAGAAGAAAGAGTGAGCATTTATTCCTTATAAAACAAAAGGAATTCAAGCAATAGAGAAGAATGGTCTAGAAGGTTAAATACTTGAGTCCAAAAGCTCAATTGTAAAGAAACTGTTAAGGAAATCAGATGTAACTTTCATCTGGGGCCTTATAAAGACATTGAAATATCATAGTTCTCATTCTTGGCAATTTAAATAGTCTTGTGCAAAGTATAATTGTGAATGCAATTTTCTAAGAATGAGACTGAGAATTAATTTAATTGAACTCAGGTTAAATTACTTCAACTGAGATAAGATGAATGTTGATTAACAGAGTCAAATGCCAAGTCAATTAAAGTAATTCAACCTTAACAAGAAAATATTTTTGACATATTTATTGACAGGAAGTCACTTGAAACAAGATTACATGTGTTAGCTTTGACAATACCAAAGTTCAGGTATGTTCAGGACGTTACGTGAGCAGGAATTGCCAGCAAAAATATAAAGCTTAAAACTAAACTTCCTTTAGTGTTCATGAAGCTAGAATCTCAAATGGAAATTGTATCTACCAGAGACTTTAAAAAGAAAGAGATAGATGAATTCTATTGGTTGAAGAAAAAAAAAAATTCTCAGATTACTTTGGTTTCATTTTGTGTTTGGTTGGTTGGTTTTTGTATTGTTTTTGGGGTTTTTTTGCTTGCATACTGGAGTTATATGTTAGGTTACTAAATTTGCCTTCTTAATGTTCCATGTGTCAGGAGTAGAGTCACTATGAATGCAGTACTTAAACATTGAGGCAAGGATTTTTCTAGCCAGTGTGTTCAAAGGTTATGCCTCCAGCTGATGAAGTAGATTCTCCAGTCAGCAAAGGAGGAAATAAAGAAAATGGAAGACGGGAGGGCTCTCATTTAATATTACTGATTGAATAGACAATAGGGAAGGGGTGGATAAAAACAATCAGTTTGATTAAAAAATGTTTTAGAGAAAGGTGATAAAAAAGTGTCTGTTTGAATAGTGTGTGGACTGGATGTTCTTCATCCCAGAAGTTCAAAATGGCTGGGTTGTGAAATCGACAGTTAGTAGCAGTGATTTATAATGAATCTGTCAAGTCAGATTGGCATCATATGACAGGAAAATATAGTATCTAGCTTATAAGAAGGAAAAACATGCAACCACAAGCTGATTAGTCTATCCTCAATAGTATTGAAGACTTACGAATAAATACTGAAAGTAAGTATTCAAGTCATGACTGTAAATGAATGACTGTCGGAAAATACTGCATCAGCTTATCAAAAGTAGATTGTGTCGGACTAACCTTGTATCTGTCTTTGATAAGACAACTGATTGATTGTCTAGACAGGGAAATTCAATAGTTTTAATCTAATTTCGGTAAAACATTTGATATAATACCATACAGAGAAAGACAGCAATACAAAATGGTTAAGGATGTTGTGTTGGTGAGAAAATTGCTGGATTTATAGAAGGTTGGTAGTGAAACTAAAAGATAAGTACTGGGACAAATCTTATTTAAGACTTTTCACTGACGTACTCTAATGCCTGGGCAATGGAAATTTGCTGATGCAATGAAGCTGAGAGTCAGTACAGAGAAGGATTGAGATACAGTAAGAATTAGAGTCCTTTAAGAATTTAAGGAATAGAAGTAGAATAAAATTCACTAGTTCAAAGTTCAAGATGTACTTCTAGCAACAGTTCGGGCTATACAATGGAAGTGCTACAGGTAGAAAGGAAGAAAATATTTGAGATCTCCAAGTTAGCTACAGATTGGTCCGGTTGCATGGGGTTTTGAGCAACCTGATCTAGTGAAAGATGTTTGTGTCCACAGCAGGAGTGTTGGACTTACATGGTCTTTAAAGGTCCCTTCCAACCCAAACCATTCTGTAATTACTTGAAATCACAAAACCATAGCAGTTTTAAAAAACGGTTATGCAGCCTTAGGAAGCATCGATCACGCATTTTTAAGAAGGAATTAGTATTGTTATATAAAACACTGGTGAGCCTTCCTCTGCAATATTATGTACAAGGAAGAGATATATTTATTTTCAGGATTAACATGGAAATAGAAAATATATTTACCTAAGAGGAAACTAGAGAAGTTTAGCTGAAATGAAAACAAAAACAAAAGTTGAGAGGTCTATAAATTTATCATAGTGAAAAATGATGATAGTTAACAGCAAGGAGAGGAAATGCGCCTAAAAGCATATAGACACAAAAACAGAGGGAAATAAACATCCCACTAGTTAAGTTCGCCTGGAAAAGAGAAGACAGTTTCTTACCAGAATAGGAGGAATGGGACAAAGATATTCCCTCCTTTTAAAACAGATTTAAGTTGTTTTAGAAAGGATTGTGTAACATTGGTGACTGATTCAAGCAGTTCCTTCAGGTCTGTGTTCCTTGAAGAACCTTTATGTTCCTAAAATAGATTAATCTTTCCTGTTATTTTTTGTTTTGGTTTGAACTCACAAATTTTTATGCAGGCATGCATATGAAAACAAGGAAAAGCAAGGTTTAGGGTCAGTATTGAAATATATTGAGCAGAAAAAGTAGTACCTTCTTTCAGGATCAGCCAATGTGATTTTCATTATGAAATTTTACGTCTTTCTGCTGCATGTTCACATTTTTTGAAATGATAGAAATTGTTACTGTTACATATTCTCTATTTAGTGTCAAATGAGTTCTAGGTGTTTTACTGATAAATAAAAGAAAAGGAGATTATCATGAATATTCTGGCAAGCAAGGCTAAGATTTGTGAAGGCTTACTTATGAGCAGCTTTGAAGTCATTTGGAGATCTGCATATAAAGATGGTTATACCTGTGAAACAGTCTTTGCAGGATCCCACACTGATTTGAGATGTTGCTTAGTGTCAATCATTAAAATCACCATAGAGGTCTTAATAAGAATACTTAGTTAATTACCTTGAAACCTTTTTGTGAGTCATCTGTAATTTACAGTTTTTTGAGATTATGAGATAGAAATTAGCCTGGAGTCAAAGAGGCAACATCGTATAAAATGAGAAACTAAAGTAGAATGACAGGTCTTGTTGGATTGTAGGCTTAATTATAACTCATATTCTTCAGCCAATCATCTCTTTTCAAACACCAGACCAAATCTTTGTATTGCACCACACCAAATCTTTATTTTAGAATTTCATGAAAGATGAGGGAAAAATTTTGCATTTAGAAGGGGGTATGAATTTTGTATGTTAAGTTTGCAGTAAGGTCTGTTGTTGGTTGTCATTTCCCTGGAAGGTCCTTTTTAAATTCAAACTCTACTCAGATGCTGTAGTTTTAAGCTACTTTCAATTTTTGTGTTTGTTTGTTTGGTATTTTTTCATTATTTTATTCAGTTACAGTGTTAAATCTAAATCTTTTGCTTTTAGGGCATAAGAATTCTTCACGGAAACTGCTAAATCTAGTGCACAGAAAATAGAATGATAGAAAATTTCTGTAGATAACTAACTAGACATATATGTCATATAGCTCATCAAATACGGAGGAAATAATTATGAGAAAAGGAGGAGGGAAATGATGGTGGGAAAGGGTCAAAATATGTTCACATCAGAAAAATGTGAAATAGTGTAGAAATCACCACTTGGTGTAGTCAAAGAGAGCTATTTGAATGTCTCAGACAATACTGAACTCAAGAGCACAAATTTAGATGACTTCTCCTACAAACTTTGGCATCTACTTTAAACTTTTTTTAAAAGGCTATATGGGGCTGTAATTCTGTCTTTGAGTTTGGCTATATTGAAAGTAAAAATTACTGTCTGATAATGTATGATCAGTGGTAGAAATTGTCAGAATGTTAACCATTGCTGAAAAGAAAAGCCAAGAAAAAATACACAGATCTGTCAGTTTTGTGGCTTGCATCTTTGATCTCCACTGCATGATAGAGGGATACATTACTCCATTTCACATGGTTATGTATGACCATAAAGTTGTAACATATTGTAAGAGCTAATAAATAATGTCTTTATTCTGAGTAAAAAGAAAATAATAATTAAGAAGTAATTTATGATTTCAAGAAGGTTAAATACGGTGCAGATTCCCTTATTGTGCATAATGTAAATTGCAGTCAAGTTATCAGAACTGTCAGCTGAGCACAGGAGCAAATAGTCACTTCTTCCAACTGTGGAAATAAAGCACTTATGCCAAAACTCAACAAGGTTAGAAACTACACTATAGATCTCCTTTGTCTAACTACTAGACATACCAAATTGAGATCTGCAGACTTTCCTATAACCTGTCAAATAGTTCATAATTTTTTTCCCAGGTATATACCGGGCTGTGGGCTTTGTGGCTTTTTATTTCAACCTTTCAGAAATGCAAGATTGGATTAGCATTAGTATTTCTTGTTTAATTGCTTTCTTGTGCAATATGCTCAAAAAGTTATCAACAGCCAAGTGAAAAAAAAAAATGCTTAAAATTTCCATCGAGTCCTCTATTGTGGATATCAAAGGAGAAACAAATCCATTCCATAGTTACCTTTATTCCACATAAGTATTAAAAACGTTGTTTTATAACAATAACTGACATAATTATCAAAATCAGTATTAAAAAAAAGCAGAGATTGGTCTATATGAACAGCTAAGTTTAATTTTCCTAAGCTGTTGCCTGATTGGAATGAATTACATTAATGTGAGTTGATCAGCATGTGTTAATTACAAATGGAAAATCGAGTTCTTCATATACAATGGAGATATTAATTGAACTAAACTCATACTTTCTTACTGATAATATTAATCAGATGTTTTTCATTGGGTGATTTTCTCTGTGGTCTAATATTATTCAAAATTTACTCATTCATGAGAAATACGTAGACCAGTCTGCACCTGGAAAGAAAATCTGCCTCATCTCTAAACTCTGAAGTTTTCCTGGTAAAATCTCTTTCAGGAATAGGATTAATTCTAATTCTAGTCTACTTCACTATCTATTTCTTATAAGCAAAAAAGTCATAGCTTTTCAAAATCCCTAGAGTCAAAGGAAGATGTTTCAGTTGTCTCTGTACTGTGTTCTGTCATTGCTTTACAGTTATCTACTGTTTAACACCATGCACATATTTTTGCTCTGTCAAAAGGCATCAGAAACAAATCTTATTCTATAGATACAACCTCCTTTAAGATTACCACTTTATCTAGGAGATGTAGTGGGCTGAGTAGCCTACAATGTGCGTGACGAATATGGTGACCATAAAGTCATATCATATCATAGAATAAAGCTAAAAATTAATGTCTTTATTATGATTAAAAAAGAAAACATAGTCTAAGGTAGCAGGAACACCCATTTGGAACTCTGTTTATATGAATCTCAGAGCATTATGTCATTATGCTTTCTCAAACTGCTATGGCAACAAAGCTATACATGATGAGGGCACAAAATTGTTGTGGTCTGAGGTTTTCAGTCTGTCTTGAATTCACCAAGGGCTTGGAAATGTAAGGGAACTTTTTTGTTCATGAACTCCTATTCAGCAATCAAAAAGGGCTGAGTGCATGTCAGAGTTAATCCCTATCAATTTGTGGGTCAGAAGAATCAGGACAATATTTTTAAATACTTACTGCAGAACAAGGGAATGGTCTTCTGTTGAAATACAGCAGCAAAAAGAAATGACGGGATGTTTTCACCTGCCAAGTTTCTCAGGAGCTTAGCAGCATCTATTGGAGACTACTTTTGTGACAGAGTAGAAGAGACTTAAAGTAGAAAATGGTGGGATTTTATAAGGCACACAAAAGCATCACTTGACAAAAGATAAAGGTTCTGATAAAGCATTCAGATAGTATTAAGCTTGCAATACGTAACGGTATAGTTTACCCTACTGCCAAAAAACAAGCTGAAAGGCTTCCCAAGAAAAGGAACAGAAACAATCTGAGAGTTGCAGACAGGTAAAAGTTAAAAGTGACGAAACCCATAACTGGGCTAACTTACCATTAAGTTTGCTTAGTAGCCTATAATAAAAGGGAGTACGATCGTCTTCTCCAAGTTAAATGCTAAAGTTAGGTTGAATAATAGGATACAGTGTTCCCAACTCCTAACAGGCATGGTGATAAAGACTTGCATTTCACACAAATTCTGAGACTGAAAAGACCGTTATTGTAGTTTCTTGTGTTTCAGATAGGTGTAAACTCAGTGTGACAGAAAACACTTGTAGGTCTTCTTTCAGGCGCAGCTATACTAGTAGGATGGAAAGGTAAGTCAGGCCTCTTGCAGAGAATAATTACTTCCTTTAAATAAATTATAGTGAAGATTGAATAGACTGTCAACAACATGTTAATCTCCTTCAATTCTGCTGCCAGTAACTGTTCCGCACAGACCATAAAAGAGATTCCGATTTGACTTTTAGATGCCTGGCCATCTGTTTCCTGAACAACTTGTATGAATTGTTTGAAGGAATAGAAATTTGGCAAGCACATGTAGCTTAACCTGTCCATTCGTTCATGTGAGCTGCATCGTTAGCAGTACGCTATCTATAGTCCACAGTTGTCCCTCTCTTTTACAAGTCTGAAGTAATTATGTGTGTGTAACACACAGCCTGTCACACCAGGAAAGTAAATTGTTAATACTGCCTCATATTTAAGTAATCTGTCTGTCAAAACATTACTTGTAACAAAAATAGATAGAATTAATATATGTAGGGTCTCTCTTGACAATTAATGAAACTCCTCCCCATCCCACAAAATCTTACATGACAGTTATATTTTTCCATACATAGGCTAGCCCTGGTGTCTTCAACAAAGCCGGCTTTTACAATGGAAGAGATACAGCTGTTACCATTGGTGCAGTTAGCTTAGAGTTGTCGAGTCCTGGTCATTGATTTCATATCCTAGATATTACTGCAATAGTATAAAGCTCTTGTTATGCTCTCTGACTGTTTCAGGTGAGTTCGATGCTGTAGTTAGATATAAGATGTAAAGTCACACTGAAATGAACACATTCAATTGTTTTTGTTGTGATTTTTCTCTTTTAAATAAAATTATTCACTTCTCTAAATGGTTATGTGGACCATAAAAGCTCATTTATGAGTTCAACAAAGCGTTTAGTAGAATTGGCTGTTTACTTTTAGAAAGGGAAACAGATGGAAAAAGTTTGAAGCCCTGCAATGTCACCACCACAATTGTATTTGGTAAATTTCACGGCATACAGGTCAAGGCTACATTAAGGTATGGCAAATCATGTTATAATCATGATTTGAACTAATTTAATTCTTCTTCCTGGAGCGGATCAATGCTAGAAGACCTGCCAACCACTAAAGTGGAGAAGTCTGAAGACAGACCTCTTGTTAGCATTATTAGTAGTACACTAGATTTCTTGCAGCTAAAATAAAACTTAAGGAAAAAGATGAACCAGCTATGTTTCACAAATGTGCCCTGAGAATTGAAGCATAACAATAGAAGTGCAGATAGTGAAAAGCGTCTTTAAGAACTTAGTATTGGTTTAATACTTTAGAACTAGAGGGTTGCTTCTGTGCCTTTTTTATTGTCAATGAACATTGCATATTGGATTTAAATGAGAATCACAGGAAAGAAAAAACAAAAACAAACCAGAAAAAAGTCAGCCAAGACCTGCATTTGTACATTTAAAAAAGCATAGCCAGTAAAATGCACTGCAGAAGAAAACCAGTGCAAATATAACGTCTCTCTTTTTCATATGTTTGTTTATTAGTAATTGTCTTAAAAATATTTTCTACAATTTATTTTGTATTTTAGTGTTTGAGGACAAAGTTTTCTTCAAATGCATGAAAAGGATGCATGTTATCATGTAATCTCATAGGTCATGACATACGGCTATTACTTAACATTGCATAAAAAGTTTGTGAAAGTTCTGGATTCCCTACTGGCATTTTTGTGCATTAGCAATAGCACTACTTCAATGTCATTCTTGTCACTGTATGTGAACAAGCTGTTACCTGATTGACTTAACCTTGAGATCTGATTTTTAAAAGCACAGTGTGTTACACTCTGCGTAAAAATCCGTAATCACTAGTCATAGTTGGTATGAAGCCTATTGTGAGTGTTCAACACAATTTTGACCTGAGAAAATGTGTGGTGATATATACATATTTTAAGGGACTTTTTAAAGTCTTTTTTTTCAAATGCTTATTTGAAATAAGATCTTCCCCCAAAGGTCACTTTTAGTATTTAAATTTGGTGCATATTTTCTTCACCTACAGTAATGCAATTTGTACACAGCATATTGTCTGTTAATGTTATGAGGTATCATTTTGGAAATGCTTAATGCTTCAAGATTAAGACTCAACACTGATCAAGTATCCCTAATTTATTTTTTGGCCACTCTATTACAGAGCTTTTTTTCATACTGGATAATTTCCCTGCTTCCTCTGGTTTCACTTCCTTATCCCTCTTCCTTGTATGAGCTGGGATCACCTTCAAAGCAAAAGATTTCTGAGGGGCTGAACAATGGTACTATGGTACTATAGGTGTACCTGACCTCTCTTAATTCAGTCAAAATAGGTCCACGGCAGTGCAGGGGGGAAGGCAGGCTTGCTTTGAGCAGACCTTTCTCTTATATCTTCTTTGAAGTAACTTCTGTAGGCAGGAGCAATGAAGCCAAGGTTGCAAACTGTGCTTCAAGGGTGAAAATAGTCCTGAAGACTTGGGCCAGCAAATGCTGGCAGAATTTCACAGCATCTGGAGTCATTGTCCTAGAAGTCCATGCTGCGTTCACAAAACCACAGTGTGGCGTCTATATGAGAGATCTCTTCAGCGTGGCAGAATGTGTGTTTCTTTTAGGTAGTTAGTCATCACCAGCTAAAAATAAAATCTTTAGACCAATTTAAGAAAAAGATATAAACACAAATCCAAATTTAAAGATGGATGTTGTGGATAGGCATTTTAAATTTTCATACATTTGGAAAGCATTTACTGGAGGAAAGCACATACCTTAATTAGAGAGAATATTTTCTTTCCCTTCCACATCTTTTGATGGAAGTCTTAAAAAAAAAATCTTAAAACATTTTAATTTGGAGATAGTGTCAGGCAATACCATAATTGAAGAATTCATCATGCTGCTGTTTGTGAGTTTTCTGTCCTTTCGTTTCTCTTATTTTCATATTTTTGTCTCTTCTTCCAGGTATATATAGGATTTTTTTAAATTATATTGTCTTTCCTTCTTACATGGATGAGCTTGCATTCACTGAATGACACCACCTTTGTGCCAGTATCAGCAACTGAGGTTTAGAAAGAAAGAAAGAAAGAGAAGAGGAGAAACTGTTTTGATACGACTGCAGTCTCCATACAAATTGTTACACTTTTTGTTGATGATTTAAAAATTCCACTCCTGCATAGCTTTCAATTTCTTGGATTAATTTAGAGATAGTTTAGATAGATAAATGGAGAAAGATGCAAAGGAGACAGGGAACGTGGAAGGGAACAGAAGATTAGTATAAAATATTCCTCCCTTATGCTCTAGAAGGTGTGCATGCTTGCAGAAACAAGCGAGTGTGTTGTTAGTGGTTGACTTCCTGGAGCAGAGCTTGGAACGGGTTCATGTCAGGCATAGCCTAGAAGCAGCAAAGAACCACCTTCTGTTAGTTACTATAGCAAATTTAAAGTTACAAAAATCTCAAGAAAGTTTTGCTGTCTTTGAGTTCATTAAATAACCATTATTTTGTTAAGTATTCCCATGAGACGTATCAGCTTATTTCTACTTAAATGGATAGTTTTAAAGCCTCTGAAGTCCCTAATAATTTACATACTATAGTGAAGTATGTAATTCCTTGTCACTAATTTGGTACTTTGTAACTACTGTCATTTTTCGTAACTTCTCAATGTCTTATAGATAGCATGAATGAATCACAGAGTCTGAGGGAGTTTGGCTTTAAACCTCACCATACAAAAAGTAAAGGAATTTAGTAAAAAAAACAAACAAACAAAAAAACCCAACATGAAAATAGACTGCCTGCACATCGCCGTTCTGCAGCAAAACTGACAAAAGGAAGGATTCCTGACTAACGGCAGTTCAAAATAAGCACAAAGAGCAAACAGCAATCAGAGATGAAATAATGAGGTGGGAATCCCAGTCCCTCTGAATCAACTACTAAAACCAGCAAGTCTGATATAGCTCAGCCTTTATCCCGACCAGCTAAGCCTCTATCCTTGCTGCAAAAACTACAGTGGTTCCACAGAGGGATGCCTGCACAAACTAAGAGGGATGACTTCATAAAGGTGAGTGGAACATACTTGGGGATGTACCTGGAGAGGCGTGGAGGGGGACATTCTGGCTTTGACAAGAATTTGGGGATTGCACAGAAATTATTATAGAGTGAAGCAAAGAAAAAGCTTGGAAGTGAAGGGATAAGGTTGAACTGGGATGGAACAAATGCAGAGGAATGGAAAGAAACAGACATAAAAAGGCCAGGGATGTGTAAGGCAGGCTCTTGGTCAGTGCACTTGTCTCACTAACCCTGTAGTTGATCATCATTTCTCAGGTGGTTAAACTCTATTTTTAACCACTTTCTGTGTGAGTGTGCTCTCTGTTCTGTGTGTGTAACCCAGTAGCAAACTTCAAGGCAGAACAGCTGGCAAACAGGAGAAGTCTGGGTGATGGTCAGTGGGAAGACCAAGGGTCTGGGAGCTAATCAGCTGGTGACCTGGGGTCTGAAAGCTGCACCCCAGAGAGAAAGGAGCACCTGGGAGACAGACACTGCTGAAACCTGGGAAAGGGGTTTTGCCCTGAGAGTCCTGAGAAAACAGGACTGGGTTATTCGTGCTGTCCCTGTTTTAAGCGGGTGCGTGTGAAGTTACTCTTCCGTCTGTGTTTGTTTGCAGGTGGCTGTGCCTGTACAGGCCTTGTGTGTGTCCATGACGGTTTAGTACTCAACCTTACTCCTGGTGAGACGTGGAAATGGGGACGGGAGCAGCTCCTATCAGCCAGCCCCAGAGGGAATGGGCCACCTGCATCATTCACACCGCTGTATTTTGGCTGTATATGTGAATTAAATATTCTATCTACTAATCTTAGCACTTCAAAACTGAAAGGTCTCTGAGCACTCCCAGTAGTCTTTTTTTTTTTCTTTTGAGGGGAGGGAGGGCAGGGGTGTGAGTTTTGGGGGGGATTGTTGGTTGGGATTTTTTTCAATTTAGTGTATCATTAGCTTGGGTCACAGTTGGAGTGGGAGTAAGAGAGGAAGAATTATTAGAAGTCATTAAACATAGATGTGCAACTATCTGTTTTGTGTTCTTTCTCAGTGAAAAATTCATGTTGCAGCTGGACTCTGTACAAATCTGGATTGTCAGGAAGTGACCTGAGGTAGCCTGGCTCATCTCCCTGCAGGCCATGTTTTAGATGGCTTTGATGTTTAGGGTATCCAGCCTGCAAACCTGTACTGAAGTTTTGCTTCTGGAAAAGAGATTCTAGTTCCGGACTCCTTTACTTTTTCAATAATTCATGTTTCATGCATTTCAGTGTCATGTCTTATAGCACAAGTCTGAGGTGCAATTTTGTTGCCATGAAAAGTTGCAGACAAAAGCACTTTCTTTCAAGAGTGTGATAAAGATAAAATACTGTAGGGCAGGTTATCATAGTATTGAAAGGACTAAATGAGGTTAGAGATAGCTTTGGGGTTTTACTTTGTGTAGGAAAAAAACCACTTTTGTGAAGAAAAGCGACTAATAAGTTGTATCACCTGAAGGAGAGCACATTCTTTTTTGTATCTATTGAGGTTATCATAGAACCTTACTGGGGCAAAACAATAAAGATAGAGAAAAAAATATTATTGATTTAGATGTAAAGGGAAGCATAAGACTTGAAAATATTTTCTATCCATTTTTTGAAACAAATGTTACTGCCAAAAATTTTAAGACATGGAAAAAAATTTTTATTACACTGATATTTTTATTTGCTGCTTTTACCTCTTAGCAATATATTTATTTAACTAGTTACCGACACAGTAAGAGTTTAGAAAATCTGTTTTCCAAGTTTAGGTTTTACCCATATGGGCATAGTGAGAGGTGATACCCCATAATCTGAGGTGTCTTCCTGGGAAGATATCTTGGATAATATTACTGTTGCATGCCACTTTATGAAACAAATAGAAAGCACTTTGATTTCATTTAGCTACTAATCCTCAAATGTAGAAATGCAGCAGGCAGCACTGAGGCATAAAATGTTGACCTAAACAAGATGTACTGCCATCTGATCTTGCAAGCTTTACTTAATATTTTCCTTACCTTTCATATCCTGTTGCATCAATACATTTAATTTTAACCAATGACTTTTCTAGAAAATCTCAATGTTTTTGTATGTAATACCCATCAGAAGTCCAGAAAATCATCATTCTCCAACTTCAGCATATTCAAATGTCATTGTTGCCTATGAAAATGTATAGTCCTAAACAACCCTTTCTCATGGTCATACATTACCTTCTTCGCTTTTGGCTCTATGCAGATATGACCGTATGGTTTGAGGCATGGAAAATTGTTCTCAATTTCAGAGCTTGTTTGTCCTCCTATTTAAGAAAGGGTAACACTTCACAGCTGATAGCATATATTTTTAATTGAATGCCTCAAGTTATATTTTGCCTTAATCTAACCTACAGTGCGGTAGGGGGTGAGCACATAATGTTGCTCATATTCCTTTAATTGTAAGAGGACTATCTTATTTAAAAGACTGAGATCTCAATTGTGTGTGCTTTTTAAATTAGTTTAGTTTAGCTCCTGTCAATGACGATCTTGCTCAGGGAAAATTCCTTACTCTTACAATTGAGTTGTAAGTTTGTCTTGTAAGTCTGTTTGTAAGTCTGAGAATTGTAAGTACTTCTTCAACTGTTGTTTTTGTTTGTTTAATGTGGGAGAAGATATTAAATCAAAATGGAAATTGTTCACAAAATTTAAAAAATAGAAATTTAATTTTGGTGGAGCCAGTTGAACAGAACATAGAAGGCCATCTGTATAGGAATAGTAAGTCCATTACAATGAAATTTCATAGGTGAACAATCCAAGTGACAAAACAAATAATGTGAAAATGTCTAAGTTTCAGTGTACCTTTACCCTAGATTCCTCTGCTATCTTCTTAATGCCTTCATTACCATTGTCTGGGACATAATGTCGTGTAACAGAGGGTGACAAATTTTTTTGTGTAGTCCACTCTTTCAAATCAGGAAGGACTCTTGTTGCCCCAAAGTTTAGTAAAGAGAGACCATTTCTGCAATAACAGGTAATACTGCCATAATATTGGGGGGCTGGGGGTGGAGTAGAGAAGAAAACATAAGAACTTTTAAGAGAAATAAAATTATCTGAAGTATCATTTTTCATCAATGAAGGAAAATTTGAACATGAACTAAAGAACTCTAAGAGGTCTGAAATTGGCAGTCATATCACACTGAAAGGATGCTGTGACTGATTGTGGTTCAACTACAACAGAGATGTTACTGAAACACTAGCTGTAAATGTAGCTGAAAATCAATGATAAAAGACAAAAGACAAGAATTTTGACTAGAGTAAAACAAAGGTTTTTCTATGGCAATGGTTCTTGAGCAATAGTGTGATGAAAATTGACACCAGGCAAGCTGATACGCAGGAGGGCCTTGACACACCATATAGTGTGAGTTCTGCTGTTTCTGATTGCCGTATCATTTAAGGCAGCTAAAAATACTTTCCTACTATCACTTTTCTATGTAAACAACTGTTAGAATTGCTAGTGAAGACAACCAAGGTGGGAACATCTATGAGAAGTTTTCTATTTAATAGATAATCTATGTCACTGCTAAATACACCCATTCTGCTGATGTAAGTTAGTTTTCTTGGTGCTACACTGATTGCAGATAAGGCTTGAGACGGAAAGTTCTGCCTCATATGTATTTTTTTGTCCTTTGGAGTTTGTGAGAAAAATTACCTTTGCCTCATTTCTGTAGATTACAGTATGGTAGTGGAGATTTTACTTAGAAAAAGGAAGAAAAAATGTAGTTAAGTAATCATCATGTATTCATTGTTCTTGGCCCTCTGTGCTTCAGGAACTCAAAAATAACAGTATATTGTACGACTACTCTCTCTTTTCAGTGCCTCTATTGCCTTCTGATAATTACCAATAACTTTTATACAGGAAATTTATACATATGAAATATTGGAGGGCTTCAGTCTTGCCTGAAAACTTGTTGATGGATATAACAGCTATCTAAGGTATAACAGCAACAGATAATTTTATTTGTTAAACTTGACAGTGTTTCTGCTTCCCTGGAACCATTAATCTCTTCCTTTAAATTGATTAGTGAAGGATTTAGATCCTTCTGTAACAGTTTGTTATTGTCCTAAGCCATTGCTTTCTGATTCCTATTTTAGCCAAGGTATACATGTCTTCCTTTTTTCAGTTTCAAAAGTAGCTTTCAAATGTCGGCTTAATGTCATTTTTTGAATTCTCTTTGAACTGCAAACAGCTTATTGGCAAGGCAATAATAGGGCTATATAAGGGATCTCTGTCATGCCACATATGCAATTACTGTCATGGTATGCACCTTATATTAAAATCTAAAAGATTTATTTGGTTTCTATTCAACATAAGAAGTTCATTGCCAGTTCTATTACAAGTCTTTCTAGGTATCTTCTTTCTGTTAAATAGCTATTTATATTAGTTTTACATCATGGATTAATTCTTGGGACATTGTAGAATTCATGGCTAATGGAGTGGGCCTTGTGAAAAGATCACTTATCCAGGTTTTACAGGTAACGCAAAGTGTTTCTTGGTGTGTAAGATGTATTAAAATAAAACTAACAACACATTTTAGGATATTACTACAGAATATTTTCAGGGCTTATGAAATTTCTTTCATGATATAATTACACGTCCTTGCTCTCACTTAAGCCACAAAACTAATTTCCTGAGTATAACTGTTAGAGGCTAGAATCAAGTGCTTTATTTTAAAATTTATAGAATATTCAAAATACTGATAAAAACTGCTGCCATTCGTTACCTGGTATTCCATAGGTATTCAAACTTTTATCAGATCACTTAATGACAGACGGGGCCACTTGCTTTTTAAAAATAAATAAATACAGTTGAACTAGATGATTGCTGCCGGTCCCTTCCAACTGAACTATTCTATTCTAAATAAATAAATAATCACTGGTTCTCTAGCATTTTATAGAGATAATAGTGTCTGGTTCCATACTTGTTCCTGGAAAAATATATTTTCTTAAGGCCATTCTAAAGGAATAAAGTCCTTAGGCCAAGCTTCAGGCTGAGAGTTTACTTGAAAAAATAATTTTTGAAAAATAATTTCTGGATTTTCTGTGAGGTTAAGTTCTACTCTTTGTATTGAACTATGTAGAAAGGTTGACTTCGCCCATTTTGTGGAATTTAGGGAATAGTTAAGAAGAAGCTAAGAAGACTTTTTTGACTTATGAATGAGACACTTCATGATAACCGTGGTAGTCTGTGAACCAAGATTATTTTTCTCCTCTCTCATAAACTTTGTTCTTGGTACACGAAATCTGCAAATAAACATAATGTAACTTTTTTCTTAATCTTTTATGGTTTCTGCTTCAAATTCTTTTATGCAACTATTTCTCAATTAACTTGCATTTCAAATTATTGTCTGTCAAAGGACGATTTTGAATACTGATTTCTTTCAGGTCAATTTATGTTGACCTAAACAGTACCATATGCCATTTTTTTCCTTAAGACTTGAAGTCAGACATAGAATCTGGTCCAGTGCCATTAATGTAAACTTATGTCTTTGTACTGATATGACTGTGTGTTCAACCAGGCTTTTAGATGTTCTTTGCTTCCAGATTTGTGCATTATAGTTTTAAGCCTCTTCAGATCTCCTGGAAATCAGCAGTGACTATGATAATGGCTTTTCTTTACATATCACTTTTAACTGTGGTAGACATTCCAGGTCAGGTTGGATGGGGCTTTAAGCAACCTGATCTAGTTGAAGATGTCCCTGCTCATTGCAAGGAAGGTTAGACTAGATGACCTTTAAAGGTCCCTTCCAACCCAAACCGTTTTATGATTCTGTGAGAGTTACAAGTAGAATAACACAGGACTCAGAGAAAATTAGTCTGAACTAAGCAAGAAAGACAGTTGTCTATAATTACTGGCATAAGATTACAGCAAGACACAGTACATACACTGTATGTACAGACACTGTAATTCCTTTATGGCATCCTGTCTCTGTTCTGTTTGCAAAGCAGTACTGGCGTGAATCGACACTGGCTCATGACTTTGGATCAACTTACTATTTTCTTAAAACTCTGACCCATGTAATATGAGAGGGAAGAACTTGATTTCTGCATTTTACCATCCCTCAGCATATCCAACTTTTATCCATTCAGTCTCCACCAGAAGTGTTCACCAGTTGACACACCTTCTGTAAAAGGTGAGAATGTAGTAACTTCTCATCTGTCAAAGCAAAAACTGTTCTCTTCACTCTGTAATGGGCTGTTGTACTCAAATACTATAAAAAGTTATGACTTTGCTTTTTTCTCTCTAGAAGCAATCACATTCCTTATCACTGAGAAAAAAAAAAACAACTGTGGGACAAAAAAGGCATAACTTCAGAGCCCCAAACCCCAGTGGAACTCAGAGTGGGTCTGGAGAATGCAAAGGATTGGTGAACTAAGGTAGGAAACATTACTGTGTTAAGCAATTATTTCAGCTTTCTCTTTCCATTTTTCATACTCTGAGACTTATGTTAAAAAAAAAAAAGAAAACACAAACAACATATTTTGCACTCAGCAGATCTGAGTTTAAATCATTTCACTGCTGTACTGTATGAGATTAAAAAAATTCAATACAAGAATAACAGGGGTGTTTATGCTCTCTGGCAAAATTTTAAAAATAAGTAGAGTATGAAGGAAAGCTGTACTGTTAGAATGCTCACGTAAAAAATATCTTAGATGTGCTGCATGTCTTTACTGTTTCTACATAAAGCTTATCAGCATTTATCTATTGTTTCTGCAGTTTAAACAGAAAGCGAAAACTTTTTTCCGGAAAAAAAGTAATGTCTTGAACACTTCCATGAAATGGAATTCAAAATCTGATTGTTATGGAAAATACCACAAAGTAGTCACAACAACACTGGCAAATTGTGAATGTGGAGATCAGAGGTAGAACCAAACATCTCTAAGCCTTCAGGGATGTGAAAATGTTATGGTATTCACACACCCTTAAACAGGCTTATTCTTGTTTTTAAAAGCTTTTTATTACTTTGGAGGAAAACTATTCTCTGTGCTACAAGATAATGATGTTCTCATTTTAGATGGGTAAATAGAAGCTCTTTGGTTCATGAACTCTCTTGATATTTGTAAAGCTTACCTCACAATCAGTTATTTTAAGATAAGTAGTTTCATTACATATCTTAAAGCCAGGTTACCCAAAAGGGTTGTATTTATACAGTGTCATTCCTCAACTTAACGAAGTTTTACATTCGCTGTCTATTTTGTTTATTGCCTAAATGCCTGTGTCTGTTTTAACTTTTGAGAATCTCATAAAACCTCATTTTTCTCTCTGTGAGTTCTAGGCTTCATTTTTGGCTGGGATGGTTGTATTTTGAGTAAACAATAACTAACATTGGCTTATATGTCAGCATTTTTTTAAAACCCCATTTATATAAACCTGAAAATTATTTTAGAGTGGAATTCCAGGACTTTCACATGGATATTATGACTAGGAGCAATACGTAAAGCCTTGATATTAAGAAATTTTCACTTAGGCAGTTTCAGAGACAGATAATATAATCACAGACCTGTACCTCTGTCTCAGTTAAACAGATCAACAGACCCTCTTTTGTGGTCAATATATTCCTTTCAATTTTTGTTACTGTGACCTTGGAAATTTAGGCTTGGTCGCTTTCAGCTATTTCATTAACATTTTGAAGTTCACTAGTATCATCTCCTTCCTAGTGGTAATTGATAAGAGCTGAATACTCACTTTAGATCATGGCATTTCAGACAGGTAAAGCAATGCACCTCCTTATGTTTATGTTTTGTACTGTTTACCACAACATCACATATAAAAGGCATGGGAAGACAGAATATCTATGAGTGTTCACAAGATATGCATCTGCTTACTTCACATGTACGTGTCTGATGGGTTGTACGTGACACTGAAAACATATTGGGACCCCATTCACCAGTGAATCATTTTAGTTTTATACAGCTATATAACTCCACTTTGCTAAAAGACTACAGAAGCCTAAAACAGGAGAAAAACAATGGTAAACGATATTCAAAAAACTGTATTTAATGTGAGAAACAGGCGGACGTCACCTCAGTGTGTTCATCTGTCATGACTTTTGCACTTGTGCAATTACTGATCTATCCTTTAAGGGAGAGGTAAGTTTCAAAGCATCTTTATATGCCTTTTTTCATTTGTTTGTTTTTAAATTATCTGTTCAATGACACCCCTGCCTTTCTTCCCCAGGTTAATTTCTGGAAAATTACGAGAGTTCTTACTCTTGATGAATCCTCTATAGTAGTAGAAGAGATTTTCTTAAACTTCTCTGAGTCTGTTAAACTGCTCAGAATCTACAAGTTTTCCAGGCAAACCACCTAAGTCATAGACACAGAGACCCTGTGTTTCTTCCAAATGCCTGGTTACAGTAATGCTGCTGCTTCAGGAGGAAAAGTAAAGAAAAGGATGTATATTAAGCCATACGTGGAGTTTTTGAGGATGCTTTTCAGACAAATCCATGACTTGTGGGACACAAAAGAAGCTGTGTAGTTATTACAGACAAAGCTTTCCTCTTTCCTCTCCTTTCTTCTGTCCCTACTCCCTTTTTCCTCTTTCTGTACCCCGTTCTCTGCCAGTCAAACCCTGTTCATTTGTTTTAATGGCCTCACTTTACATGGCACACCAAGCAGGCAGTCTCCCAGAGGCTGGAACTAATGCAACACAACTGGAAATTTGCCTTGAGTTTGTTCTTATATTTTTTTTCTCCCTTCAACCATTCAACGTTTGAGCTGGACAAAGAAAAGTTATGAGCAGCCTGTTCATACTACAGATCCAGTTTCACACAGCTGATCTTACTGAAGCAGGAGTTTGTCAATATCCTGAGCCTCTTGTGCCAGGATCTTGTCCAGCATTTTAGGAAAAACAGGTCCTGAAATCAGAGCATATGGAATTAATTAAGACCCTTTATGTGGGGTCTTGGTGATAAGGAATGTGTAGGCGGGAGAATCCACAGAACAAACTCATCGGGGTGCTGAACAATTTCTGTGGGTGCCAGCACTGAAGAAGTAGCATTTTAAGAGCTAATTGCAGATCAGCACTTTTGAATAATAAGCACGTTAGGTACAAATGTTGAAAAATGGACAGAACTATTTAAATTTGCCCATTTTCCATACTGTAGCTTCTCTTCATTGCAGTAATTACAACTTGCATAATTATAAATTATTACTTGCAGAATATAAGTTATCCTTTTCTTTATATAGTTTAAACTCTAGCTATTCAAACCCTACAAAAATGTGATCACTAAGTACTAGGCAGAAAATACGTGTCTCAATACTGCTAATTCTTGTCTTCATCCACAGCTCTCCTCCATGGAGGAATGCAATGAAGTATCTGTTCCCTTCTGATGTGTTAGCATTACACATAGTTATGCTTTGGTATACTTTAAACTGCAGAGGAAACTACATATACTTAGAATTTAATCGGATTTTAACATCACAGCATCACAATCTGTTTTTAATATAATGGATCATATAGAAAAAGAAGAATCTTAGATGTGAAACAGTAGTCATACAGTCACGTCCCACTCCCAGGAAAGAGGAAGGGTAAGTGACTTCAGATTCATAAATCCCCAACAGCACAGACTAAGGTGATATAAATCTAAAAGTCCATATACAAACATGTATTAGTTTCCCAAAATGATTAGTATAACAAGTCCACGATAACTGGTTAGGTATAAAACAAATTATGGTAAGCAGTGAGGTATCCATTGTGTTACTTAACAACAGGTATACAACAACTTATGGTCGTTACTTAACAACTCTAACTGTGACTTAACAACTCTAAAAGAAAAGAGAAACTGAGGGATAGAGAAAGGAAAAGACAGACAATAAGACAGAGATAAAGAAATCACTGGTCCTTGTTCCAGCGTCTTTTTCAGGGAATCTTCCCAGGCATAATCTTCTTTCTTGGGAAAAATCTTCCCAGGCATGATCATCATCTTTGTTTCTCTCCAGGGGCAGTTATTTTACCCTTGTATGTTTGCTGAATTAGCACAGTCCACTCCCCTTGCCAAGGACAGCCTTCTCTCAGGTTTTTCCCTTCTTCCAGGTGACATGCATCATGATTTGGGTGGAGAGATGAGTACCATAGTCATAAATGTTTAGCATGATCTCTATAATCTTCATTAGCATATGCAGGGTTGTGCGCTTTCATATGCATCTCGAGGATAATGAAGCAACGGTCACTTATCAGACACAATGGCCTTTGAGAACCAACAACTAGCAAGCTCACCACACGTGCGGCAGAACTATGATGTCTTCCCAAAATAGTCCTCCCACTGCTTTTCCAGCACCTGCGAGCCTTATCAGTTCTTTGAATGTCAAGCCTGCAATGTTTATTTCCTTGTGAGCATTTGAGGTATTCCATTGAAGGCTTGGAGGGTCTTCGCCCCTTCGTCAGGGAATTTACAGGCTATCTCTTACACGTACGTGCTGCCAGGCTTCACCGAAACAAGAGTAGTAGAGTTCTTCTCTAGGACAGATTCAAAACAACTTTAGAATCTATTTCTAATATCAGATGATTTTTTAATTTTTTTTTCAGTGTGTTCAACTTGCTGTTAATAGACTCACCTCTATGCTATTAATTTTCTCTGTTAAATCCCTGCTTTCATTATTTTTAATAAAAAGTAGATTTTCATTAGAAATTCCGTTACTCAGAGTAGAATAATAAAAGTTCACAAAACAGTTTAAAATTAACCATTTAAAATTGCATCCGTACAACTCTGATTTATCTGCAGCTATTTTTATTCTGTGTGTCCAAGGTATAATCTTGTACCTAATAACTTTTGCACAGCATTTAATGCTTGTTCTCTTAGGAGAACCATGATGGAAACTTAGCTCTACTTTTGCCACCTTTTGTTTATTTTTATGTTTAGAACCTTTCTCTTTCGCAGTGCATGTCACAAATTACCTGCTATGTAATTATTGCATCTCTTAACAGACTTTACCAGTAAGGTTGTTGAATAAGCCTTCTCTCCCCCTCATTTTTGGTTGTGTAACTTACAATTGTGTCTCTTCTTGGCTGTTAGTCTATTAGAAGAAATTGGAAGCCTGTGGAATCTCAAATTGAGGTTGATTTAGTTTCAGCTCAATTCTTTCCACAGTAGTTGTCCTGAGATGTTATGGTGAAGGTATATGAAATATTAATCTCAAACAAAAGGGAAAAAAAAAAGTAGATCTCAGTGTGCATGATTTATCTGGTTACTTATCTTTCTTTCTGCTTGTGATTTGTACTACCGTTGCAGAAAGTTTTATCACCATCTCCTATATGTTCTCAGCCTCTCTATTTTAGCAGCCAACTATTTTAATAGTCTAGCTAAGATTGTTTACTTCTCTATTCATTAAGTTCTGTTAGCAATAATAAAATTATTTACTTCCTGAATTAGACTTTTATCCCAATTACCATCAATGTCAAATCAGTGTCTTTAATGAAACTCAGGGGAATTTCTAATCTTATACCACTGCACTCGATAGTGTAATCTAAGGCATAAACCTAAAGGCCAATCAAGAAATGAAAACTTTTAACTGGATTGAATAAAGCTAGCCATATACATTTACACCCAGTTCTAAATATGTAAGTAAGGATACCAATGAAGAAAGTCACTCAGGGAGAAAGCTTTATTTGAGCAAACATAAAGCCATTTGATCAGGGAGAAATTATTCTAAGAACAAGGAAACAAGAGAAGAATACAATCGTGTGTGACGTTTGAGAGTTTATTAAACTCTCAATTGCTAGATGTCATTTTAAATACACAAACTAAAATAAAAGATGAAGAAGCCTCAGGGAAAGGCATGTCATTAGCAGAAGTACGAAGAGGATACAATGATCATTTGTTGGCTCAGTTGAAGACAACGATTTCCTACTCCTTTATAACCTCACGACATTTATGCATGGGCCACGACTTTATCTTGAAAAGCTATGGGGCAATACACTGTCTTTCTAGTCTTTCCCTGTACTGCACCTAGCAAAACAGTGGTGCTGTGGTGGCGATTGATAATACTTCCCACAACTCATCAATAAGGAAATAATAACCTAAACGGAATGTAAAATCTTTGCAAAAAGAACAAATTGTCAAAGTAGTCTTGTTAAAGGAAAACAGTAAACCAGACAATCGGAGAATTATGTCAGTGTAAATTTTTAGGTTGCTAACGTGGTGTTTAACTTAGCAAGGTTATGAATGTTTCTTTATTTCCATAGAGAAGGTGCCATACTGAATACCAAAAGATTGCCTAGCTATACCACTTAATTGGTTTTGAGTTTGCAGGAGACTTTTCCTGAAAATCTGAAAAGAAATAAAGAAGCAGACAGGGAGAGATTTTTTCTGCAGAGGTCAAGAATTGAAAGTAAAAACTCTTTTTCAAAAAGTAAGAAAAAGTAGATAGTATTTTTCTGACTCCTCTAACAAGAAGTGGCAGTGCATTAACATAAGCATGCTTTAATTTTTAAAAAGAGAGAAAGAGAAGGAAATTGGAATGATAAGATATTAAAGCATATGGAAATCAAGAACAAGTGTGTACACAGCAGCAAGTGACCTTCTTGTTTATGTCTTAGATGTTAAACCAAAATCTGGATTATTTCTGTTTGTGTAGAGAAAGGAAACATGAGTAAAAATGATACTGTGTTTGTTGGGGAAGATTAGAGGATGAAGAAATACAGCATAAAATGGATGGATAAAAATGAATTTTTGTGGACAAAACAGCTATGATCAGGGCTTAGCAACTTCATTGAACAGGAAGTTATCAGAAGAGGATGAGAAGGAAAACTATGGAAATCAGACAACGCTGAAGAAAGTGAGGTTAACAAGCTGGAAAATAACATCAAGAGCATAAAAAAACTTCAAGAAATATATCTGTTCAAGAGGCTGAAATCCATTAGTAAGGTATTCAAGGGACCATTATTGTAGGATTTAAGTCAGAGTGGTATTTGCAAAAAATATTTGCAGGGCAATGAAAATACTAACAGTGCTGTTTCCAGTAGGAAGAATAGGAAAACATTACAAATTATATTTTAGCTGCCCTGGAAATAACATGAATGATAAGGAAATAATACAGGAAAGTGAGGACTAAGTTGATTTGTACTCTATCTGCTTGGTTTGTGACAGTGAAGGTAAAATTGCCATTTTACCTGAGCGTCACATCACCTACAGAAACATTGTGCTATTCTCTGCCTTTGTTGTTGCTATTTCATAAGGGATTTACCTTAGTTTTTAATCCTTCATGAGCACTTTGTTGCACCTGTAGCCTTGTTCTGTATCTGTGCAGATATAAACGGTGATAGTAATTTGGCCACCGCTACAGAACAGATGTGCTTGAAATTCCTTCTAGAGAAACTCCCCAAAGGGACAAAAAGCATTTAGATTCAAAAAGAAAAATGTAAAAAGGAGAGTATTCACTTTCAAAATCAAAAGAAATCAAAGCAATGAACGAACAGAACAGAAATGGAGACATTAGGATGTTCATCTTCTGCTTCCCATTGTGTCCCTGTAGACTGGAACTTCCTGCTGTGTTTCAGTTCGATTAACTTCTTACTTCCTGAACAAGAGCAAAATTGTTCATTTCTTTTCTGTCCCAGAGAAGCTCTTTCCACTGTGTCTGTGGCCTTGCTGCCAGACTCATCCTTTCTGCTGCCTCTTAGCCTCTGCGTTAGCTCCAGCTTCCATGATGGATCTCGCTTGCCAGCTCTGCAACCTTTTCTGCCCTGACGATACTCAACAGCTCCCTGGGGCCATGAACGGCCTCCTCCCTTTCCAGAGGGCTCTGCTGGAGCCAGCCTCTCCTTGAGGAGAGGATAAACATGTCCGTGCGATCATAGACATATAGTTTGAAGAAAGATGTCCAAATGAGCAAGTGCACTTGTCTACCATGCATTAAACCACTCTATGTTTCCTGATGGATATTTGATTTATTTTTATTGATTTATATTTAATTCTTTGATTGCCTTGAAATTACATTAACATACCTTTTACTTGTTGGACAAGGCGCGATTTGAGTCACTGAGAGGTTATGTGTTATTAATAAAATGTAGTTAGTTAAATGGTACAAGTTCATTTTATTTTATGTCTAAACTAAGCCTGATTTTATGGTAACGTAATTTCTGCATACACTAACATTGAAATTCTACTCCTTACTGGAAATAATTTCTAGGACATGTATCAGAAAATTAAAACTGAGATGTCTGGGCAATTTTTCTGATGAAGCATTAATACTGTACAGTTTTATTTCTTTGGCTTGCTCTTATATTTGTATCCTTTTCTCACACTACTTTGTAAGTCTTTCATCAAATGCTGTAGGGTTAATCTCCTTCCAACATATGCCCTTCATACTTTTGAGAGCTTTGCTTGTTTTGTACTCTTGCAGCTTCTGTTCCTACAGATTAAGCCAGTTACATAGAAGCAGTCAATAGCAGTACCCAGTGGTGATGGGAGCACTCAGAAAAAAGCACATTTGGTAAAACTCAGTTAAGAACTTAATTTTGCTGTTGGGAAAAAAAAAACCAAACAAACAAACCAAAACCCCACAAAAAACAACACAGCAACCCAAACCCACAAAACAAAACAAACAGTAACCAATTCAACAGGGCAATGCTATTGTAGATGGATAAAGTACCAACACTGTCAAGATTGAGAACAGTAACCTTGCTACAAATCCATAAACTACATTCTTCTAGGTTTCTCTTTTGCATTTTTGTTTCATGTATTCCTAGAAATGGTTCCCTACAGAAATTCACTGAATTGTAAATATTTGGCATAAATTGCCCCTTTTCATGGTTCTGCAGAATGGTTTAGTTGAACGGTGAAATTCCAGTTGCTGCATGGTACAATCTCCATGTAAAATGACTGACAGAGTACAGTTATAGAAGATAAGTAATAGACCGAAAAAAATTGACTTGAGCTGTCATTACTGTTAAAAGTGTTGCAAAGAACATTTATTAGAAAAACTTTTCAAAGGATTGTATTTCATCGTATGTTAAAATGCAGTCCAATGATAACAACAAGAGCATCTTGAGAGCATGCTTTAATGGCTCCATTTTTTGTAGAATGAATCGTTTCCTAAAACAAGTAAAAATTATAAATCTGTCTAAGCAATATGTTTTGTATCCTATAGATCAGAAAATGCTATTTATTCGGATGACTTCAGCACCAAATAAACTATAAATAAGGAGTCAGGGAGGACAAGAAGATAATAAATAGGAGAAACTCACCATTTTTCCTTCTAACCTTGAGTGAGGGTTGGTGTCTGTTGAGGAGTCTGGTGCTCTAGTTCCCTTGAGGCAAAAGAGAGTAAATCTCCAGTAGCAACAATGTGAGTGCAATTGCACATGAGATGGGTGAACAGGAGAATCTCTTTGTGATTGCTTTCCAAACCATCAAGCAGGTTTGGAATAGGGCAGGGCAAGAGGTATAGCTTGTACTTGACATCTTCTGTCTGTGGTTGTGTTACTTTCATATAACATTCATAATATTGTACAGTCAATGTTTCTGTTAATTTTGAGACACTTTTTACAGAATTTGTATGGGGTTTTATTACTTTATTTTATTTATTTTCTTTCTCTGGGGGAGAATTTTCTGGAGTATGGTGCTTCTCTGCTCTTATTCCTAACAGCAATGGAAAAATTCCAGTGATATTGCATGAACGATTTATTTCTTCTACTCACCTGTGGATAAACAGCCAAAGGCTCCGGTCTGGCCTACAGACTTACAGAATTTCTGCAAAAGTGTGTAGTTGTTTCCAAATTCAAATATGAAATGCAAATCACATCCTAATGTTAATTAATAGTGTTTAAAGAGTTGGACTGTTTATTTGGAGAAAATCAAGTGAATGAAATGGAAATAACTTGGACCAGGTTGTTTTCACTTATTCATTTTCTGTTTCTTCTGGAACAACTCTGCACGGATGTTTGGAGGAGTTAATGAGAATTAAATTGGAGGTACTAGACTTGATCGGTGAAAAAGAATGCGTGTGTTTTCTGTGAACTGGATTCAGACAAAGACAGTTGCAGTAAATATATTTTCACCTAACTGATTCAATGTTCTCTGCAATTAGACAAAGTTTAAAATTCAGGGGACAATTAAAACGTTACCATAAAAGTAAGACCATGGCTTACACTTCGCAATTTTAAGCTATTCTATGACACTTAGAGGGAAGTTTTTTATCATAAAAACAATAACACTAATAAGTAGGGCTTGAAATAAGCAGAGAAAAATGAAAAAAAAAAAACTTTTACAAATTACAATGCAAGCCTATAATCAAATTTTATAATATACTGCTACTATGTTTTACTTAGCTCAATTCTTAAGGAAAATCATAGACAGTGATTTGGAAAAGCTCCCCCTTAAGAGTATAAACATAATCAGTTCTTTCCTAAACAGAAGCAATAAGAGCTGTTAAATATGTTGTCAATGCAAAATTTGCATTTTAATAGTGAAAGTATGCTGAGAAATTACAGTTTTCTGCCTTTTTAAACTATGTATATGACACTTGAATGTTGTATAGTATTATAGCTGGAACATAGAGGTTTTCAGTTTTTTCTAACATCATTTGTTATAAGCATAAACATTGTGCTTCCAGCTCTTACTGATTAACAGGCGGTAGTATTTTTTTTTTTCCTTTCTACAGCTAATATCACTACAAAAATAAAATTAGTTAAAATTAGCATTGTTTTGAAAACAAAAAAAAAAAGTATTTCAATTTAACATATTATTTTCTTCTTGCAGTTTTTTCTTGTCAGGTTCTTTGTGGAAATACTGTTCTCTCTCTCTCTCTCTCTAATGTCTAATAGTTCCCTATTGTAACTTTGCCCTCTGTAACATAAAATTAAAACGTGTCCAGGAAATAGAAAGCATTCTTAATGACTAAACATTGTCTTTCATACCCCCAGACTTTCTCCCTTTATTCAATTCATGCATTTGAGATGGCTTCTACGCAGCCTATTATAGCAGCATAAAATAGTGTAAATGGGGCAAGCACATAGCAAAAGTATTCTACCTAGCTACACATGGAGTCCTTTTGTCTGTTTTACTAACACTTAACTTAAAAATCATAACAAAGTAGAGGATCATTACTGCAGATTTAATGTAAATGGAAAGCACTTCTTCATCTAGAAAAGATGAAAGCAGATAAAAAGTTGGATGTCTGGAGAGAGTGAAAGAACCTTTCACCAGCACTGACACATCTTTTATGCTCTCCCAGGAGAAATGTGTAAGTGTATTCAAGGCTCTTTAGGCGAGAGGGTAATTTTCTATGAAAGTATCTTCTTACACAGTTCACTTAAAAAGGTAGTTTTGTCTCTCCTCTAGCAGTTTGGAGTGGGTAGATTGTAACTGTGGGTAAAATGTAATGGTGAGCTCCACACTCTAAGGCTGAGGTAGTTACTAGTTGCTCAGTGGCAACCTGTAAATACAATACTCTCTCCTTGAACTTGTTCCACACAGCTCAGGAGGTCTGTCACATAGCCATATCCAAGCTTTCGTGCATGAGACCTTTAACGCTAGAGTAGCTTTCTTTGTGGCACAATGATTTCCCTCATCCTTATTTTTTTCTGCAATGGCAATTATACAGTTCGATAGAATGCAAAATATTGGTTGCGCTACAGTTTTGCAAGAGTAGGATGAATGCTTTCAAGCAGGATGGGAAGTTACGGAAGATAAGATGTATCGCCGTGTGTGGTTTCAGATCCTGTGTGAATTAAAAAAACAACCAAACAAACAAAAAAGCCCCCAAAGAAACTTCACAAATTATGATTCTTAATTAGAAAAGTAAAGCCTACATTTGGAATACTTAACAGCACTTGTAAGTAAGAGAGTTTCTTAATCCAAAGAAAAAATAAGCTAGAGACTATGATATGAGACCTTGGATGGCACATAAGAACTGATGTAATCCCACCTGCTTCTAAAAACCTTGCAGCTATGATTGTATAGCGCAACTATTGGTTTGTCTTTATTCAAGGAGTGCCACATCTGCACTTCACTATATCCCCAGGCTTAAACATATTATGCTTTAACTACCATTACACAGGCTCTTTGATCCCATGGCAGACATTTCGCTTTCATTTTATTTTGTTTTACTGAGTGCTTATTTTGTGACAGGCTTCTGGGTTTTTGTTTGTTTGGTCGGGGTTTTTTGGGAGGGGGAGGTTATTCTCACCTGCATTCAAACTGTTTAATACTTTGCAAAAGTGAAGTTACATTCCTTTTAAGGGAAAATTATTTTCAATTGCAAATATACACTGTCCCTGTGACAAGAAATATTTCATCTCCAGTAATAAAAGTATATATGTAGTGGTGAACTGCCTTAGGATGAATTATTTCTATTTCTTGTTATAAAGTGTGAATGCTTTAAAAATATATAAGTTCATTATAATACTATATACACTGGCATCTGTATTTTTACACAGAAATTGCCAAATATATGTGTGTGTGTGTGTGTCAAAAAATACACTCATTCATCCATCCACAAAAAACACTTCAGATGAATACTTATATATTATCCTTTGTTTTGCTACACACACACAAACACACACATGTATAATCCAGAAGACTGAATAATTATTTGTTTGTTTTAACTGATAATCGTTAGCCCAAAATGATACATAATATGCTACATTGGAGCTACAGTCAACAAAACTTTGTTGTAAATGTCTTTAACTGTTGGGAAAGATTTAAGCCCAAGGATACTTGTCAGTTCAGACTGAAGATGAAATATTTTCATTCTAATGACAATTTCTTCAGTATCTTGCAAATGTTTTCAGACATCACTTTAACAGGTACCACCTTTGGAAAAAAAAATTCTTTGAAGAATTGTGGTAGCACAGAAATGCTTATTTCTTGATACTTTTAATTTATCAACATGTTGAGTTGGATATGTTCTACAAAGACTCTAGCCAGTGCTTGGAAATTATATTTATATTATACATTTATAATGATATAAATACCGTTGAAGAAGGCTTTTTATGATGTTTATTGTTGTTGAAAGTTACACAAAGAGCTTCCAAATAATAACATATTGGTAATCTTTGTCACAGTATCTAGGGATTCATCCTTTATGCTCATGAAGTTACTGACACAAATAATATTTATCAGAAATCAATGTCCCTATAGCCAAGCATAATTATCTGAAAATTCTAGGTTCCACTGTATATTAGCTCAGTAACAAACTTGAGCAGTGTCTCTGATCTTTACAGATCATTTTTGCTAAAAGTAAGACTTGAGAGAAATAGAAAAAAAAATCATGCTTCTCTTTTAGAGCTTCTAATCTATTTCTCTGCCACTTAAGGCTTATTCACAAAAGTATACCAATATTGCAATGTGTAAGGAAGGTAGAAAGGCAATTTTGCATAGTCAAATGTATGAAATAAGCGGTAAAATTAAAAGAAAAAATTCAAGTTGCAGGATTCGTTGTCCCAGGGTGCTGTAAAGGTCAGAATGTATAGAGGCTAAAAAGGAGGTTAGGCAAATCCACAAAGAAGAGTGAAATCCTCTCAGTGACTATCAAACATGATGGCTGTCATGAAACCTCCAGCTTTCAGAGAGCTTTACAAACCACTGATAACCAGTACTGGAGGGAAGGTGAGACCTGTTTTTTTCTACATTTTTATATAGTAGCAGTTTCTTCGGAAAAGATTAGATAGATTAATGGGCAACAGACCCTTGGTATTACTCAATATTGCACATTTTTATTTTCTGTGAACAAACCAAACTCCTCAACAGATTGAAAATTTCTTAGTAATTGCCATTTGTTTACAATTTGTCGATATGTTGTATTCAGGATATTTTGATAAAAGGCCAGACAAGATTTTTGGCCCCTTTTTTTGTATAAATAACACAGGAAGAGATCATCTTCTATGCATTTTGCTACCTCTTTTCTTCTAGTGTTACAAATTACCCTCATTCTCTGATCTCTGAACTCTCTCTCTGTGCATAGTAATAAATATATTATTTGATGTGCATATAAAGTGTATATATATATTTCTTTATACTATATTTATTATTTATATAGATAAAAATTAAATTATTGTTTACCGAAATGTTAAACTAAATACCAGTTTGATTATGCCCACTTAATTTCTCATATGGACTTGAGCTTGGAAGTCACAAACTCCAACTGGCTGTACTCATGGTCGTTTCAATATGACTGGAAGAAACATGTAGTGAACGAGAACTTCCTCTAAAGATTTAGTTCCTTTTTGCAGAAGTAACAGAAACATTTGAAGTGATGAAACGTATCTGTGCACTGGAATGCTTAATTTGTTCTTTAATTTTCTTATGCCACTACTCAATCTGCTTGTTTTTCCAGTCTATGTTACCTAATGTTTTGAGGCTAACTCTGTTTTCCCTGCAGATTAAAATGAAGTGATGCATTAGAATCATACCATACGAGAAAGAGAAAATAAGAGAAAAGGAGTAATCTATAATGTTTCGAAGATGATGTTTTTTTAAAAAATGTTTCTTAGCTGTAAAATCATCATACCTATTGTGTAACCTGTACCACCTACATTGTAGCATTAGAGCCTTCTATCAATCATCAAAGTTTTCTGGTTGGAGTGACAAATTAAAGTATGAAACTGCATTTTCCTCCAAACTACTGCTTGGAAAAATTTTTATTGCGTTATTATAAGTAGTTTGCTGAGTTTAATAGTTTCTTCCTATGCTAATTCAAATGCTATATTTCTCTCTATGCTGCTACAATACCTGGAACAGCATACATTTTAAATGAATTTCAGTGTCAAACTTTCATAACTAAGTCAAGGGGGAAAAAAAAATTTAAAGTAGAATGCAAAGAGAATGGAGGAAATTATTCCATACTGGTTTGTCTGAGAAACATTTTTTATGTTATGCCGTTCTTCCTTTTGCTGTCTTTCATTTCAAAAGGAGTTGTGTGAATAAAGTAAGGGTATACTTCTTAGTTTTTTTTAAAAGGGGGACACTGTCTCACTTAAACAATCCAGAAAAATACTCTGGAAAAGCTGTTTTTCAAAGTTATTTAATCAAAATTTTAAACAATCACCCTTTCATCTTTATTTATGAGGAAATTTTTTGTAATCTCCAGAAGTTTTGACGCACTACAGAACATCCTGTGCCAATTAACTGTGTTAACTAGCCGTATTTTGGATTTGCCCCTCATTAGGAGGTTATTGGCACCACCACTCATCTGGAAGAAAGCTTATGAATATTCATTATCTGCTATCATGCAAAGTTGGCCGACTAGCTTCAAAACACTTGGTGTCTATTCAGACCAGCTCCAGTCACCTTAAACCAAGGTAATAACAGAGCAACAGGCTATAGGTAGGATGATGGGACACAATCTCTTAAAATGTCATAGCTGTTTGTACTACCTGCCTCGTCAAATTTGATCATCTTCTACACTACATAGGAATTTCTGCCTTGAATATTAAAGAGCATAAATTAGTATTTTGATTTATATCATTCTCTGCAACATACTATAAATTACAGCTTTCTCAACTTACACTCAAATTTCAGTGATCTACCTTACACAAATGTAATCCTTATTTATATATTATGTATTTCTCAAAAATGTAATTCTTTCCTCAAAATACACAATAAAACATAATTATCACACACTATTTCATTTTTACTATCTACAATTGTTTTTTCCTTAATTTTGGATTTACACGCTCAACATATTTTCGATCCTAGGGAGATGCTACAATTACCATGACAGGTCACTAAAAATAATAATGCCACTGGAAATAGGGACATTTTTAATACTATAACATCACTCATACTCCTATGTGTATCATGCTTAAACCTCAGCTTTGAAATCATGTTATATTCATATCGCATGTAATTTGTGTCGGGTGGACTTAATGTAAGAGTTCACCTATTTGCAGATATTTGTGAGATTTAAGAGTGGATTTTATGATTATTTAAAGCTTTTTCAGGCACACAGAAATAAATAGGTAAGTCAGTCACGACATTCTGAATGACGATAAAAAGCTAATCATACCTATGCCCAGCAGCCCAAAGACCTGACTACAGGGAAGCATCATGTAAAGTCTGTAAATTTTTTCATTCACATTTGTAAAGTATACTGACCAAAGTAGGAATAAGGTGGAAAGGAGAGAATGTATTAAAATTTTTTTGCCAATTTAATAGGTATTAGTCTTCTAGAATATGTCTTGATTTCATTCTAAATAATTTAAATGTGGTTACAGTTTGAAATAAGACTCTCAGAGAAAAGTAGTAAGTCACAGTTTGGGAGGCCAGTCGCTGATGAGAATGGCTTATGGAGAACTTCAGTTATCTAAAGCATCTCAGGTTTCTGTTGTAGACAAAAGCAGATTAAGTTAGATGAAATAAAAACATTGATTCTTTTGCTATCAATATGAATATTGCCCACATTACTGTTAACTTCAGTGCTAAGACTCCCTGTCAGGTATTCTGTGTGACAGTTTTAATGTTACTACAGAAGTCGTCACTTATTTGTGGAAAGCAGATAAACCTGTCAAAAAAAATGACCTGTGAGTAACAACGTATGTGACAGGAGATACTGTTTTGTGTCTCACAAATAGACAAGAGCAGCTTCAGAAGCTACAACATGTGGCATCTTGCGTGTGACAACTTGCCCAAGGCTTAGAACAGAACTGAGAGGGTTTTTTCACTGTTTGTTTGGGGGTTTTTTGTTTGGGTTTTTTTTTTCCATTTTCAAAGCTTAAGCAAAAACTAGAGATTGGTGACATTTTTGTAGGGAAAGGAAAAGAAGGAGAAACAGAAAGGGAAAGGGGGTAACATCAGGGATTCAGATAACAGTTTCACCATGGCAACTACTGTACCACAGAAAAGATTGCTTAATGTAAACCTGGAGATTAGGATGGAATGACAGTGGTGTCACTAACTTTCTTCTTCCCTCCCTTCAAGGGATATGTTTCATCAGGAAATATGAAGATGGCCAAGAGAGATATAGAGCATCTTATTATTTGTCCCCTGTCGAAACACAGAGAACAAGAAAACAGTTGTCAGTCTTTGCCCCTGTGATGGTACTTGGGACACTCAATTTGTTCTCTGCTGGATATGCTAATGGGAGTCCTGCTATGTCCTATTTCTGCGAGCTATAAACTTTGACAACTTTCTGAAAGCTTGTATAGTAAAGGGTAGGTTTTAGATGAACTCATCTTAAAGGCTTATCTTGTCCTGGAAGGTTCCAAAGTTTCATCCAAGCAGGTAAGCTTTTTTTCAAGACAGGAATAACCTTCAAATAAGAATGTATTTTGGTTCTTTTGAAGAGTTTTCTTGAAAGAATTACGTCATCCTTCACCCTTACTGCAGACTTTCTGCTAGATGTTAGATTTATTTATGATGATGATAGTTTAAACACCTTTTTCTGCTTTTAAGAATTTTAAATATTGATGCAAAGCTAAATCTATATAATACCAGATGAAATATGTATTTTAGCATGTGTGCTGTGAACATAACTTAATGAAAAGATGTTTGATGCTGATAAACGCAAACGCAGCATGTCCTGATAGTCCATTCATTTGACTAGGCGATTTATTACAGCAGCTGCAGGGACACATGTCACTCTTCGAAGTGTTGTAGTCATAGTGAAGGGTACAGCAGGGCCTTAATCAGCATTTGTAAGTGCTTTCTGCAGTAGCATAGCTACTGCTAGTAGAGCAGCTAGCAGTCAGCAAAGCAAAGCATTTCTGCACATAGCCTAAAAGATGGGAATCCTGGATTTTAAATATATTTAAAAGTGACTCTGTTGCATTTTTTTTTTCACTGATGTCTCCATCATTCCATTCCTCGTCTCCTCACCTCTGATGCTGGCTTTTTAATGATCACCATTTTGACAACTCTGAATCAAGGTTACAGATATGGGCCTAGCTCATAAATAAAAGGTATTTTTGTCTAGCTAGCTTTACATTTTCAAAGAAATTAAATACTAAAGCATTAAATATTACTTTCCTCATTCTTCCAGTAAAAAAAAAAAAAAAACCCAAACCTTAAATTACAATAGTTAAACTGAAAAAAAAATACAAAAAGCAGTGCAGAGAGCAAATATTTTAGGATGTAAAAGTTTCAGCTAGATGCTGGCAAGATGCAGGTCAGAGGTACAGCAACAGCAGTCTGCTGATTACAATGTTTTCATTTCTGACCCTATACAATCCCTTTCTCTAAGCTCTTGTTTTGCTGAAGTGCATCTGACCTTTCTCTTCCCCTAAGTGCAGAGAGTAATTCTCTATAGAAGTTGCCAGCTATACTAGTATGTGGAACGGAATGTAAATGATAAAATACAGTGTTCCCAGTGGGCCTGTGGGGAAGAAAACCCAACCCAAACCTGATAGTTTTCCAGTCCTAGAAATCAATAACAACAACAATGTTAATTACCAAAACTAAAGTAAGTGTTGAGTATAAAAACTGTGTAAAAAATTGTAGGTTTACTGAAATTATATGATTTTGTATGCAGAGGCTTACTCTGCACTGCCACTGAAGACGTGAAAAAAGAAGTGAAGGCAAAGTTATAAAAATAAAATTCCATTCTGAAATCATATTCAAGCTGTTCAATTTGTTATAAGCTACCAAAACAGGTTCACTGTTGCCAGACTATGCTTAGGCTTATGTATAACATCAGAGTTGGGAATTGATGCTCAGGGAAAGTGACTCTGGAAGTGAACTTGAATTCTAATTCAACCTCTCGCCTTGTCGTTGATTGCTTCATGGGATGGACAGGGTAGCTGAAGGCAAAAGTGCATTTGTTTTCTATTCAGATTTAAAGTGAAGTATCTTCAAACTGTGGTAAATCTTCAATGGCCAGATTAGGAATCCAAGTGAAAGGATACTCTGTCAAAGGATACCCTACTCCAGATCCTAAAAGTTTTGAAGAATGAAAACACTATTGAAAGGAATAAATTCTTCACGTATTTTTGTTTTATCCCAATGCTGACCACTATGCTATAGCGTACTGAAATTCTTTCCAGGTTTCAGATTTCTAGAAAGGCAGTAGCAATGACTGAAAATGTTTTGTTTTGTTGTGGTGGTTTTTTTGTAGCTATTTCACTCAGGGAATATTCTTGAAGTTTCATAAAATGGAATCTGTGATGCAAGTGGGAAAATTTTCACCAATATATTAGCAAAATATTCCTGTGCTTCTCATGGCATGCATATCCTTGAGATACTTATAATCTGTCATGTGAGGAAGCTGTTGTCAGTCATCTCTAGGTGGTTAATTGGTATGGATATACTTCAGAGTGGAATGATATGGATTTAAGTGTGAGTACCTGACATATGTTCATCTGTTTTAAGGGATAGCAGTACCTTACTGAGGAATAATTTATTGGTACCATATGGCAATCCCCCAAACGGTAGTCTAATTAAGCTTAGTTTATCTCATAAAAGCCCCAATTTTTTGTCATCAAAAAGGACTTAAGGACTGAAAATATTGTTTAATTTAGCTTGTGGGTTTTTTAGAACTGTTCCCTTTTTTTCCTTTTATGACTTCTTAAGATGATTAGAGCATCATTTAAGCTGTATGCTGCTACCATAAGGAAATAAAGTTCAGGAATGCCTTTTTCAGGTATTCCCAAGTGTTCGTTTTAACGCTATTGTTTTAATAACCTCTTGCAGCTTACTTTGAAGGCTTTCTTTCTCAAAATCTCTCAATCTCCAGAGGTGTATTAAAGATATATAGTAGATATCTTGAAATCTGCTACAGATCCAGAAGTCAGACAGAATGTATGTGCAATAAACTTTGTCATTCAATAAAACAGTCTAATAAGAAGCTCTTCAGCTTACCCACATAAAGCAAATTAAGAATAAAGTTCCTTTAAAAGTATGCTATCTCTACGATATGAGGGTAAAGGAAAAAGAAATATATTTGATGCTATGACTGAAAAGAAGTGCAGAAATACAGAGGAAAAATGGCTTTTGAAATACTCAGGTATGACCTCTAAAAATATAGTAGAAAATAAAAAAAGAATGTAAAAAAGTACATAAAGGGCTATGTTATTACTGTATTGGATGTTGCATCTTTGTGCTGAAATTGAGTGTGTGTTGCAAACTGTTTTTTCATTGTGCCTGGTGTTTAATCAAGATAAAAGGACCTGGGAAATTTGAAACTACTATTTAATATGACCTACTCTATTGAATTTATGTTGATCATTATGAAATATAGTGTTTTAATTGCCAACTGCAGGACATATGAGCTCACAAAATTACATGAAATGCCAAGTTTCCTTTTCTGACCTCCTCAATGAAAAAAGAATGACAATCTGGAAATAGGGCCTAAACAACTACCTAAAACTACTAAAAATAATCTATTTTTAGTAATTATCTATAATCTATTTCCACTGTCATATTTTTATATCAATGTAATTATTAGGAAGGTTAAAATTGCAATTGCCATTATTGATTTCACTAACTAATAAATAATATAAGCAACAAAGGGAAGAGGAAACCTAGAAGTCAGTTTCTAAAGCAAGTATCTTGTGAAAACAGTTTATGTAAAGATTAGGTGCACTTAACATAATCAACAATACAGTAGAATAGTATAATAACTTTAAAAGATTCAAATACATATTTAGGTACACTTTTCTAATGAATATCAAAACCTCATAAAATCAGTGTTTCTGGCAAGCACATAATTTTAAAAATCTGAAATGAAGAAACGAAAAGGCAAATTTCATTTGGAATCTGTTTTCTCCCTTATCTGGAGCAAGTTGCAGGGGTATATTCCCCTCTATTTCACATGATAGATATGTGCCTTGCTTAGGGAGTTTGTCCATGAATGACTCAAGGACAGTACACAGTAACATCTGTTACATATGCACACCGAGGTCTATTAAACAATTTTATCATGCTGCAGAATAGCAAATCTGCACTACAATATACAACATCCATTTAGTATACTTCAGGAACAGGCTTTCCTAGATTTTTGCATAACTGTTTAATGCAGCCAAGCATATAATTTCATTCAGATAATATAATCATATTATATTTTCCCCTCTTTTTTTTTCCTTTCTTGTGATCATGGAATGAATGTAAGCAGAAGAATATTTCTGACTAATTGATTTCAATAATATTTTGGGAAGAGTGCTGGGGTGCCTTGTTCTGTTTTATTTTATAGATTTCTGTCAATTATTAAAGGGTTTATTTTTCCAAATGTAGTTCTAGATCTTGCTATTCCTGAGCCAAAGCTCACCAGGAGAGTAACTTCGACATCTAAATTCATTCCTACCTCCTCTTAAACTCAGATGCAAGAGATATTATAGAATGTCTAAACTTACGAAAGGGAAAAAGTAAAAAATCTTCCTTGTGAACAATAACAGAGCTTTACGTACTCAACTAGAGGTTTTGTTGCCTTGACTTAGATGATTAGAAAGGTAAGATACAGTTGTCTGATGCTCTTTAAAATCCATAAACCAGGCTTTTCCATGCTTACTTATATTCAGGATCTGAATTTTCTAAGTGTTCTTGGAGCAAAATTAACATACACTATAGGAAGTGACTCAAACCTCTATAAAAGAAGCTTGATCTTGTAACTTGAGCATCTTGCCAAACCTCATGTTTTTGCATTTTCAGTGAAAATTCACGTGGCAGGATCATGCTTAAGAGGTTTCTTAGATGTGAACCGTCCTGTCCCTCAGTTTGAAGATGAAGGAGTTTGTAGCCCAAGATGCCTGATTTGTGGCGACCAAGAGGAAACAAGAATGTGCCTCATTAGTGATCAAATTCATATCTGAAGGTAACAGGTCTTGACAGTTAGGACTCATCTTTTGCTGCCAAATATACTAATGACCTAAGCTAAAGGTGAGACTGAGCAGCAAAAGCACCACCACCACTTTAATAAAAAGCATGATGCAGCTGCCTGTGACTTTTGCTTTAGCTACGCTGCTTTCCAAGCAAAAGATAAGTCTTCAGGCTCTCCACAGAATCACTCACCCTCACTCCTGGGATCAGCATGTTCTTGTATGAAGAACAGTGTTTCACATACAACCTTATGCTGCTGTTTCCTGTGGACTGACTCAGGTCTGATTGCTGTGATTGTAAATCCAGGATACCTAACTCTCCTCCCAAACGAGTGTACCAGCATTGCCAATGATGGTCTCAGAGATAGTTGCCTATTTCTAGGATTCACAATGTTAAGGGTTACGATGTCAAAGTCCTATTTTTATATCTGACTTGGACTTTGGCTGTTTTAAGCCATTTAGACCTGACATTGTCAAACAGATCAACCTCTACATAGTCTTAAAAAGTGGGCCCAGGACAAAGTACGAGAGAAGGGCATGCAAGTTAGTGACATTTCACTTCTAACATGAAACTACAAAAAATTCAAGATCTGTCATGTTCAGAAGAGATGGCTCCTAACAATAGATTCTGTGTAGAATTTCTGATAAATAAAGAAACAGAAAGGAGGAAAACGAGCCACTAGTTTATTATTATTAATATGTTTGGATGAGGATCTTAGGAGGATTAGCCAGGATAAAGACTGTTCCAGCTAAGTGATTTGCAAGGAGCCAAGGTAGTGGAGAGCTTAGGATGGTTTGGAAGAATCAGGCAAAGCTGTGGACAAGCTGAGGATGGTTTGGAAGAATAAACAAAAAGACTCTGCCTGGCAAAGGAGTTAAACATCTTTGGGATGAAAAGGAATGCTGTTTTTTCACCATGATGTCTGATTTCAGGGTTTCCAAGACAAAGCTTCTTTCATTCTCTCAGGGCAAAACAGGAAAAAGCTCCTAAGAAGCTCCGTTGGGATGGAGGTAATTTTAGACAAAATCTCCAGAGGAAGAACAGCCAAGGAGAGGCAAAGGCAATTCTGATTTGGTTCTAAACCTTGTTAATTGACTAGGGAAAAGCATTTTAGTTTGAATAGTCTCTATACTCTCTCTAAATAGCGTCTCTGAAGCAAAGACTGAAACAACGTCCAGAGGGAGGGAGGTAGTCTTCCCTATCACAGAATGATTAAATGAGCTCATCTTTCCTTCTGGACCAACTGGGTTGTGCATTGTAAGACAAGCACCATGAAAAAAAATTCTTATGATTTATGAAGTATGGTCCATCTGCACGGTAGTAGAATTTTTTCTACAGTTGTAATTCTAGCACATTGCTTGTATTAAAGTTTGCTTAAAAAGCCTGAAATTCCACAGTATAATTTTCCATCTAATTCTAGTGGTTATAAAATAGATCTTTTGCAAGGAAGCTGAAGTTCTTCTGTGTGAAAAGAATGAATTTAAAAAAGAAAGGTTCAAAGTGACAAAACCATTAAATAGTAATTTTTATGAACTCAAATAAGCAACCTGATGTAAGGGACTGGTAATTTGAAGAACCGTAAGAGATATTCATGCAAGAAACAGAGAAGCAAATTTTAAAGTGATATTTAAAAAGATTAGGGATGTTAAGAAATGTGAACACCTACATATAAGTGAAATCTGAAAAAAAAGAAAAATAAGCCTAGAGAGAAACGGAAATAAAAGTTTAAGTAGTGGCATTTACAAGATATAGATAAGAAATGACAAAATTCATACTATTTCATGTTTTACAAGGAAGATTTAGTCTTCACCTGCACCCAAGGATGGCAGAATGTGATTTACTGTGTTACATTAGAATAAAGCCTTAGGAATCTATGATCTTGCTATTGAGATATATATATATATATATAAAAATAATCTATATAAATTCTTTTTAAATAATTTTCCCATATATTTTATAATGGCAAGATTCTTAATTAACTAAGAATAGAAGACAAAGATAGAGAATAGACTCTTAAATGTGGTGCTTTTATTTACTGGAAATTTCACTGTCTGTTCCTCTACTTTGTTTAAAAATACAGTTGTGTATTTATTGTTTTGGCTAGCTAAGCAGTTTATAATGAAATGTCTGAGGTCATAAAACGTTATGAAAGGATTTTTTTAGGTTTCACAGGTTGATTTGTTGAGAAATCATGTTCCACTGTAATGAAAGTTTTATTCTGGTTCCCACAGAAGCAAGAGCTAGGAGCTACCTGATTCTTAATGTGTTGGAAAAACTAAGTAGCAGACTGACAAAACTCTCAGAAGGTGGCCTTCTTGTATTATCTGAAGTTTTGTAATGTTTATAAAATTGCCAATGAAATTAAATAAAGTCAAGATTATTAAAGAAAATTATTTTCTAAGGTGGAAAGGAAATGTGTTTGAAAGTAGATAAACTATTTGGACTCAGATATTCTCTCTATATGCAAACTGTTGGTGTCTATGAAGAAAAATTTAATTACATTATTACTGACAGGTTTATTTCAAGTTTCACATTTTACTGTCTCCGAATTTGTCCATTTTTTGCATACTTCCATAATATTGCCAAAGGTATAGTAGCACATTTTATTGCAGATTTCCAACCAAGCCATATAGTGGACAAATGTTCATCGTTTTCTCCTTAGATTTCAAAAAGTACAAGCTTTTGCCTCTCCCCTATCAGTGCGTGTTTCAATTAGGAAGATGATGCAGAGGCCCCACTTTGATTTTCTCATTTTGGCAGGTGTAGGCTTAAACATAGGGATCACTCACTGCCAATATGTTTGCTAAGGCGACCTTATTAGTGGTTAGTTGGTTGTTCCCTGATCCAGTCTGTATGATCATCATGTAAAAGATTTTTTTGAGAGTGCTGACCTTCACTCTCACATTCTATTTCTTCTGTCTGACAGCTGCAGTTTGGCTGCATATTTATTTAGTCAAGAAATTGATTCTAATTTTGAGTGGAAAATGCTTAGAAGACTTTACTGCCTGCTGACCTCAGATCGACTCATAATGCATGTTTTCACAGCTGGGCACTCTGATGGCGTGATTCATGTACACATTTATCAATCAAACTGTATTGATACTGCGCATAATGGGGAGAGTGGGTGGTAAAGAGGAGTGTTTTGAAAGGACACTAAAGATTAGGCAGCTGAAGCTGGATAAGGGTGAAAAGGAAAGAGTAAAACTAAGTGTACCGTAAGCTTAAATAACGTACCTGTAGTTTTATCATATCAATAAAGTCTTGAATGTACAGTGGGAGAAGGAGATGCATTCTACAAAAAAAAAATCTAGTAGTTTTAAGGGTAGTCTGTCCTCTTTAACATGGCAAACAGGAGACTTGTTTGCTCAGTCATTACCTTTAGGAGATCCATATGGAAGGATTTATACAATAATAAGATGTAGAAAACCATAGGAGATAATGCTGATTAAAGCAACATTTTATGCACCTGCAGAAGTAAAACATGAACAGGACAAATTTTCTGTAAATGGCAGATCCTGTGGTTCACAGTCTTGCAGCCGCTGTTGTTGTGATGTCCCAAAAAACGACATCAGGATGTTGGAATGAGTCTAGCTAAAATTAATGGGAGACAGCTCACTTTTCACCTCACTTACCTGCTTGCTTGAGGTGGCTTCCTGTCATAAAAATGAAGAGGTGACCTAAACCCCAGACAGCAATCTTGATCTAGGCCATTATACATATGTATAAAAAATTTATTTTAATAGTAGAAATTAGCAATCACATCACAGTGCTTTTCCTTTGTTCCAAGTCTTTACAGTGTATTACTGAAGCATAGCCTGTTAGATGTGTCCATAGTGATATTCCTGGCTGCAAAATCTGTTTGAATGTAGTAATGTCGATCCTGACAAAGAAATGTCCTTCTGACACTTTAAAATGTGTATGTATGGATAACCCAAAGTAGTAGTAGTAGTTTTTCCTAAGGTACTGTGATCGCTTTTGTAATGCAGGCTGAAGTTTAAAAAGCTTGTGTCCTTGCAAACTCTTGCCGTAGTTCTGTTTCTATGGCTAGGCTGACATTTTCAAACTGTTTCCTTTCTTTTTTCTCCACATTTGACACATCTGAAGATGTAGTACCTACGGTCAGCCTGTGTGCAGCGAGCCGAGATTTTGACACTTCGCAAAGGCACATGCCAGAACATAAAATGAGACGACTGAGAGATGAGAAATAGGTATGTTATTTTGTTAGCCTACTTAGCTGTAAAATTGTAAGTGCTATCATGACCAAAATTTTAATCAGGTATATGTATAAAAACACTTAATATCAGATAAATAGGTTTTTTCTCTTTTTCCAACCCTTAAAATGTGTGAGAAAGCTTGAAATCAAATTCTAACTTCTCCCCTAAAGAAAGCATATCTTTTTATTTCCTTTTTGTACAAAAGATTGCATTTAGTACATTATATAATGCAGCATGAATAACTCATCTGCCAAGTTCTGCTAAAGCACAGCTGAGTGGTCTCAGCAATAGCTCATAGATTAAATGCTGCAGAAGGGGAAGTACAAAGGATGCTGGCTGTACTAAAGAGTTAATAAACTAAGGGTGGATGGAAAGAGAATCATTGACTAAAGCAGACAGATGGAAGGGAATAAGAAACCATTAAGATTATACTGATAAGCATGAAAAACAACGGGCACAGAACAGCATGCAGCCTCCAGGCTGTCACAACTAAGAATTTCAGACCCTTTTCCCACAGTCTTGTCTGTACCTGCCATAAGAAGCTGTTTAGATGGTTAAATGAAAACCAGCACAAAGGGGACATGGCCTGAAACAACACTAATGTCTTAAGAACTTGATAGGTTGTGTACTGAAATTATTTTATAACATGCCTCTAGATTAGGTCCTTCTACTTGTAGATGTGCACTTTAAACCAGGATAACACTCAAATCTGTGTTCCTAGGGAGGAAAACAACTAATTCATGCAATGGCTGAAAAACGTAGTCTTAATTTACTAACTCTCTGGTACTGAGTGCATCTATTGTCAGTGTCAGTGTCATCTTCCAAAAGATTAAGTTTGCTTTTACTTTCCTTTAGCTTAAGGTTCTATATTGATCTATGGGATCACTCCAGCAGGTTATAACTATATAAAATGAAAATTATTTGCCCAATACAAAAGTAGAAGAGAGGCAGTACCTTAGTCAGGTGATGCAATGTCCAGGAATATTCATTATCTGATCTGTCTAAATGAAATCTGACATACCTACCAAACACTTTTCCATTTGATACTTGGTGTTTGGCTCTTTTTTGCAGATCACAGGAAATGGTCATGTACTTTACAGCTGGGTGGTGGTTGTTGCTATTGCTGTTGTTGTGGTTGTTTAGGGATTTTTTGTGCAAAACTGCATAACCTCCTGTATCCTACTGAAACATCCCTCCCAAATCTGCTTATAAATTTTTAGGCTCTTCTACTTTAAAGCAATCTATTTCAAATATTGGTAACATCTAGAATGAAGAAACTCAATGCCTTCCTCTCTCAGTGAAATCCCAGAAAGGACATAAAAGAAAAACAGCTGAAAGTCAAGCCAGGGGAGAAGGAATTATGGCATGGATGTCTCCCATCTGCTAATTTTGGTGCCTTTCAATGTTTATTTCCCTTTCTGTCTTGTGCAGATTATGAAAGCCTTAGATTTGGATTTTGCTCAGCACTTGAGAACTTAAGCAAATATAAGGCAAAATGCTTCACGTCAGGGACATAATTAGGAAGTGGTCTCTAAGCCAGAGGAAATCTTAAAAGGCTGCCCTCTTATTGACTTTCTTAAGTATCTGTTTGGAAAATACTATAAAGCTAACAACCTATTAATTAGTGTGGGTACATTAAAATCCTCAACCTACTCGTAATTTCTGTTCAAAAGCACTAAATCGATGTTTTAATTCATTCAGTAGCACAGACTTCCCAAATTTATTGTTCTTGAAGTTGCACAAATACTGCATCAGCCCCTCCATACAAATTTGTCAAACAGCTAAATCATCTGATGGGAGCTCAAGTTCTGTTGGCTGCAAATTGCAAGCAGAGACTTTGGCAATGGTAGCAGCACAAGGCTCCGAGCAACTCTATTAGGGTTCCTAAACAATTGATCCTAAACAAAAATAGTTAATTTTCTTTTAGTACTTCTGATATCTAAAGTAATAAGAAGAGTAAGAATAATAATTTATTTGTAAATAGCTACAGTCTCCTGATTTGCTGAAAATTATGAAGTTTCTTTGAAGGCTTCTAGGATTGGTGTCCCCTCATATAACTTGAAAAACTAATCTCAGCCCTGTGTGTATCACCTCTGCCTCAGTTCTAAACCTCTTCAAAGGAAAAGAATCAGGTTATTCTCTGCCATTGTGAACAGCAGTGGTATCATGTCAGATCACTGTCTTTGTGACAGAAACCTGATGACACATTCCTGATGACATCAGTAGCTAATGCAGAATTTGACTATTGCAAGGTTTACTTCTACGGTGTGTTTAGCTCTTGGTTTCTAAGAAATTAGTCCTGAAGACTTCAAAAGAAGTCTTCAATATAAGGAAGAAGCAACAAGCATGAGAGGCAAGAACGTGACATATAGAAAAATAAATGTCTGCTTCCCCCCCTGGAATCACATATTTACCTCTTTTGGACACCAGGGTCCAGAAGAATGATCCGATAGTGTCTCAATTTAGTAAAGTATTGGACACTCTTAAGCCGCAGATTAGTAAGAGTATTAAAGGACTTTACAGGTTTAGAATAACTTAGGGCACTTTTAAATAAGTAAACTGAAAAGGCAATTTGATTGGTCATGAAGAGGTTAAGAACAGAGAATTTCTGGCAATTAAATTGTAGTAATCACCTTAGAGACAGTTGAGGGGATTTCCTGTACTTTGATGGGCTTTAATTATGAACCTGGCCATACAGAACGTACAGGCGCAAGCACCATGAGAACTCTCCAGCCAAACTGCCTGTATTTCTCACTTTTGTGAATGAATAGCACTTACATTGCCATTACTGTTTCTAGGTTCCTTTTCAAAAACTATGTAATTATTTAAAAGTACAATACAAATATGAGAATAAGTTTTCTGCATTATAATGGAACCCCATAAAGGCTTGTTCAATGTCATTTGTTTCAATTTTTATAGAAGAAATAGTGAAATACTTTTTACCATATTCTTATGTAATCTTTTCTTGTGCATCCCCATAAAGAAATTATTAGTCGTATTTGATCACATTCTTTGACTCAACTTTTCTTCACCTGTTATGTGTTTCAGGTCAAATTTATATCTCCTCCTTTAAAATGGATTACAGCTTCCTCAGAAAGAAATTGTCTATATATTTAAGACCTGAACACTTGATGAAAGGGGGTTTTATTTGCAATGCAAAAATTCATCTCTGGTTTCAAGAAATTGGTGTTTCTCAGGCACAAACTAACCTAGTTAGTACAAATGACAGTCAGTCGGTCTTGTTGTTTTCAGTGGCATTTGCTAGCACTGGTATTGGGCTCTATTACTGTGGCTGAGTACAGCTGGGTTGTTTCAGACTAGATCTGCTGAAGCACTGCCAGCTAGTATCAGTGGCAATTTTTCTTTTGGGCATTCAGAAACATGTATGTTTCCCCAAGGAACCATGCTGACCCAACTGTTTCTGAAGCTACTATATGTTGCTTCTTGAATAGCACTATTAAAGGCTTACACTGGTGTATGACTGTTAGGAAGGTGATCCCTAACTATATATCTCATGCTCTTTAACAATTGTAGGAGGCAGTGGACCCCTCAGCCTTTATACTAGAAAAATCCCAGAAGAGCTGTTTACAGGACTGAGACTTTGAATTACAAGCTCTGCATCAGATAGATTACATCTTCCTAGATTTCAGCACAAAACCCAGTCAATTCTGGGTAATAATAGTATTAGAGAAATATATCTGCTTTAAATGCTTCTTGTATAAAAACATTGTAACATTTTATCAGAAGAGCTTTCAGAACATTGTCTCAAAGTTAGGAGATTCCGGAATTTGCTGATGAACTATGAGATGGCTCTTGTGCAAAAGCATTGCTTGACAGAATATCAGACACGAAGCATATACACAGAGGCATAGTCTTATGTTGGTTTTTCTGTTTGTTTTTTTTTTCCCTCGTTGTTGATCATCTCCTAATTTACTGTGTATTACTGAAGCCTTTCTTACAAAAGAAAAAAAAATATTATTTTTGTCTACTCACTTTCTCTCATGGCTATTATTATCCTGTTGCAGTGTTTCAAAAACACTAAGCTCTGATGAACGCTTTGACCAAGCATGGCACACACTTCCTACCATGCACTCCATCCTACTCTACATTTCACCCCATCCTAGACCCACTCTACAGTTACCTGATGTTGAAACTTCCATCACAGAGCACAGAGTCCGTTCTTTTTTCCAAATGAGTAGCACTTGTCAGATACTGACAAAAATTGCGCTAAACCCCTTTGTTATTCCACTTCTACTATTTATTATAATCTCACCTAATATGTATATATATTACAGTGTTCATTTCTTCAGGATGCTCATTCCAGATCCTGTTTGCCCAGTGCCCATTAATTTTCTCATCTCCTTAAACTTCTTGCTTGATCACCTCTCCTTACGAGTGTTTCCCTGCCAGACTCCTCCTTCCTTGCTCAGACAGAATAATTTCTTCTTGCTTCCCAATCCTCATCAAATCAGTTCATCTTTTCTCTGTTTATGCAAGCTAAAAGAAACCCAACTCATGCCAAGGCTTCCCCTGGCTGTTTAGCCCATCCTCTTGTTCATTTGGTCACAGCTCTTTATCCACTGGTAGTGTCTGTGGGACCTGTGAGTCTTTATGCTTCCCCTTCTCTTGGATCCACCTGTCTCACAGCCGAATTAATACCAGCCACCTCCGTTGCCATTCTAATTTCTATCTTACCCTTTCCTCTCCTCTATAATGAATAACATATTCCTGACCAAACCCTATCAAATATCAGATATCTTTCTTGTAAGACAATGATTCAGTTCATCAGAGAAATTCCTAGAATTTCTTAGCACCATTAAAGCTTACCTTTCTCTACCTAACAATGACTGAATTAATTTTGCTGAAATCTTCAAAAAATTTAGTCCAAGTTAAAACACATTAGGTGGAATTCCACAGAAAATAATGACTTTTTAATTGCATTAAGATTCTATTTTCATTCTTACATATCACAGTTGAACAACCCTACAAATGGGTGATGCTGTAGACTACTGATAATATAACTAATATATGTTATTATATTTATAGGCACTGCAATTTCCATAGTCTAAAAAGAAACATGAAACTGACAATTATCAAGCCATAAAAGGAAATTGCTTTACAGAGCCTTAGAAATGAGATATCAAGTTTAGTGACTTTTGTTCTTGTTTTGATAGGTTTTAAATTTTATAAGTATTTTGTCTTTTTTTAACACGATGTGTGAGGCATATATTTGGAGTAATAGTAAGAATAAGCATAATCAGAAGCAGATTCTTGAAACAATAATAATAAAAAATAGCAAAAATAATAGTTTTTAAAATTCCTAGTACTGTAACTAAACAAGCACATGAACATTTCATTAAATCAACATATAGATATGTGTATGTTAATATTGGTCTGGTTCAAATGTGTCCCTACCTTATTCCTCAACAAATATTATCATTTTAATCTTTTAGCAGATTTCCATTATTGAAAGAGCTAGGTTATTTTAAGAGTTCTCCATAGATAAAATTCAGGTGAAAGTTCTAGAAAAATGAGATAATAAAAACTCCTCTCAAAATAATTTATCATTAAAAGTAATATCCATCCAACTGCACTGTAATACTATAATAAGAAAAAGCATTCTCACGAAACTTAGTGCTTTTTGTCTTCTACCACTTGGTTATATTTCTTTAGACAGATGTTAAATGTAGTGCTGCAAAAGCAAAAGGTAACATATGCCAAATGTGTAGCAGGAAATAAACCCCCTTTTTAAGACAATCAATTATCAAGAACAGTGCAGCAAAAAGAGCTTGCAGAGAAATGAATCTTTAAAAGAGGTGGGAAAAGCGCATAGATGGTTGGAAAAAGAAAGAGAAAGGAAAAAAGAAAGCTTAAGCTTTCCAGAAAAAGAGGTTAAGAAAGGTTAACCATCTAAAAGTTAGGCATGTTATCTTAAGCTAGTTACCTAGAGAGTCAATAGAGATAACAACTCTTGAGAAGTATCTATAATATGAGAAGGTAAGTAGACCTGCAAGTACGTAATGCTCTTGTAAGAGGAACTTACAAGGGGAACTATAAGGGCAAGCTTTAAAGAAGGATAAATTTTGGAGAAAAGAATAGCACACTAATGCAATAGAAAGAGACAACAGATACTTGAAACCTGGTAGAGACTTGAACCTTGAACTATAGCATTAAAAAAAAGTCATACTCAAATTTTGCCCATTACGAGAGTGCTATGCTACTATTAATGAAACAGAGTAAGTTAAAAAAATCTTCAAAATGCCCATTACCAGAAATGTTCATAAGAGGAAAAATCAGCTAGTCTTGATAAAAAGAACTTAAATACTGAGCATTGAGCCAGACTCGAAAATAACCTTATTCTGCGATATATAATATACAGATGATGCAAGTTGCAGTGCAATATCATGTAGGTACAGGGCTGACTATAAGTGAAACGCTCCTCTGCGGAGAGGTGAGAAGTCAGCCAGGTGAACCAGCCAAAAGGCAGTTCTGAAGCTTTTTCTGAGTACAGCTCTGCCACCTCCACTTTGCGTGTCACAGCTGATTACAGCTGACACATACCTTCTCTATAAACAATACGTGACAAAAACAAGACTTTAAACTACAAGGAGTGAAAACTGACGTGAAATAACATACGCTAATCTTTGATCAAGACATCAAATTTGAAATCTTATTAGCTATTGATATTGATTGTAAATCGAATTGTGGTAAATGTCATTTTAAAAAGCCATTTCTAATCCACTGATCAGCTAGATCATCAACTTCATCCCTGTGGAAACTGATACCAAGGTAATTTGAACATTGAGAATTTTAGGTTCAGTTTTGTAACATGACAGAGGTTGTAACAACTTGCAGCAACCTCAGAAGTAAAGAGTGAGGAAGGACTAAGATGGGAAGTTAAAAAGTAGATTTTAGCTCATACTGGTGTTATGTTTCTCACCAGCTCATTTTTCTCCTGAGTTCTAGGGGAACAGGGTCCTAGATGAGACACTTAATTTTTAGATAGTTAACATAAGCTAACACTTTAGGCCGAGTCCTCTAAAAGAAGCAAGATGTATGAAACTTTACTGTGAGGTGAAATACTTTTTGTGGAATTGAATTTTTCTGTCCCATATTTCCAGCACCAACTTTTCTACCCAATGATTTTTACCACTTCCTTTTAAGCTTTGGAAGGTCTGTCTTATATCAGGCTCAGTCTATTAGCGTGAAGACACAAGATAATTCAACTTTGCTTTATGAAAGTGATGTTCTTTTAAATAGCCTAGCTCTAGACACCAAAAGTCATTTTCATCAAATGGCATTGCAAGACTAAGGGACCATCTTTATGCCAATCTCGTTCTTCAGAAACCATTCTTCAAATATGGTATCAGTAAAACCATCTCTAAGCCTACCTATTATTTAAAATACAATTTCTGGCCTTCAGTAACAGCTGGCTTTAATTGTGACGTATTTTTACTCATTTTGAATTGTTTCTCATGTTGTGCTTTCACGTGGAACACCATCAGAAACTCTTAACCTATCATTGTAACCTATATAATGTTTTAATTCTTTTTAAGCTAAAATTAATGACTGAAAAGCAAAGATCCAAATAACTCTCATTACTAGGAGTAATTTTTCAATAAATAATATTTTTCAATAAATAATTAAATAAATATTCAGTTTTCTGAAGGAGGGATTTGTGTCCCAAAAAGTAGTAATAAAGATCTCAATGTTTATTTTTTTAAATGAAAAATTATCAATTACTTTAATGAATGCAGGTGCTTTAAAGTGAAAAATATGAAACAGATTTTCAAGCTTGCAACTGCTTAAATGTTTTCTGAGATGTCAACTTTCTTTTTGTATAATATTAATATCCAGATTTGTCTAACTATTTCTTCCTTTTAAAAAAATGTTTTTGTCATTGTGTCCTAAGAATAGCTCCTCTTGATCTGATTTTATCCCTTCTCATTGAAAAGTGTCATAGTCACCTTCAAATATAGGCTCTGGTGGAAAAGGCCTTACTGAGAAACAAATCCTATTAAAATATACTACAAAACTAATTTAATTCACTCTTTAGGGAGGACAGAGAAAGAAGGGAAGGTAATTTTAAAGCTCATCTCAAAGACACGGTACTCTGTAAATAAGAATATGTTTTCTTCCGGTAACTCGAGACTATCACTGTGACCAGCTTTCTAAAATACGTCACTACTTCTATCATTATGTTTCCTGGTCTACAGTTATGAAGTGTGATTATATTCTAAGTAAATGTAAATTAGAATATTTTTTCAGGCTGTATTAAGTTATGTTCTGCATACCACGGCGACAGTTGATAGCCACTTGTTACTTAAAATAAATAGACCAGATCAACATCTACTTTTTGGTATGTGCACGTTACATTTATAAAAGTACTTTTACCACCTGCAAAAAAAATCCATCATTGAGTTTTCCTTCTCACGCATGGAAATCCACCCCATTCCAAGGTAGACTTCCTAAGTTAATTCCTTGGCAAGGACTCTTTGGAAGCTATGGACTTTCTGGAGAACAATCCTTTGGTTGAGATCTTCACCAATACTCCCTTCCCGTATCATTTGCTCTCTGTGCTTCATGCCCTTCCAGGGAAGATTTACACTCAAAATCAGCTACATCCCCCTGCTTCCTTTTTATTTAATCTTCCAAGGGCATCCTTAGTTCTGTGACTCCCCATTTAGCTGACCATCTATCTGACCTCTAACCATGCTCTTGAGTTGGCCCTCTGCGTTATAGTACCTGAGTTTTCTACCACACTCTGGCCTGCTTTTAACTACAACTCAGTCCTTCGTCTTTAAGTTATTCTTTTTCTTCTCTCTGTGGTTTATACATTAGTTCAGACATCAGTTCTTATGGCTAACATGGTCTTCAAAACAAGACCATTGCAGGTTTAACTGCTCAAAAAGTCCTGAAGGTCGTAAATTGAATATCACTTTTCTTTCAAAAAATGGCATCCCTTTAATATTCTTGTCCAATATGAACGAGCATTGCATCCTCCCACTTGTAGCCCTAAGATTATTCTTGAAGAAATATTGGATATACAAAAAAAAAAAATCTTTATGCAGAAGAAAGAGAAATATAGACAGTAGTAAAAATTTCTGCAAATTTGTTTTACTTTAGTCAGAAAAAATAAATGAACATCAGACACAGCCCTTTGCAGGCTAGTCTGCAAATTTTCAACTGGTTCACTGGTTTAGGTGACATGAGTAAAGTAATACATGTCACAAAGCATGACAACACCAAAACAGTCAGTTAAGGGTCAGCTTACATCTTTTCACATATTAGAACACTGATAATAGAATCAAGAGTTTCAATAAGTGAGAATCAGAAGTATAAACTTATCCTAAAAGGATGAAGACCTACATCCAGTTTACAGCTACCTAGCTCCAAAGTGCTTTCCAGCCTTGCCATTACACACCCAAATTGGTAAAATAAATTACATATTATTCCCTACCACCTCATCTAAACCTCTGAAAATGCAATGAACTAATACATTGTGTCTGAGAGCTGTTTACATGAAATACTCTTCGTATTGGCAGCTCATTCAGAGGAAAGAAAGCTTTCTTAATCATTAACCGCTTATTATTAGAATAAAATTGAATGCATTTCACAAATTCATTCTCTCTTTATGTTAGAAAAAAAATATAAAACACTGAGGTTTTTTCTATATCACAGAATATAGCTGGTAACTGATTTAGTGTACTTTAATAGCTGGTTCCTAGCTAACCCTTATATCATACGCAAAGTGTCAGCCCAGCAAGGGCTGCTTGTTTAGAGCTAGTGATTCTTGTCAGACTTAAATAGATTCTTTTCCTATTCAGCCACATATTTCAATTAATAACTCCCATTTCCAACAGTTATAAATGGAATGTGCTTGCTTCGTTGTTTTTTTCTCTAACATTATTACAGATTTTAAAACTGTAAGTGTTCTCTTCGAATTGGTTTTCTCTGTAAACTGTGTTACATTCAATGCAGAAAATCTGCAGTTTCTACAATTGGCCACAATTTTCTTGGAATGAAAGGGAACTAATCAATCAGAAAACTCATTCTCATATCTATGATAAATAAAGCTGTTTGCATACATTCAAAGTGGATATGCTCCACCTGTTTGTTCAATGAGATGCCCTAGATTTAAGTGGCAATTAAAACTCATGACTCTCGCCTGAACATCAGCTGCCAAGAAATGCCCCACCCAGATGAAATTTTTGCTTAATTAACAAAAGAAAAAATGTTCTATGAGTACTTAACACATGGTTACTTTGCACCAAGTGCTTTATATTTCCCTTTTTATGGGAACAAAACCATTCAATTTTATGATTTTCTTCACTTATGAGGCACTCATAAATATGAACCTGATTCTAGAAGATGCTGAGCATCTGGACCCGGTCCAGAAAAGCACTTCAGCACATCTTTAAGTATGCATCTAATCTTAGGGTTTAACTGACAGTTTTCCCAGCTGCCTATGGGCTTTCATGAATCAGTAGGGCTAGGCAGGAAGGATAGGGTTTTGAAAAACAAAATTTCTGTCTGTTCATGCTAGGTACTGCCTTCAGTTCACTGCAGGGTTAGTGGAAAGCCTGGACTTTTCCATAACCTGGCAGACCACTTCTTTATTACTGGCTGTTATCTGATAAGTGCTGTTAGGTACAGCAACAAATGATGTGAATCCAGGTGTTTCTTGTAATAATTGTGGATTATGACAGAGAATAGTGATTGCATGGTGACAAATATGCCAGAAGAGATGATGGTTCTGTTTTCCTGTGGGTCTAGTCATATTTCATATCTCAGTGAAAAACCATGGCAGTTGCATAATCCTCATCACATAGCAAGGAATCCTCGCTGACAACTTAAACTAGGTTAAGAGAAGCTCTATTGTTTCATAAAGAGTTTGATGAGAATACTTAGGTGCATAATTGAGCAAAAACTTAAGAATGCCCATCCACTGAGAGATGGATACAACTTGCTACATGCAGAATTTGCTCTGTATGATCCACAGTCCATCAAAGCTAATGACTTTGATCAGGCGCAAGAATATGAGAATGATTTCACTGGCCGAGACCAAGAGTCAAGCTAACCTAACATTATTTCTCCTACAGTCAACCTAAGCAGATGTCTAGGAAATATTAGGAGGAGACCAAAGATTTCTAAGCATGCCCCTGCCATATCATCTGAACCTTGAAATATTTTTGTCTGAAAGGATTCCTCAGCCCAAGAATGATAGGTCGATTTAGCAACCCCCAGTGGCTTACCCTTTCCATTTTTTCTACAGTTTCCCTGAGCCTCTCTAAACTTCTTAAACCCAGAACGTACTTTGGCAAAAATCTGTTGCAAGAAAAGACAACTTTTCATGTTTTTAACCTGGCTCCTATTGACTAGCAGTTTTATGAGTCTCCCTGATTCTTTTAAGTGTTATCTTGGCAGAATTTTGAAGTTTTTATGTATATCCACTCTCTTCATGCCAAAAGTCTCATTATCTTGAAGATCTCTTTCACAATGTCCCTATGTTCTCTTTTTTCAGACTGCTCATATAGCATTTGATCACCCTGTTCTCATCCCAATCCACTCTTTCTTTTTTGGAGGAGGAGGGAATAAGGCTCTCCATGGTGAGTGTTTCAGTTGACTAGTTTTCTAAAGAGCTTATTCATTTGAATCGCCACGCTTTGTCCTAATTAGTATGTGATAATTAATTTTTAGTGACTGATGTCAAAGCCTTATACTAAAGCCTATCTGTCCCAATTCCTCATCTTCTCTCATCTAGTTGCTTCCATAGAACTGTTGCATTAATTGCACTGTATAGTAACTAATCCATTTAATTTAAACTGAAAAATTTTCCTTAACGTTGGATCAGAGTCGTAACAGAAACAAATGTTTTCTTTTCTTGTCATATTCATGACTTAACAAAATTGGTTTGAAAATGGAAGGATGTGAACAAAACTACAAATAGGATTATCTGTCTCAGGAACCCAAATACAAGCAAGAGTTATTGCAAGATGGAAAGGAGAAGACTGCTCTCATTTGAATTTCAAGCAAAGTGAGTGAACAAGTGTAAAATGCTCAGAGTTCTAACCCATGAGCCTACATTCAGAGCTTTTCAGATCAAACCAGCATTGTGTGACCATTTATGCTGAAAAGCAAAAGTATATTTCTATCCATTCATGAATCATTTTGCCTAGGGGGGAAATAAATCTTCCCTGTAAAAACAGATATTGTGGTGAACTATTTCTATTATATTAGCATAAAAAATCTACAGATGGTATGCTTTGGAAGAACACGGATTAATTTGATTATTTGCTGTGAACGTTTTTGTTAAAGTAAAACGAATGTGCAAAGAATATCATAGCTGTCATCCGTCTGGTCAAAGCAAAATTTGTGTTAAACTAGGGATTTAAGAATGATTATTTCTATTCATATTTAAACTGGTTAGACTCTTATTAGGAAGCAACATTTCTAAGAGTAAAATGTTTTAATTTTCCAGTTCTACCATAATGAAACTTCAGGTCACAAATAAAAACTGTTAAAAATTATATAGGATATATCGACTTTTTAATCCCTCCAACATAATTAATGTAAGTATTGTGTACAAATAAATACCACTGTTCTGATGGAGTACTGTGGTCCTTACAAGAATAAAGACTAAATCTACCCTATTAACTCCTACAGTTCTTTAACTTAACCCTTAAATACTTTTGTATTCCAGGCTATTGGTTCTTATCTACAAGAATATGATGCAAAAGTTGTTCACTCCTACCAGCACAAACCCTAGCCTTAGTGGTTGATTAAGGAATGGCTTATCCTACTTCTCAAGTAGGTAGACTGTGGGGCTATTATCCAACATCAAGATATGGCTGAACCATTGCTATAGGTATGGTTCGGTACTGCAGGAACTGACAGATTCTGTTTATTGAGGTTTAGTGATGGCTTATACCAGATCTGCAGTTCTGGGATAAGATTTTCAGGGCTGAATGAATCTCGCTGTTTTTTAGGACAAAAAAATAAAAGAGTTATAATATAGTTAATGTTCTGAAACTAAAACCAAACTCATAAATAAGATATCTAGTAAGGTATCTTGAACACGTTGACTCTGTTATACTTACTTCCCCTGCGTCACCTGTCTTAAGTCTTTCCACCATTTACTTTGGGTCTGATATCTCTGTGTACTGTTCTCTTCTCATACAGAGTAACTCCAGTCACACATCAGTGATGATGCCTGCAATGATTTCAAAGTTGGAGAGAACAATCTGTCATTACATGTTTTGCAATCGAAAGTGAAAGATGTGGCGTGGAAAATTTTGGTGAAGTAATCAGTGTTTTATGTGTAACTTGAAACTGTGATTAGAATATGACAAATAGATAAAAAAGTAGTACTGAATGAGACCATAGGTATGTAATACTTATTGAGTGGTAAAGCTGGCTCACCAAGTCCTTTACTTTGATCCAATCTGCTCATTCTTCCCATTGTGTCCCAAGGCTGCCACAACTATGGTGGTATAACTGCTTGTAAAGTAAACATCAAAAACTTTTGAGTTTCTGTCTGTGGGCTTTATAACCCGGTTCATTATAGTGATTCAGAGTATTGTATCAGCACAAGTCACAGTACCACAACTGCTGCACAGGAATCGGTACAAGTGACAAAGGATAGATGCATCTTAATTTATCTCACCACCAAAAAGTAAGTGTGCTGTGACAACCAGAAAGGAGAGTACTGAATGTAAGCTACCCTCAAGTGAATTTTAGTTTGCCTGAAGTTAACCTGTATTCTTGTCATATGCTGTACTACTATTGCTTTTCAGTTTTTACACTCCAACATTTCTGTCATTCTCTTCACCATCTTCAATCTATTCTTCACTTTTAGTGTCTTCACTATTTTCAGGTTTTTCTTTGTACTCATATCATCCTCTGTTCCATCCATGGAATCTAAACCACAGTATTTCTTAAAAACATTAGCTACAAGTTCTCGATTTATCTGATCTGGTGGTCTCTTAATATAATGACAAAGCAGTTCTGCAGCATTCCATATTTTTCCAGTAGGAGCTAGAGCATGATCCCTGACAATAGTCATTCTGAGCATGAAGACCTGAAGTGGTCTTTAAAGGGCACATTCACTACTACATAAAGAGTTTTGATGTCATTCCTCTTTATAAAACCCCAAGATCAATATTAATTTTCTTGGCAGTATCCCTCACAGCAAGCGTTAGGTGACCTTTGAACGTATCTAGGACAAGGATTCTTCTTTTTCTTAACAGCATACCTGGTCCGATGATCCAAATGGTGTTTATCCAATCCTCCATTAAATCTGTAGACATCCATCCTTAGTTTTGACACCTCACAATTATTCCAGTAGGCAGCTATTCCTGCGGCATTGTTTTATGCTTCCATATCACATATGGTAGCAATATTACACCATCTGTTAACACTGCTAACATTACTGTATCATGCATTTTTTCATCCATCAAAGCTTTGATGGTGGTAGATTTTGTACCTATTTTTTCAATGCTACAATGGATGGCAGGTCAATGTAAACCAGTTGTCTTGTTTGGCTCAGCAGATAACGAAATAAAGGGACAGATCCAGGCAAATTCTGAAGTTCTTTGACACAGGCAAAAAAGATTATGTTGTATCATTTGAACACAACACCACTCACTGGTCTTGAATTCTTGCTGTGAAAAGTTTTGTGCTCGTGCTGATCATTATGTTTAATCATTTCCCATCTATTTGGGTTTCCATCACTTCTTTGACTATACACAAATTATAAAACTTTGTTCTCCCTCTCTATGGCTGTATCCTCTTCCAGGTCCAATTGGGCATTAATTTAGTGCATAAAAGCTTCTATTTTGATTTTTTTCTATATTCTCACATTTTCTTCTACCATTTTATTTCTTCTAAGCCTCACAGCTGTTGATTGTTTCTGCACACAATACCACCATTAGTTGAAAGTTTGTGTCATATCCTCTTCCTATACCTTTTAGTACATTTCCTTTTGTACTCATACCTCTCATCTCCAGAACGGCTGCCATTTCACAATTCAATTATAAGATTCAGGGAGATTCATAAAACTGCCTGAAATGCCAGTGGGATTCTCTGAGCTACAACAGGTCACACAGCCGCACCAGTGAGGGAGTAAGGAAAAAAGCAGTAATCATGGACTCTCTCTACTCCACCTTAATCCCTCTGGGCATATTTGTGTTTCTTTATCACTATGCAACCCCCCACACTGCACAGTCATATAGCACTTTAACCTGAAAGGAAGATGAACCAGAATTTAAGACTACCCCTGATTTTTAAGTTAAACTATTTGGAAAGAAAACCTCATCTTCTTCTGGGCACATACAGTATATATTGAGTTGAGGCATCATTAGAGTCTTGATAGGATAAGGAAAATAAAACGTGAAGCTTTAAATTATTAAATACCTTCCTGTAGTCCAGCTCCTGAAGGTTGAATGAAAGGTTACCTAAATGTCTGTAGTGCAAAAAAAAAAAAAAAGGTAAGCCCACCTTTGCGGTCCTTAAGATGGAGAGAATGGAGAGAAGAAATGGCAAATTGACCGGCAACAGATGACATAACTTAGAGCTTCAACATGGTATCTTCCTTAGCTTCCTTAGATATCTTCAAATGGTAATATAATTTGTTTGAATCACCATAGAAGTTAATAACAGTCCTAGCTACACCAGCTATTTAAACAGCATAACTGAGGCTGAACTAAAGGTCCTGTCTTGTGTACATTCTGCAAAGTTTAACTCATCTAATTTTACTGAAAGTCAGCAAAAGTGAGAGATAAAGAAAAGAAGGCAGCATATATATTTTGTGTGAGTATCAAGCAAATAGATACATTAAATATTTCGTGATGAGACTGGAAGCTATCAAAAAAGTGAGTTCTTAGCAAATCAAAGCAAGAGGTTTCCATAATGTATTTTGTTTCTGAGTGTAATAAGCAAATCTTTTATTTTAAACTAAAGCTGATGATTTGCCTCTCTTCAGATGTCTTCTTCAATCAAATGTGCCTTATCTGATGATTAGATTTATAGTGAGGTTTTTACTCTCTCTTATGGTTTGGAGACTGAAACTGTCACATCTTTCACAGAGACATATATTGCACTTAAAAAGACTACTGGTATTTGATCCGTCCTTGGGACAGATCAAAGACACAATAACCTGCATATTTGCTCATTTACAACACTTCAGTACCTTTCTGGCCCTTGCATACACAGTAAATACTCATTATTGTCCTTAAGAATTCAGCCTTATTACACGAAAGATATAGCCCTGTCTCTTAGATGTTATGATACTTATTTGAGTTTGAACATATGGTCTACTCTTCATACCAATACGATACAGACAGCCTTTGGAGACTTTTCTTCTTTTGTCCTTCCAAAGAAATAGAAGGCACAGAAAAAGACAACAGTAAAAAGAGCTTACTGGACATTACTAACACATGAAGTATAAAGCTCTATCGGGTCTGATGGTAGTTAGTTCTCTATTTATAGACTAGATGTCAGAGGTATATCCCTCTGTTTTGAATAATTGTTAATAGTACAGACTTTGACAGAATGAGCTGTCAAAAAATAAAATGTTTCACTGGTTTGGAAAGACAGAGCCCAGCTTTGGTTTGTCCTTTTTAAAGCATCTGCCTTCTTTCTTTCTTTTTTATTTTTTGAGAAAGTGTCATCAATGGCAGCTAATACCTGATGTGTCAAGGTTGCCAAGTAACGGGCCAGAGACGTGTCAGTGAAGGCTGGTTCTATGAGTGGAATTCAGTAGGTTATAGTTTCAAATACTTGGAAATAAACTCACCCCTGTGTCTCTCTCTCTTTTTTTTTTTAAACGGAAAAAGAATTTGTGCTCTAACCAATGAAAATTAATGTAGCCAAACAAAGGATACAGTACATGCTTAAGACACAGGTCTAAAAATGGTAGCTGTGCTAATAGTTTGTGTTGCTTCTAAATCTTAAAAATAGTGGAATAATTCACATAACATACAGTTGCAATTTCCAGAAGTTAATGTCTGATGGAAAAATGACTTGAGCATATCATAGTTTCCTGTGGCGTTACTTGGATTAAAGAGGTGCTATAAGCAAAGTGTGAGCTTAATTGCTGAATCAATTTTAAAAGAGCAGAATTTGACTGGATGGAATAACAAGGTGTTAAGAAATTGCCAGTGTGAATTTCTTAGGGAGAAATCAAGTCAAACCAGTATAATGTTTTTCTTTCTTTCTTTTCACAGTCTGAGAACTGACTTGGTCAACAGTGGGGAAAGCTGTAGACATGACACCTTATGAACCACTACTTTTTTGACACTGACTTTATTGATTCAAGACTTACTCTCAGGCTGCATAAGGGGATTTTTGCAGTGGTCTGCACCAGACAAGATAGCTGTCAATATCTCCATTAGTGCTTTTCATTATGGAATAAAGTGTTTCCTTATAAAATCCAATGGGAATGTTTGCAAGCACTTTGGAGGGCAGGATTAGAATTCACAGTGTTCTTGATAGACCGGAGAAACAGACTGAAACCAATAAGATAAAATTCAATAACGAATAAAGACAAGTATAAAGTACTACACACAGGAAATTAGAATCAAATCTCTCCCAAACAAAATTACTTCAATGCAGAATTAAAGAATTAAATCATAAAATTCAGCAGTAGTTCCTTCCAGAGGACCATTTGCTTGCTTGGCATTAATCTGTGTATCCTCTTGCCATGGTTTATGATGAGTAGTCTTTCTGACTAAGGACATTTCAACAAAAGGCAAAATACATTAGGTTGAATTCTTTGCTAACGGCTCTGTAACTACCAAGAAAGACCACAAGTCTGGCCAATATGGCTAGGACAGTTTTAGATCCATCCAAGCTTGAACTGCATGGAGAGACCTTAAATGGTATACTTCTAATAAGTGTGCCAGAGCAAACTACCTATGATTTATGTATGAAGCAGCTAAATTAGGCAACCTGGATCTTTGCTGTGTATCTGGACAAGAATGTGCTCTGTATACAGAGATGACATTCAGAGTTTTCATGAGATTTAAATTTATTTTATGTCAAGCCACATTTGGATATATCGATAGTTTTCCTAGGCTTTACAAAAAAAAGTGGTGCCTACCATCTGAAACATACAGTAGAGCATGTATTTTGGAAGGCAGGTTGCATTGTGAGTATGCATGTCTGCCTGCTGCAAAAAGTATCACCAAGGGAATAGGACAAAAGGGCAAAACCAGAAATAATATCCACAAATATACCCCACTGGCAGCATTCCTTATTAACATCTTGCTAGAAATGAGGATTATTACCTTTTTTGAATGTGGTAAATGACACTTTCCACTAAAAGATTCTAAAATTATGTAAATTCATAACATAATTAATAACATAAAAATACTTTGGAAAAAATAAAGTATTATTAAAACTTGCATGGATGAAACCAATGCTTTCAGTATTTTCCCCCCATTTTAAAAATGAAATTGACTATGGTGGAACACCTCATAGCTTGTTTCAGACTTTATTTGTCTTTAGGTTATGTACATCCAAGTCTCAAATTGCCTAACCCAGAGAAATTATATCCTTGAATTTTTCATGGTTTAGACTGTTTCCTTTGTTTAAGCTTTGGGTAGTGGGCTTTTTTTCATCTGTATACTGCCTCTTCTCTGTTTTCAATATGCACCTGTGCAAAGCAGGATAGCTGTAATAAAAAAAAAGCACAAACAAAATCTGCCTGGAAACCTCCGTAAGTTTGCATACCTTTTCTTCCGATAAATCATTTCTCAGTATTGAGGGAGGGGAGGAGGCAAAAACCAAGTTTTATTTATCTCATTGCTTACCTAAGTCTTGGACAGTAATATTAAAGAAAAAAATAATTTTCACAAATGGGATAAACTGAAGTGATCTAGAGCAGGGTTAGTATTAGCCATATGCAAAGTAAATAAGTACCTCAATTGACAGCACCTGTTTTGCCTATGCTAGAGGAGGTGGAAGTTATTTCTGTTAGCAGTGAGTGTAACCTGGACAATCACTTGTTGCTGCTTCCTTGCAGCAGTCTCTGTTGCCACTGATGTTCCTGATGGACTCACAAGAAAGCTTGCAGTAAGCAACAGAGCCAAACTCCTGTGTCTTCGTCCACTGTCTCATCTTCAAACTCTGTCTCCCCTAAGCTCCCAGCCCCCCACCCTACTTTCTCTCAGCCACCACTGTCCTCACCTAACACTCATCATTAACATCAGTAACCGACAGAAAAAAACACTTTACACTTCCTTTTTCCTAGCTGCAGCCCAACTAAAGCCTTACTAACCTCTTCCAGTGCTGCACAAGTCATCTCACAAAAACTGCTCTGCAATTCTTACTGACTAAATGGGCAGCCTTGCTTTTTTACTTCCCCCATTATAATCAGACTAATGGCATATGTGGCATTGACCCCAGTTGACAGATAAGCCCCCACCCACCTGCTCACTCCCTCCCTCCACAGCTGAATGGGCGTGAGTATCAGAAGACAAAAAGTTAGAAAAACTCATGGGTCAAGATAAAGAGAGTTTAATAAGTGAAGCAAAGCTGTGTGCACAAACAGACCAAATTAAGACATTTATTCACTATTTGGTTTTGGCAGGCATATGTCCAGCCAATTCCTGGAAAGCAGGACCTCAGCATGTGTAATGGTTACTTGGGAAGATGAAAGCCATAACTGCAAACGTTCCTCCTTCCTCCTCCTTTCCTTGAGCTTTTGTGGCTGAGCAAAACATCATATGGCATGGGTCAGCTCTCCTGGCCATATCCAGTCCCAGCTTCTTTCACATTACCAGCCTAGTGCCTGTGAGGAAGACAGAGTGGCAAAGAGAAAAGGCCTTGATGCTGTGCAAGCACTGCTCAGTAATAGCTAAAATATTGGTGTGTTACCAACACTGCTTTAGTCACAAATTCAAAACACAGCACCATACAGGCTGCCATGAAGAAAATTAAGTCCATTCCAGCCAAAGCAAATATATGGCAAAATTCAATGTTATCAGCAGGCTAAATATGAGCAAGCAGCGTGCTCAGGTGACCAAGAAGGCCAACAGCATCCTGGCTTGTACCAGGACTATGGAAGTGATTGTCCCCATGTACTCAGCACTGGTGAGGCCACACCTCAAATACTGTGTTCAGTTTTGGGCCCCACCTCAAATACTGTGTTCAATTTTGGGCCCCTCACCACAAGAAAATCATTGAGATGCTGAAGCGTGTCCAGAGAAGGGCAATGAAGCCAGTGGGGGATCTCAAGCACAAGTTTGATGAGGAACATCTGAGGGACCTCCTGGGGTTGTTCAGCCTGGAGAAAAGGAGGCTCAGGGGAGACCTTATTGCTCTCTACAACTACCTGAAAGGATGCTGTAGCAAGGTAGGGGTGGGTCTCTTCTCCCAGGTAATAAATGATAGAACAAGAGGAAATGGCCTCAAGTTGCACCAGGGGAGGTTTAGATTGGCTATTAGGAAAAATTTCTTCACCGAAAGCTTTATCAAGTGTTGGAACAGGCTGCCCAGGGAAGTGGTTGAATCGTCATCCCTGGACGTATTTAAAAGACAGGTGGACGTGGTGCTTAGGGGCATGGTTTAGTGTTGGTTTTGTCAGTGTTAGGTTAATGGCTGGACTCGACGATCTTAAAGGTCCCTTCTAAACTTGATGATTCTATGGCGCTAGAAAGTGTGGATTGACCTCTAGCTTGAAGTTTGAAAGCTCAGAGTGAAAGCTCACAGCAGCTCAAAAGAAAGTGGTGGAAAATTTAGGATTATATTAAGAGAACTGACATTTCTGCATTACCAATGCCTTACAAAAAATCTGATTATCATTGCCAACTTTATCCGCTTCAATGAAACTCTTGCTAATTTCCTTTCTATATTCTTCTGAATGGTAGTACCTCACTTCTAAGGTGTAATTCTGAAAGAAAATAGAATGTGTGTATGAAAAGCACATTATTAATAGTAAAAATAAATATTAGGCTAATATATGAAGGAAACTGCTAGTTTGATTTTCCAATTTAGCTTCAAAAACTGACAGGATACCTCTGTCAGCAAACAAAAATATGGTGGAAGTCAGTTTATTTACTATTCCACTCTATTTCCATAGATACAATATGAAAATTGTATGTACTGAACAATACGTTCGAAATAATGGCAAATAATAACTACTTCTGTCTTTTTCAAATATTCAAAAATGCATTACAATAACATTTTAACACCTTTTTGTGGAAATAAAAGATTTGCCACTGATATTTCAAATGCAGTCATACATTCAACAACTACTCACTATGCTTTCATTCCAATTTCTTTTGAAATTTACAGGAATATTGTACCATTGAGTAAAGAAGGGCAATTTTTCACTACTTTAGCTAATGCTAAAATGAAGTTGTTCTCAATTGTCATTGATGATCATTCTCCATTAAGGAAAACAGAACTTAAAAAGTAAAGGCAGCACTTTGCTGGGGAGCATGCAATGTCTTCTCTTATTCACAGTGCAAATTGGATTCAGCACTCACTGCGATGGTGTGAACAGAGATAATTCACTGCAACTAGAGTACTTAGAAAAGAGGAAAGAATGATGAGGAAAGAAGATATAGGTTTTCTTTCCTAGTACAACTTCATCACTAGTCTCTTTCTGATTCAACTTCCAGGATTTTCAGTAATTATGCTAGTATCTTCAGACAGCTGTCTGAACATCTAAAATCTAGAATCAAGCCAATCAACACACACTACTTTACTTTAAAAAGCCACTCGAAGCATTCTTTTTTTTCTGTTATACTTGATCATTCCAGCCACCATTAGCTTTTGCTTCCTATGGTTATCTAAATGGTAAGGAAAATTGGTCAAGTTTCTTTTTTGATTCCTGCAATAATGCAGTGTTTAAGAAAGTTTTGCATAATCACTTCACTTTCTACCAAATTCAATTATTTCCCCCAATAAAATTGCATCTTTTCATCTTTCACAACACAAAGGAGCTACAACAATGCTTACCCACCCTTCTGTATCAAGCACAATCTTTATATTCATGGGGACTTCCTCTCTGACCCACATAGCAAATTAAGCAGTATTTAGTATTCTGAAAGCCATACCGTCACAATCCTTGAAAAGGCTGCCAGTATACGGTACAACAAAATGTAATGATGAGCAAAACAGCTCATTAGCATTTTCTTTTCATGTTTAGTGTATTCCCTTTCGAATAACTATACTGCATAATAGTTAAATATCACAGCTGGACTTTCAAGTCAGCTATTACAAAATCAGCAAGTGCTTTGAAAACCATGGCTTCCCATGCCTAACCGAGTCCATATTCTCGGTTGTGTTTGTATTAATTGTCATGGCACTTTAAGTACAGTATTTAGTCTCAGAAAATGTTCTGTAATCAGTCAACCTACATGGCTCTTCAGAGCCTGAGGTGCATATAGCCTCCTTGAATAAAGACGAGCACAGCTACTGTCCAGATGGCTGCTCTGTGTCCTGGGACGAGGACCTATGAGTTCCCTCCTGTCATCTCCACACTGTCCTTAGGGCCTTCAGTGTTCTCACTCTGACTAACATTATTATTGCACTGAAGAACAAGGGAAAAAGCTTCAGATGACACAGGGACTGATTCCTTCTCCCTCTATGCAGCCTTTTCTCTCAGGAGCTGATCTGTAGCGTTGGTCCCCATCAGTAGGAAGGTGGAATTTCATTACTTAGCTTAGTAGTGAAATGATGAAGGGGGTATTCTGTAACATTAATTTCTGCAGATTCAAAAAAGGTTAAAGTACGGGCTTTTCTGCTGAACTCCCATATTAGAAACACTCTGTCGGGCCTGCTCCCCAGCATTACATATTGGGAGGAGCAACTGCAGGGTACCAACAAACAAGCAACCTGCACATCAGCCCTTCAGGCTTCGCTATTTCAATTATCTTAATAAATACAGATCTCATAATTAATAGGATCTCAAAATCTTTCTCCAACAAAGATTTTGAGATGTGTGCAGCAGGTGAGTTTATTGTTTGTCAGCATTCCCCCAGGTACACTTACCTTTTCATCTGAAGTCCTTAATCATCCACTTGTGCATTTCCAGTTCTTTTATCTCTTACTGCTTTCAGGTTTGGTTTTTTTTTCATTAGTCTTCTAGTTTCTCATTTAACTGCTATTATTTATTATATCATTGCCCTTTTCTTATAAATTGCTTTCTCTTTTGCTTTAATCCAGACTCCATTATCTTATAACTTGATCTTTCATTTGCAAAAGCTATAATGTATTTTTTCCATTCTGTGAAATTCTTCACTCATATAAAACTCAAAACTTTCACTCTTAAACTGTCTTCAGTTGAATTCAAGAAAGTTCTAAATTTCTCCTCAAATGCCCCAGTATTAGTTTAACAAGAGTTATGTACACTTAGTAAGTTCCTGTAGTGATAAAACAGGACGATGTTAATTCTGGTCGATACTCAATAAGCAGCAATTACTGTAAACTTAACTAAATTACAAACAAGTGCATCTCCAAGACACCTTCCTACCAGTAATCCATATGGGTTTTGCCCTTTGTTTTGTTAGAACATTGAGGTGTAACATTGAAATCAGCAATAAACAACAGGACTTAATCTCAGTATTTCAGCCAGCTACCTGAGATATTTTGACTTAGAGAGTCAAATTGAGACTTAGAACAGATTTCTAGGGGAAATGTGCTGACTTTTCAATTAATTGAGGAAAACACATAGTTTCCACTGAAAACAAATAGTAACTCTCCTTTTTCTTCCTGCTTCGATCTGATAATACTCAAACTGTGATATCTTCAAATGCGTAGGTTTGTTTACAATAAAATTGATGTGCTAGAAAGTGAGACAGTGAATCTGACAACAGAAAACACAAAGAAGGATGCCTGCAAGCTGAACCCATAATTTCAATAGTTCAAGGAATATGTTATAACCTCAAGTAATCTAGTTTGCCTATTATTTGAAATTGCCATTTTTACATCAAAATACAGCCCTGATATCAGAAAAGAGCTTGACAGTCTGTAAATAAGCATAAAGAAATGTAAGCTTCAAATAATAGTCATGATATACAAATACCTCTTTTCTGAAAAAAAACACCTCAACAACAATAAATACTGTTGTAAAAAAAGAAAAGGAGTGGCTAGTAAATTGATTTCATTGATTTCATCCCTGACCAAAAAGAGGAGTTCAAAGTGGTCTTGTAGCAAGGAAAATCATTCTTGAGTGGAATTGTAGCATGTCAAGATATTTTAATATCATTAGACATTAAAAATTAACAAATAAATAAGAAAAATATGTGAACAAATAATAAAAGCATCTTTGTTAATATGTTTATTAGGAGCATTTAATTATATTTAAAACGAAAAAAAAAAACAAAAACTTAAAAAGCACATTGCTATGTTTTCCTTAGTCCGTCTTGAATGTAAGCCTTACTTCTGGCGACAGCTTTTGTAATTGGTAAGCAAATTGTAAGCAGTGTTCCAAAATTGTAAGCAGACTGTGTTGTAAATGGCATAGAATTCTTCTGTGTTTATTTTCCATGAGAGCTTTTCTCTGACCTCCGGATTCTCAGACACTTTTAAGAGGAGATTAAAAAACTGTCTCTCAGGAACAGTTTTGATTTAGTGGATTATATCCTTTGATGGAGAAATGACTTAGAATCTTGAGGTCCCTTCCATTTCTATTTTCTAGTGCTGTGATCTCCCAAACAGATACTCTAATTTGGAAGTAGCCTCCCTCTTGTGTACTCCCTCTGTTTTCTTTTGGTATTGTTTGTTAAGGAACAGTATTCTTAAACCTTGTTCTCTTCCGACAGTCAGTAATTGACACATCTTTTTTAAGGTATCAAGTGGTTCATGCTGCATTTGTAAGCAATTGCTTCTTTTTTCAGATATTTGCCAATTTTCAAGAAATTATTTCTGAAGTTACCACAAGCATCCCTTCATTATCCTTTTTTTTTTCAGTTTTCAGGATGCCACATTAGGAATCAACCAAACCAGTTTCATCTCCATTTGTGTCCTATATGGCCTGCTTTGTATTTCACTTTATTATTGTTCTTCAGGTTTGTATTTCCCTTTTGTTCTTTTTGAAGTGCACTGTATTTTATCTATTTTCTGGTATCTCAGCACATAGTTTTCACCTGTAATAATGGGAGTGGCTGGTTTATCTTTAGGTGGAAGAGGATGATGCTTCCATAAATAAAACAAAAGATCATCTATATTTTACACATGTATGTACAGGACAATTTAATACCGTTTCCACTAATCTCTGAGGTAGGGGCAGGGGGAAGGGACCTATTCAGCAATGCCTTTGAAACTGAGCTAACATAGTAACATACTGTTCCTCCTGAAGTATTCGAATGCACATCAGTAGCTCTAGCAATGGCACACAATCACTGACATTGAAGTATTGAAAAAAACCCCACCACAGCTACAGAAGGTTGTCTCCCACACAGTAATTCTCTTATCTTTTTTTTTTTTTTTTTCGGTATATCAGTATAATTTTAACTATAACATTAAAAAATTACATTTCGCCACTGTGTGTCTAAGTTAATGGAAATAAGCTTTCATGGAGTCCTCTGGGACTTCAGGTTTCTGTGTGCAGAAGCAGTAAGAGATATCATAAAATGGGATATTTGTCAGACACAGAAATATTTTTTCAAATGTTCAGTGACAGGGGAAAAAAAAACCCACTGCGGCAAAGAAATCACAATTGTCCTGTACTAGCACATTACAATTCCAGAGGATTTAATGGTTTGGCACACAAATCTGAATAACTTAAGTCTGACCACCAACTCTTTTTCGGTGCATGCAATTTGAAATTAACATCTAGTATTTTATATACTAATGTGTACCAGTTTGAAACCTCAGACTTAAGGCTTAAAGGAACTTGTTTCCCTTTGAATATTTAGCAAGAACATCCTCAGTCATTCGTAAGAGCTCTGTTAAGGGATGCAAGGTATGAAAGGGGACTGGGTGGAAGGAGGCAGCTGCAGCGCCTCTGTAGGGGAGCTTTGTACAGTTCTGGGCAGGAAGCCTACACATTGGCCTGCTGTGTCTTAGACATAGCTATGCATTTCCCTGCCCAGAGAATCACCTTTTTGAAGCTAAACTGGATTATGGAATAGGGTTGCTTCTTGTCCTGTATGTCTTATGTCAGAGGGACTTTCTAATAAGTACTTCAGAGCCATGGACAAGGAACATTTTTTCTGACTGAAAGCATGTGTGGTGGTTTGCGTTTTTCACAGTATGAAGAGGTATTAAAAGGGATTCTACTATTAATGTCTAATTTGTGTTATAGAAGTGTGCTTGGTACTTCTTAACAAGAAGTCTGTCCTAAATGGACTTCTTGAAAGTAATTATCAACTTTAAGCAAGCAACCTAAAGGAATGGAATCATAAACCAGTTCCTAGTGTTGTCACAAGTTCCCTCTCAGAAGACTTACACCCGATTATAACACTATGCTAGAAATATTTTTCTTTTATAATGAGTCTCTCCAAGTTTTTACCTCTATTTAGAAATATCCATCAGGTCTATGGTTCAGTTCTACAAGTGCAACATAGCGGAAGGTTCCATTAACTCTTTAGGGCCTGCAGCTGCTTCTACCCAGTCTCCTTTAGCACTCTGCTTTATTCGAAGTTTTCCTGTGGTCACTTTCAAGAGAGAGTCTGATTGCCAGCACTGCTTAATTTCTCTAGTCTCAAAGAGATTAAAAAACAGATGGTACTTTCACAGAAGTATTTTTCCCTTTTGTAACTTGCATCCTCTTAATCCTGAGTTGTTTTAAGCATCCCTTGTTCTTCCTGAAAAACAAAAATCATAGAAAACAAGATTTACTCTCTGAATGACATGTATTATATAAGACTATCAGAAGATTTACTAGAATGATATAATGCATATATCATTGATCTGACAAAAGATTAAGACAGCAATTCAAAAAAATACTGAAACTTTCACTTCCAGTTCTTGATAAATTTGGCCCTAAGCCTCGTTAAAATATAACATTCTAACATTCTAAACTGACATCTCATGCATGAAGTGTGACTCCATTCTATGAAACGATGTCTTCTGAGTACTTTGTATTTAAATGTGTGCACAATGACTTTGAAACACCTCTGAAACACAGGAAATTAAAATATTAATTAGATGCTTGAAAATAAATAAATAGGACTTGGACTGTTTGGAAAGCTTTCCTCAGTCAATCAATAACACGGCTTTCAGTAAGACCTGTTAACATGGGACAATTAGCCCTAGCTACTGATAAGCGTAGAGCAGATTAGAGTGAATTACTGAAGAGATTAATGGTCTAGTACTTTTCCTTAAAGACTATTAACTACTATATTAATGCTCTTTCCACTGCACTAATATTAACTAGTCAAATTGCCAGTCCTAGGGGTAATTCTAGGCATGTTGATGCCTGGAGGTACGGTCCTTATGAAGTCCTCATTTATAAAGAGACTATGAATATTAGAGCCTTATAGAGGCAGAGAAAATATTTTTAAAAAACACCATTATTTTTTTAAATATTGCCCTATCTAAGCTCTCAATATTGTATACAGTAGCACGAACCTGGACATGTGTTGTTTATCCCACTAACAAAGTTTGGGTTTTTTTGTCTTTCAACCTTAGAGGTTCAAAAGTCCAATACGTATTGGACTTTTGAACCTCTAAGGTGGTGGTGACTGCATGTATTTCTAGATATTTAATGCAGTCCAAATGTGAATATGTAACACCTGCATAAGGACATTTAGGAATTATATAATTGATTATCTTTTTTGTGGTTACTTTTCATTGTGATCTTGTTTGGGAGATACCTAACACTTGAAAGAAGTTTCAATCATTTTTGCCCCTGACTCCACCTTGCTTTTCTCCATCTTCATGTAGTATTTAGTGTTCTTCATCAATGTCTAAAACTGGACATCTTGTGAAACATAGGGTTGTGCAATTACTCATCTATCATGGATTGGATTCAGTGGGCAATTTAGTCATGGAAATGTTTGGAGCTGTTTTTTTCTGTAAAGTAAAAAATGCATTATCTGTAAGCCAATAATATTAGATTAAATGAAACAAAGCAGTATAAACAAGTGTCCTATGGAAGTTTCTGTTCTGACCCTTTCTGTAAGTCTATGTGAAAGATAGTTTATAAAAATTCTCATAAAGTAAAAAAAATGGAAGGCTGCAGAAAAGAACAACAACAACAAAACCACAAAAAAGCAAAGACAGTTAAAGAAAAGAGGACTAAAGTAGAGAAACAAAAACTTAAAGCAGAACATCACAGGTTCATGATAACAATGAGCAGATCTCCTTTTGGTAGTGGTTTCTGTAGCCTCCAAGAAACATGCACTCTTGTCAGGAATAAAGGACTAGTGGTAAAGTAGGAAAGCCTCACAGCTGATCAACCTGCTTCTTATTTACTTCTTATGTTGATACAGTTCTCTATTATATGGCCAGATGCTGCGAAACTCAGGTTTACAATACCTATAGAACAATATCTGTAAAACATCATAATGTAATTGTGTATTATCTAAATGGTTAACTATTTTCTCACTCCCATTTCATTTGAATGGTGTGAATTCAGCAGAAACTTCTTGCAAATCCCCTGGTGCAGAGACCCAAGGTGTGGTTTTCAAAGCCTTGCTAAGGCATAGACCACAAAAATGATAGATGGGAAAAGGAATGAGAGATTCTGACCAGCATTGAGGTTTAGTTATGGAGACGTATGTTTGTCACTTTCAGCATTGCAGGAGCCCTTCAGATAGTCATGTACTGACAAGCATGAAAGCACACTGACGTGAGTCTGTAAGAGTGAAACTGAAAAAGCAATCCTGTGAGTTAGTTGTTTCCAGAGAGGTTTAATGTATTTCATTCAGATTTTTAAAACATAAAGCTATTAAACATCAAGGAAAATGGAGAATCTGCAAACTGTCAGAGCACCAGACTTACGCAGATTTAATCAGTTTAGAATATCTTATTTCCCCTCCTCAGGCCATGATTTGCTTATGCCTTTCACAGATGGATTTTACAGTGAATCTGCTGATTGTTCTGACTAGGTGTCATAGTTTCTGGCTTAATTTTTCTTTCTTTCCCTTTTAAAAAAATAATAAGAGATTTGATAAATCTGTTTGATGCAAACTGAACAGAAGCTGTTTTGAATTTTCTGGCAGAAGAATTTTATCTGGTTCACAGATCTCACATATACAGCCCTGCTTGATGTCCTGTTGAAACACAGAATTAATCATTTCCCCCAAAACAGAGAAATAATGTCAAATCTAATGGTGATGCAAAGCGTAAGATTACCCACCAAATTTGACTACACCGTCTTGACTTTCAGGCATATAACTTGTCAAATGGAATGGCAGTCTGCAGCGGCATGTTATGTGGTGAGTTTTTGAGTCGCAGAGCGTGCCTTGAGTCACCCTTCTGTCCTGGGAGAAGGATAATGACCAGCACATTGCAGCCTCCTGTAGAAGAGGACATTCTGCAGCTCCTCCTCTAGCTCAGCAAGATGCACCAGCACGCACCACATGAAGTCACCAGAACTTAGAGCATCAAAACACCCAGCAAAGCTCTGAAGTGCCTACATTCCTGCTGCTCAGGATGAACAGCAATGCCTACAGTAAAGCTGATCTTTGTCTATAGTGCATCCCAATTACACTAGGATTCACAGATTATACCTCCAGGGTAGGATCTCGCAGGTGTGCTTAGTGCGATCTGAATCCCTTGCAAAAATACATGGAGAAGTGTCCACTCCTGCCACAGAGCACAGCTGCAGAGCTGACAGGGTGCTCAGCTGGGACTCAGTTAATGTCTCTTCCGTATCTGATTGCATTTTGATGAAAGTATTTTACATCTCAGCAGAATGCCCTAATTGCAATGTTTCCAGATAGTCTGGGACATCTCTCTCTTGCTCTGAATTTCTTCAGCTGAAGGTATTTAATTAATTTCCCTACCAGAAAGTAACAAAATAGTCATTGGAACAAAGAGAAAGGAGAGGGAAGAAACACAAGGTTGATTCATGTGCAGGCTATAGTCCTGGCTCCAATGAACACTGAAGCCTCTTAATTGAAAGGCAGCATTTTCCACAGGAGAGAAATTTACCCTGGAGTACAGCTCGGCCCGGTGGTTGAGTTATTTGGTCAAGTATTAGCATAGACCTGAGCTCTGCTAAATTGCTTGCGACTGTACCTGGACTGCTCTACTTGGGGGCAGGGGAAAGGCTCTTTCTGCATAGCTCTGTCCATATATTCTTGGCTGCTACCTGCTCCCTAAAAGCCCAAATATATTGTTCATTATAGAGAAGTTAAATTAGGTGCTAGAACATCTGCCAGCAGTCATTGCAATACCTAACTTCAATCTTCCTGTCAAATATAACCCCTTACGAGCATTAGGGATGCATAGGTTTTGGAGTAGTGGGAATGTGGAGCTACCTACTGTCTTTTCCCCTCCAGTGTACCTCTAGTGGAGGTGGTTGTGACTACTTACTACCTTCTGAAAAGGTAATTTTGAAACAATATGAAACGGTATCAGCAATACAAAGTCACGCTGGAAAGAGAGAGGCATAACTTCAAAACAAAGGCATTATACAGATCTCATGTAAAATCAGAATCTTATGAGTCTACCGGACATTCTTAACCCTGTCAGCAATTATAATAACAGGTCATGACTGTCAGGGCGATGAATTTATTCCTACCTGCAAGGATGTATGATTGTGGAATTTGCATTGATGTTGCATTTGTGAGAATCAATAAATTAAATTGACTATCTATTTTCTCTTCAAAACCAGTGTGTACATATATGAGAGATGAAAATTAGAGGTACAAAAAGAAATTTAATTTAATTTACAGTAAAGGAGCAACAGGTAAGTGATGTATCATTGATGTCATTTAAGTATTAATAATTAGAGGGTTGTGAGACTGAAGCTATAACTGGTTAAAGAATCTTGTTAACACTGTGCTAAAATTAAGTATATAGTTGATTACATAAAATAAAATATTGGTATGGGAAGAGGGAAAGGACAGGGAAGGAGGTTTTGTCATTATGTATAGATACAAATTGATACTGGGGAAAGGTACAGGAAAAAAACCCTCTACATAGAACTACTTGTACCCCAGAAAGTTTTTGTTCTTTTGTTTTCTTTCCTGCTAAACTTCTCACTCACCCTGCTTAAGAAAGTACATTTAATTTGCATGTACTGAAGGCTCAGTAAGATATTGCCATTCAGTTGATTTTACATGTTACTTTTCAATTGCTTAAATATTGCTGGACTATTTGTTTCGTTCCAGTCTCTTATGTCTATAGATCAAACAATAATCATATTTACATATTGTATTATCATCTCCACTTCAATCTATTCCTTCGAGAACACTCAGCCTTCTTATATCTCCTAGTCTACATGCAACACCTATTTTTCATTCTCTTCTAAATACATATATCTTCTCCATTACTCCTATCTTTATAATATCTGGTTTTATTCATTAGCGTACACTGGTAAATCTCTCTTTTCCTAGTGCTGCTTGAGTAATGCAAACTGATATGTAAATGGGAACAATGACTTTGGCTCACAGTTGCTTGTTAAAATCTTCTCATTAATGTTATTTTTCCATTCACTGGTTAAATTTTGACACTTTGACAATTCAAATGGGACATAGAGTACTAATTATTTTTGTTGTTACATCATTGTTTAAAATGTTGCATTCATGCATGTCAGAATTAATATTGCATGACTCAGGGGAATGGTTCTCCACAAAGGGTGAAATAACGCCATCAACCAAAACATTGCTTTTTAGTCTGCAAATACTTATGTAAGTAGCAAATGAATTATTAAAAAATAGGGTTGATTAATGAAGGATTTTCACACCTGAAAGCTAAGGTTTTTATTGCTATTATTTGAAATTAAAAAAAAAACTAATCAAGTCTACTGAAACATAATTGGGATCTGCATAATAGATGCTATGCTAGCAAAGGGTCAGTTGAGTTTCCACTGAAGACAATGACAATATTGTACTTGTTCAAATATGAATAGCCTTCGATGCTAAAGATATTTCATTGCATGCTTGCATAATTTGTGCCCTAACACTGTGGGCTTGAGCTAAAAACCTGCTCTTTCAAGAATACGCTTATCCACATACTGAAAAATAAATTATTAAACTGCAGTTGCTACACAAAATTCTCGCTCTGCTTAATATCTGACAGGTAGTATTAACAAGAGTAAGCAATAAGTTAACACTTCTCCTATATTTCATTTTCTTTGCTTTTGAAGTGCAAAGGAAAACTTGGGAATCTTATAACTATGGAGGTAGAAGAGATTCTTTTCATGTACTACCGTTGATGTCACATTTGTACTATCCTAATGAGGGGTACACCTCAGCTTCTCTTTCCAACTCACTGATTTTGGTAGGAATTAGATATCTAGTGCAAATTCTGTACAGGATTCAGTTGGCTGAAGTAGGTTGTTTTTTGAACACAGGGTAAGTTTTGTCTGTATCTGGTTCCTAGGAAGCTGTTACACAGCTGGGAATAATTGCCTCTGGCAATAAATTTCAGTTGCTGATTAGGAAAATAGTTGGCCAGCGCAAAACATTAAGTATAAGAGTGTCTGAATCACTTGTCACAGCTTAACAATGGCTTCAAAAGTACTGGCAGCCACTCAGCTACTTCTTAGATATCTTAATACAGTAGTGCATCTTCTGAAATGGTGAGCAGAACAAACTTTACCTTTTAAAACCTCCAACATGATGTTGGAGGCCCTCTGTTACTAAATACCTAATAGTCTTCCAAACAGTGGGATATACGGGCCCTTCTCAGCCTAAAGCTTGAGTTGAATTTTTATTTTGTTAGTGTCTAAAGGTAGAAAAAAAGATGAGAAAACCCACTGTCTTCTTCTTATAATACACAAGATGCTACAGTTCATTTCCTAAAGACTTTATATTCTAATTCAAAAAGCACTACAAATGTAATGTAAAGTCAAAGAGCTTTGAAGTGGAAAGGGGTAAGGTCCCTATCACTAAGCAAGTTAAATGGCTATTCGTTTTTATGGTTGTGAGTCACCTAAAAGCTTTTTTTTCCTTTTCTTTAATTTATTCTTTACATAGTAATGTGTGTGTGCGTGAATCCATATTTATAAAGCAAATACTTAAGGCTGACACAACAGTCTCAAAGTAACAGACAAAAGTAATTCTCCCTGTTTATAGGTATTCTAAGTGCTAAAGATAGGAGCTTAACTTAAAATTTTGTTTACCATATCCAGTATATCATACAGTCTCTGCATCTAAGGGCTGAATATCATTTTTAGCTTCCTAATTAACTATTCCCCTTTCCTCCCTTCCAAAATGACTCAATAACTAGTTGGGTGGCAGGTACAAAATTGGTAATTATGGAATTGAACAGCTAGTGGGCACAAACAGTCATGCATCCATTTATTCAGACATCTCTCTGGTATGCTTATGTTTATGGAAAACACTCATTTATCTTAGAACGTAAATCAGAAGTACATTTTATTATTTCTACTTTCCCCCTGCCCCTGCTATTATGGTGTTCTATAATGTAGGATTTTTTCCTTGTAAAATAGAATCATAGAATGGTTAGAGTTGGAAGGGACCTTAAAGATCATCTAGTTCCAACCCCCTGCCATGGGCAGGGACACCTCCCACTGGACCAGGTTGCTCAAAGCCCCATCCGGCCTGGCCTTGAACACTTCCAGGGATGGGCATCCACAGCTTCCCTAGGCAACCTGTTCCAGTGTCTCACCACCCCTACGGTAAAGAATGTCTTCCTAGTATCTAATCTAAATCTACCTTCTTTAAGTTTAAAGCCACTACCCCGTGTCCTATCACTACACTCCCTGATAAAGGCTCCCTCCCCAGCCTTCCAGTAGGCCACTTTTAGGTACTGGAAGGCCGCTATAAAGTCTCCCCAAAGCCTTCTCTTCTCCAGGCTGAACAACCCCAACTCTCTCAGTGTGTCCTCATAGGAGAGGTGCTCCAGGCCTCTGATCATCTTCATGGCCCTCTTCTGGACTCACTCCAACAGGTCCATGTGCTTCTTATGTTGCGGGCCTCAGAGCCGGATACGGTACCTCATGTTGACCAACACCCCCAGGTCCTTCTCCTCAAGGCTGCTCTCAATTCGTTCTGTGCCCAGCCTCTATTTATGCTTGGAATTGTCCTGACCCACGTGCAGGCCTTGGCCCTGTTGAACTTCATGAAGTTTGCGCAGGCCCACAAGTAAGTAATTAATTGATAGATTCTTGAACCCCTTGAGGACGGAAAGAATTAGATATTAACTCATGGTAAAGTATTTTAAAAAAAAGTGCTGTATGTGTGTGAGATGGAAATATCAAGTCCTTTCCCTGGCCTAGAGCTGAGTACAATGCAAAGAGCCTTGTGAGCTTTGACATGAACAGAGGAATCAGTAACTAATGGAAGAAAAATACTCGAGCCTGCTGGAAAGGTATGCCATGATGTCACCATGCGCTGATCGTGGGCCTGTGGTGATACCTCACCATAGAGACTCTCAATGGTAGACACCAGGAGAGATGTAGTTCTGTGGTCACCTGACACCATGTAGAAGCAGCGCACCCAAGGGGAAAATATCTGCGTTGGTGCTGAGCTGCCACAGAGGAGCCCGACATCAGGATGGGCTGGAGTGTTATGTTCATCATTCACTGGAGTGATAAGTGGCGGTACAGGAGGCCTCCATCAACACTCTGTGTGTGCGCATCTGAGTGTGCACAAAGCTCTCCCTGACACAGCCTCCTTCAGTCAACTTAATGAACAGGGCTTAGCCGTGTGATGCTGTTTGGCATGCGAGTGTCGAAGGGTTCACTTGTAAGTGCTGTACCCTGTGCGAGGGCTGGGCACCATTCTCTAAATGGAAAGATCTTCCTCAGTGCAGTATTTTCATACAAGAGTTTAAGCGTGAGGGAGAAAAAGAGAAAAAAAATATTTTTTTACACAAGTGCCTGAAGGCCCCAATGACTACATAAATTATGTTACGAAAAAAAAAGCATACACACACATAGCTGGGAGCCTCTGGCTCTGAGGACAAATGGTGGAGACTGGCTGCATTTCAGCTCCTAATTTCCTGCAATACTCCTAAAACATGATAAACACTTTCTCTATGTCTATGTGTCTGTATGTTCAATTCAAGGTATATGAAATAATGCGAGGCCTGTACAGGCAGTTTCTGAAAAGTTTCAGAGCACGAAACTGGTGGATGTGTCACACCACAGGCCATGCAATTAGGGAGGAGGGAGAGTGCAAGGCTTCCTCGGCTAGTGTTGGAAGTCTCTGTCTGACAGAGAAGGACACAAACCTGGTGCGATCTTGTCCATGATGTCTACTGTGGAGCCTCCTTGGCCTGTGCTATGGCTTCAACTCAAGGCCAGAGAAGTGCTAGTTGAACCAAAATCCCATACCTCGGTAACAACTGATCAGTGCAGATATCAGAGGTCTAGTGCACAGACTTATTTAGATATCGCCAATAGCTGGGACAAATAGTACTAGGAATGCTTCAAGTACAGAGAAGAGAAAGGGAATACTTACTCCAAAATATTATCTAAACATATGAAACTGAGAAAAGAAGTAATCTAATCATCTTTTTTTAAAACATGACAAACCGCTGCACAGCATTATTATGTGACTTGCCATAAGCAACACAGTTGCACGATGTAGCTCTCCTGCGTTCCAGGCTGTGGCCGTTAAGTGCTTATTCGCAAACTAAAGCAGCATTCTACTTATCATTACAGAAGAGCAGCATTGTACTTCCCTGTTTTATCATGCTCTGTTGACTGATTGTGTTCCCAGTAGAAGAGGTTGTAAGAAGGGAACAGAGGACTCAGAACTCCCATGCACCAGACCTCACCAGCCTCATGACACCATTGCCAGCAGTGATATTAGGATAGCACACTATATTTTAGTAAATAACTAAAAATTACTAATATTTATTAAGACTCTGAAAGGTTTCTTCGCCTTGGTTTCTTTTCTACATGACAGGGGAAAAGTAAGATCTACTTCTAATTAATATGAAAGCTTTATTTCTACATATCCAAAGGCTTTGCAAATTCAGAACTCTGGTATTGATTTTTTTGGAGATCATTTGCTGTAAATTATTCAGGTGAAAAAATTGACAGTAAATGTAATAAATGGGCACTTATGGGATGCTCAGTACAGTTCTATAATGTAAAAACAACTGAAAAAGGATCTATTTTAACATGTTGGGTTTTTTCTTAAGTTAACAGAGAATAACCTACCTGGGTCATAGCCAATATAGTTATTTTTTTCAGTCTGTAGCTATTAAGTCAGTCTCATTACATCATTCATCATTACATCATTCAGGTAAAATATAAAAGCAAATTCTTGCTTTTTCAGTGAAAAGTAGCTTTTCAAGCCTCCGGCAGCCAGAATTTAAACCATAATAATAAATAAAACTTATCTTTAATACAATTCCATTGCCTTTAATACAATTCCATTGCCATAATTTAAACTAAATTAAGTTTAGACTATTAAGTTTGTCTTTAAAAAACATTTTGTGATGACACCTTGCAGGTACCCATATGTTTTTGATTTACATCACTTCCCTAGGAGCGTGCCCTAAAAGCACTTTTTCTCTTACCAGATCTGGGCTTGCAGGCTGATACCGCTGCCAGGTTCAACAGAATGGGTGACGGTAGCCACAAGTGCAGAAGATGGCTGTTTTCCAGCACCCTCCGCTTTCATCCTTTGGAGGTGAGGTGCTTCTTCAGGACAACGTTAATCCAAGAAAGGAGGAGCATCAAGAATGGGAGCCACTGCAAAATCATGAACAAGCTGGGTCCCTCCAGCTGGACCTCTTTTGCAGTTTGGAGCACATACAGCAACTATTCCAAGTTACACAGGACCAGCCTTGTCAGGGACTGGCCTTCAAGCAGACCATTTTAACCCACTTGAATATAACTATGGAACTGTAGGTGTCCATTGTGGTGGGCTAGGCCATCTTGGTGTAAATGCCGAAGGAGATCTGCTAGATCAAATTGTACATGCTCCTGAGACAGTTTCCTTCAAATAAAGGCCAGGAATTCAGTCTTCTAGTCATGCTCTTTGCCATTAGCACCAGATCCCTAGAGCAAGCTGAGAAAAATTAGGAGGTCGAGGTTCTACAGTTCTCAGAAGTGTGTTTTTTTCATGATAGGACACCAGAGCGTGTGTCCAGAGTGATGAAGGCATTTGTGGAGCAGTGCACTGTGGTGCAGCCTATACTGAGACCTGTGTATGGGCGAGAAAGGCAGTGTAGCAAAATCACATGGCTTTGGCCATACTGCTCACTGGTACCATTCTCTGCCCCAACCCATCTCCTGTGCCAGGGAACAGGAATTGTTTGCTAGTGGTAGTGTTAGCTGAACTGTCCTAGCAACCATTATAAAAATACAACAGAATAAACATTTACATGCTGAGTGCACATCATGGACTTATTGCATTTACTAGGGTAACATTGCCTTTTCAACTAAACATTACCTAGAATTTTGCACATGTACTTTACATAGAACCATAGCATCAGAATTGGTTAGGTTGGAAAATACCTTTAAGATCATTGAGTCCAACTGTTAACCTAGCACTGCCAAGCCCACCACTAAATCACATCCCTAAGCACCACATCTACCTTTTAAATCCCTCCAGGGATGGTGACTCAGCCACTTCACTGGCAGCCCATTCATATGCTTGACAACCCTTTAGGTGGAGAAATTTTTTCCTAATACCCAATCAAAAACTCCCCTTGAGGTTACTTGAGGCTGTTTCCTCTTGTCCTATCACTTGTTACTTGAGAGAAGACACCAACCCCCACCTTGCTACAACCTCCTTTCAGGTAATTGTAGAGAGCAATAAGGTCTCTCCTCAGCTTCCTTTTCTCCAGGCTAAAAAACCCCAGCTCCCTCAGATGCTGCTCATAAGACTTGTTCTCTAGACCACTCAGCAGCTTTGTTGCTCTTCTTTGGACCCACTCCAGCATCTCAATGTATTTCTTGTAGTGAGGGGCCCAAAACTGAATGCAGTATTCGAGGTGTGGTCTCGCCAGTGCCGAGTACAGGGGGACAATCACTTCCCTAGTCCTGCTGGCCACACTATCCCTTCTACAGGCAAGAACGCTACTAGCCTTTTTGGTCACCTGGCATCTCATATTCAGCCTGCTGTTGACCAATACTCCCAAGATCCTTCTCCACCAGGCAGTTTTCCGCATACCGTTCCCCAAGCCTCTAGCGCTGCATGGGGGTTTTGTGACCCAAGAGCAGGATTCAGCACTTGGCCTTGCTGAACTTCATACTGTTGGCCTCAGCCCATCGATCCAGCCTGTCCAGATTCTTCTGTAGAGCCTTCCTCAAGCAGATCAACGCTCCTGCCCAACTTGGTGTTGTCTGCAAATTTACTAAGGGTGCATTTATCCCCTCATCCAAATCATTGATATGTGCACTCTCTTGTGACGTAAAGCACACTGAGGCCACACACTGACCTGCAAACCAATGGAAAAGAGATATACCAAGTAAAATGCCATGTGAAAGAATATGGGTTTTCCTACCATTCATATACATACGCAAGAATCTGTGTCTGCTAGATCATCTAAATTAGGTTTGTGGCTCCAGGATGACTAGAACCTCTGTTTTCACTCTTTTTCAGTCTGTGTCAAACAGAAGCCTTTCTTTCATCCGAATATCATGTTTTTCTCTTCTAGACTAGAAGTTTACCCTCTCTCTATCTTATAACTTATGTTTCTGATGCGTTAAGGCCAAATATATTCAGATGCTTATAAATGCTTTCCTGAATACAAATGTGTTCTTGAATTAAGACTTGAGCAGTGACAAAAACTGAGTGCATAAACATTGAAAACAATCTTCAGGTATTTTAAAAACATTCTTACATCATAGTTTATATATCGCGTTTGTTTCTTGCTGTTCCTGTTAGTCAATTAATCCCTAGCTTTGATCATAGTTTAGCAGATTGTGTCAGGACAACCACTCCTTTGTTTTCTTTTCATTTGGGGATAAAGCTATAATTTTGTGAACAGCTTGTTCATAGGATTGTGCCCACAGGAAAACTTAAAAGATCTCCAGTACAGCACTTTTTTTTTTAACAGTCAGAGGGCCTTTGCTGACCTAGCCCATAATGTTTTAGCTATGCAAAAGCTCCTGAGACACATAGTTTATTGTGTGGAGAGAACAATATTTTGTGGATGCTTATTGCCAGAGTAAATCAAAAGACATGTCAGAGAAATTCATTGTCATTGCAATCACTGGCAGGGCAGGGCCAGCTTCAAGCAACAGAAATAAAGAATGCAAGCAACTCATCTAACTGGCAAGAATGACAAATGGAGACTAGTCAATTCTACATTTTTCTGCCAGAACAATTTCTTCTTTAGAATGCTTATTTATCCACAGTAATATAAAATGTGTCACAAAATCACTGAGGTTGGAAGGGAGATTTTCTAGTCCAACCCTATGCTCAGAGCAAGGTCAGCATGCTCAAAGGCAGGTTGCTCAGGCCCATGTCCAGTCAGGTTTTGAATGGCTCCAAGGATGGAGACTCCACACCAGCCTAGGCAACCTGTTACACTGTTCAGTCACCCTTACAGAAAATAAGGTTTTTTTTTTCTTTTGTTTAAATGAGATTTCCTGTATTCCAGTTTGTGCCCACTGCCTCTCCTCCTTTCATGAGGGTATTGTTGAGAAAAGTCTGGCTCTGTCTTCTGTACACCCCCATTAGGTATTTGTAGACATTTATAAGATCTCCCAGAACCTTCTCTTCTCAAGGCTAAACAGTCCCAGCTCTCAGCCTCCCCTTGCATGAGATATACTCCAGTCCCTGAAAAATCTTTGTATAATTATGCGAACAAAAATAAAAAGACTAATATGATATGCACATTTACTCCTTTGGCAAATATGAAGCTGTCATAATTTATAGGTGAAAGTATGCTTTCCTTTGTTCTGTAGCATGTTTACTCAGATTCCCGCATAGTTATTTCCAGTTATTTTTCCATTTTTTGTGTTTTTTTTTCCCATGAAGATGTCATTCCTCGTGCTGCATTAAGCAAGTATACTGGAGTTTCTCCTACAAGGGCACAGTTCTGCTTCCTTTGTTTTCTGTTGTTCTCATGCATTGCAGGAAAAATTCAGCAATGGAAAAACTAACCGACTAATATCTTTTCCTCTAAGAGTGCAAGCTTGTGCCTGAAGCAATAGGTCTAGTCATCTGCAAAGACTTGTTCATTACTTGTTGAATTCATTATTATTTTAGGCTGGTTTAGTTCCATACAAAAATGAGTCCCCTTTGAAAAAGCACATTTGCTAACGATATGTTGCAAACCTATGCACATATGTAAGAGTACATCTTTTCCCATTCTGCCCTCCCCTAAATCTCATTTCTTTTTCTTTTGGGTCCCTAAAAAATCATTCCTATTCCATCTAAACTCAGCTCCCAGTCATTGCTAAGCAATTAATTATTTTTAAGCACAAAGTCCTATATATAAGAATAGGAAATTCTCTTTCTAATTTTAACATATGCATTGAACCAGTTTCTTGATTTAAATCTCATCTTAAAAACTTAGTGTACTCTGCAGCTTGTGTTTGACTCTATGTAAAGTGCTTTGTAGGGGTCATGATATAAAAATCCAGCTTGCAGCATTGAGAGGTGCAAAGATTCTAAAAAAAAAAAAAAAAAAGACTAAATTGCAATGTAAATAAATAAATAAAAAAGACTAAAAAAACCCCAACTGAACTTTCCACATTTTTACTGTGTTTGATGCTGAGGTTCCTTGACTATCGTGTTGAAAATGTTAATGACCACTATCTTGCATACTGTGCAAAATATATAGTGCAAAATATTCTCAACAACCTAAGAAGCTGGCATGATCCTTGTGCTACCTTATCTATGCAAGGAAGGAGTCATGGAGAGTGGGAAAATGCTGCCTATATCTTATGATAAACTTCAATGTTATTTCCTTAAAATTCAAGTTGAAAGCATTCCTCTAGTATGCATTTATTCCCAAACAGTCATTCATGAGCTTTAACCCCTGCAGTACAGAGTTTTTAAATAACCTCAGGCAATAAAAAATTTTTGAAAGTGCTAACTGTTGCCACTCTTCACCCATCTGCCTATTCTGGGGATTTTTATCCAATCACTGCCATAATAAGCATGAGTTTCAAAACCTGTCCTTTTAAAATTTAAGAGGTGCCTTGACTGATGCAATTTGCTTATAGATTGAGCCACAGTTCAAGAACTGTTTTTTTCTTTTTAATTCCTTCAGGACATATATGAACAAATTGACTCTTTAGATCAAATTCCAGTACAGGAATCTGGAGGTTACATTTGAATTGAGCTCCATTTGCATATCTTGAACACCGATCATGGGAATAAATCACACCTAAAAACATCATCCTAATAATTTGTCAAATTCTTATCAGCATATAAAATAGCCATCAATTTAATAATCAGCTCACATTTTCCAAAGTAAAAGTTTTGCATAGCTATAACTTTCCATAATCAATACTGATATTTCTTTACTCTTCATCTCAAAACATTAACTTTTAAAAAACCATCAAACTACATTATCATTTTACAAAAGATATTACCTTGAGGCTGACCAATTAATATTCCTTAGTATTGCAAAATTACTTTAGTAAATTACCTCAATGAAGATGTTAAATCAGTTAGTTATGCATGTGACCCATTCACAGTCCTCTGTATATCAAACCTGAATTTTTAGGAAGTATATCTTTAGCTCCCAATGAACAAATAACACACAGAAAAGAATTCCTAGATGTAATCTTCCATCTTCCAGATCACTTTCAGATGAGTTATTTGTATCCATGGATACCGAGTCTTTGTGAACAGCATTCATTTTCAGCATTGTGAATAATAACATTACCTTTCAAATCTAACCTTCAGTACTTAAATTTCCTATGTCAGATTTCAGTGATAAACCACATATGGATACAATTAGGGCATGAAACCCAGCATTTAGTCTAATCTCTCATTTTGGAAAATGATATATGCCATCTGCTAGACGTAGAACTTCACAGCCAGGGCTGTGGCTGTGCTCATGCAACTATTAATGGCTGATAGTGAAGATTGGGACCAATTTTGTTTTAATGTAATATATTTAAATACGTTATACAGTCCAGAAGAGAGCATCTCTCATATTTATTCTACTTTTAGTATCTGAGTACATAGCAATCTAAATAGTGTTCAAAACACAGAGAAATGTTATTGACAGTATACCACTTTTCCATTTTTGTTTCTAAATTAAAAAAAGGGTTATGAATCTGCCTTAACATGCTTCAGTACCAAGGAAAACTCATTAACCATTTCTGGAAATTCTGCTTATTTAAAAACTTATACCTTCCAATCTTCACTGGTATGAATACCAGGGATAAAAGCAGTATGTCAGTACACACAGGTATACATATGCACATTTGTATGGTAAATAAAACAGATCCCTATTTTCCCACAATCTCACTTTATTTTTTTCTCTCTCTTACGTCTGTTCTGAAAGCAGCACAAAGCTACCAACAACAAAAAGTAGGAAAGCAAGATGGTCATTCTTAAAATTGAAGACGGCTGTAATTTTCTGCACCAAAGGGTACAGTGGAAAGAAGGTCTGATACTTACTTGTTCAGACTGTAACAACCCACCTCTATTTGCCAACGTTTCACGCAAAACTGCTAGCAGCCATGGAAGGTCAACACCTTGTTGAAATTTGGATCCAGTTTTTTTGGCATAATTTCATGGAAAGACTGTTCTAGAAGCTTGAAAGTGGCTGAGCAGGCGGCTTTCTATAATATTGAGTTATATTATGTTCAGCAAATATGATACAAAAGATTTTTTTCTTAGGAATCTGTATTTCATTTTTGCAAACTATACAAGTGTGTAATAAGCTATCAGGTAGTCTCTAATATGACCATTGTTAATGTTCTGTTCCACTTAAACCTATTAAAAACAAAAGTTTTAGGAAAACAAGAAATGTAGAATGTTATCCTAAATGCTCATATGTTTTGTTGAATACTCATACGGTTGTTTGCCATTACATCCCTTTAGAGTTATTACTTGTTCCAACTATTTTTTTTCCTTATTACTGGTAACTGCAATAATGTCATTACTACTGAAACATTTACATTTATAAGTTAGTTAAACATAGGGAAGAATTTTAAAATAGCATGCACTTTATATTGAAACACCCATCTAATCATACCTAATATGATTTTTATCACATAATGTCACTTACTGCTAAACAAATTTAACCTGTGCTTTTATTACTGGAAGAATACATTAATCCTGAGTATTATTTAGAACTAGTACGTGATAGTAACTAACATGTTACAGACATATCATATTTTAGTGCCACAAAAAAATGGCATTTTAGGTCAATATTTCATAATTCTGTTTAACGCTGACCAGAATGATTATTATTTAAATATGTTCTCAGTGCCTTTACCATACAGAACATAGGTGCAGGCTATCAGATTATACACAGTATAGCCTGATAAAATCTGTTTCCACTTGCTTTTACTTCAGGTGTTCTTGCTAACATTTTAATGGAATTTACATACTACAAATGTATGCAGAAGTATCTCAAGTCCTCTCCTGTTCAGGATACATACAGATATTAATTCAAATGGTCCCTAAGTGTACAGAGTGGGGAGCAGGGAGATAGATAGGTGTAATTCATTTACTTAGAAATGTCATAAACTTAGTGATGTATAATGAAATTACATAGCAATTAATATGTAAGCGTCACTTAATTCCATTATAAACACTGATGTGACAGAAGAATGATGAATAGTAATGTAGGATGAAACTTATTCTTGGCAATCAACCATTTTTATTAGAAAGGTCAAGTTTATGGTATTTAAGGTGAATATTTCTTTAAGAAATGCATATGGGTTCATACTCGTCAACAATTAAAACTGGAAAGATTCACTGATACTTAATCATCCTAAAATAACTTAATATTTTACTGTAGTGTAAGCTTAAAGACAATATTGATAAATGGGTACAAACATCAGAGGAAAACTTCCAGTATTTCTTTTCAACTTGCATTCTTAATCAACAAATACCAAATACCATACAAATAAAAATAAAATAAAACCTTAAAATCCTCCCCATACTTGAAATATTTGTCTTTACATTGAAAATACCGAATGATGTAAGATTGCAAAAACAGTATGATTCCTTCTTGTAAAACGTAATCAGAGCTAAAAAAAACCCTGTAGACCAGAGAAACAAATTGTTATTAAAATTACACAAAAAGCTATGCTGGAAGAACACCTTGAAAAATAAATAATAACAAGAAAAAGATACAAATTAGGCAATGGTGAGTTACGTTTCACTTAACACACTAATCTTTCCTCCTAAAGCTTTTATCTCGTGCATTTTGATAAAACAGAATAAGCACAACTAAAAAGTATAATCATGCACTAGAGAGTCTATCGTAAATGTATATTAAGAATGTGGCGTGTAGAATTTCAATCTTATATTTCTCTGCATGGAGTCCTCTCCATATATTTGCAGTCTTCAGGATGACCAGATGAACTGACCTCCTGAGACACTTGCCAGGCTTTTTCGTGTGACTTTATGTTATATAAAAAAATAACTCTCCATGCCTTGTTTCACATCATGCCCGGACTTGCAGGATGAAAGTATACATTAGCTGACGTGACAGTTGTCACAAAGGATACACACAATGGCCTTTTCCCAAATCCTAACGCAGTCCTCATGCACAGCATGACAATTACAGTGAAAAAGAGTCTGCTAGATTGGCTGTGTAAAAGGAACTGGAAAACTGTATCATTGCAGATACATACCAAAATGCAAAAGAAAAATATATACATGGGACTGCTTTAGAATTATAAATTGGTATAATTTATCAGAGTTCATCCACAATATGGAGAAGACAACAGATGCAGAATTGAAACTACCAGCATTAACACAATATCTGTATTTTCATTACTGACCCTTTCACACCTTTCAGCAACAAATAAGTGCATTAAATCTAAAGCTTGCAATCTGAGTATTGGAAGGGTTCATGTGTTTGAAGGTAGCAATTCTTTATTAAAATTCAAGTTTACTTCAGGAAGGTTTAAGACGTGACTATCCTGAACAGACATAAAAATCGGTTCCACTTAAGAATGGTGAGAAATGATAGAGAGTTAGCAATTATAACAGCAGCACATTTTTCTATAATAATTGGAAGAACTCTGAAATTATACTGACTATAGTTAACCACCATGAGTGCACTAGAGAAAGTAAAGAAAGTGCTGACGTTCACCTGATGAGTTTTCAGAATCAGATAACCTGAAATGCTTATTTCCAGGTTAAAAGCAAGGACAATAATGGTTGAATAAACCGTAATTTTAAAATTATAGCTTACTACAGGCAGTATAGTGCACCTTTATTAAGATTGCCAGGCATATCACATTTTCATATTTATACACAAGTCTCTGTAATGTGAAGAAAATTCCAGTTTCTTGAACACTCATATCATCTTTTGAATTTGGAGGCCTTAATTACACATCTTTTTTCCACATTTTAATTAAAATGAATAAACTTACTGTCACCTAAACCCACATTATCTTCAACTGGTAAGTCTTGACGACTTCTTACCAAAACTGGGTCTAATACAGATTAATCTTTTATTTGTTCAGTGATTATTTGGTGAATAATATGGGTACGTAATAAAATGTAAAAAAAAAAAAAAAAAAGAAACCAAACCAAAAAACCCAAGAAAAATAAGTCCCAAGTCCTACCATGACTAATATAATTTGTTTACCTTTTTTAAGATTATTTCGACACAGGTTAATTCTGTTGTTATTAGTATGCTCTCTTCCCATTCTGCCTGTGTTTTTTCAGCTCTTCAATGCTCGTTCCTCCTTGAACACCTTTTATACTGGTTCTGCTTTTTTTAAATTTTAGTAATTGAGTTCAACTGACCCACTGTCTTTTTGATATCCTCAGAGTACCTACTTCGCTCCTGTAGTTCTGGTTCTTCTGTTTTTTGACCCACCTGGGTCTGTCTTTGGACTTGTTTGCAAACTTTGCAGTTATTTCTTGCTGACTATATTCAACCTTCTGTGTGCAACTTTTTCATGAACAGTTATCACCTACTTTGGTATTGTGTTACTATTACGACTTCCTTGCTCATGATAAATCTTATCTATTGTAATGTCCCACGTGACTCCTTTTTTTCTTTTTTCTTTGCGTTGTAAAAGTAGGCACGGCAATTGCATAGTGTCTCAAGATTTGTCTCCTTGAATTTCAGGATCTTTACAATCATGGCAGCCTGAAGGCCGGTTCTCTCCAAAATGGACTTCGTCTGATTACAGGAGCTTGTGTTTCTGAACAACTACCTACGGCTGAAGGTCTCAAAAACCTAGTAAATGTTATTTTACCTCCATAGTTATTTGTTTTTACAGTTTATTCAATCCTTCCACCTACTTTTTTAAAGATGAGAAAAATAACACTTAAAATCCTTTAAGATTCTAATTCTTTGACTGCCTCATAGGTTGGCAAAGTAATTCTTGATACTTTAGGAGGAATCTGTCACATCTATCATGATGGATGAATAGCAGATTCTACTGTGTTCACCTTTGGACTTTATTCACCCTCAGATAAACACCTGTTGCCCTTTCTTCTTTCATATGACTTGGTCTCATTTCTGCTGTATCTCCAGGCTGTAGCTGTCTGCCATCATCCTTTTCTATGCTCTTGTGATGCTAGCTGTTATTTTCTTCTTCTTCATATACTATCTGATTTTTTTTCTCCAGCAGCACATCTTTTTCTGAGCAGTTTTCTCTTCCATTTTCTATGTTCTTGGAGACTCTTTTCCATAAGCTTCTCAAATAAAATCTCCTTCCATTTTCACAGCAGCTCAGTAGCCACCAGGTCTTGATCAAGTGACCCTACAATCTTTCATTGGGGCACCATTCAAGATTAAGGAAGAAAAGGGGGACTCTTATTTTGTCATCGTTGTTGAAGATCTCCATTCTTCAGGTCCTCTGCGTCTCTGCATCACTATCGCCTTATTTTCCTTAGTTCCAACTCTGAAGAAAAAATTTAAAAAGTCTAGTTCTTTCTCTCAGATACCACAGGATATAGGATATAAGTAAGATATGAGAAGAGATATGGCAGGGAAAAGACAAATGCTGACACAAGGACGGGACAAAAAGAAGACAAGCAGAACCTGTTTCTGCCACAGCACTTGAATCAATATGGACTAACAGAAACAGGAGATTATCTGATGGAGTTTTGTATGATTCATTCACAGTTTCCTGTTTTAGTCAATTGACTTCATTGGGTCTATGCTGATTACGTTGTCTGAGAACCTTGTCCATGCCTGGTATAAGGCATTAATTCAAATAGGGCATGTATTACGTCAGATTGGGAAACCAAGAACTTGAAATGCATGATGGGCTGTCCTGAAATATTTATTGCTGCTATTGGGTAGTTATCCTTACTTCCAAAATCACATGCAACATAATTTCCCTTCAAACAGGTATTGAGTTTGTTCTCATTTGTTTATGAAGACTTCTTTTTGAGAGATATTAGAAACTAATATGATAGAGTTAGAGTTTACACTGAAGTTGAAAGGAATTTCAACCTCTCTGAAAAGTTTGAAGAATGCTATAATAAAACCTGATTCTAGGAAAAAGTTTTGTGATGGTGTTTTGTGCGTTTTGGGGGAGAGTGTTTGGTTTGGGGTTTTGGTTTGGTTTTCAGCTAGGATTCAAAAGGCCAACAAAAAATTCCAAGATGTTTCACGTTATCTTCTCTTCCAGTATTTCTTATCACAATGATATATCCCTAACAGTAGCTTTGTGTTGCTGTTCATACGATACCAAATATTGAGTTACACTCTTGGATAGATACAAAATATTTACAAAGATATCAATATAAATTATGCCAGCACATCAGTTGCCCTCTAATAGCCCAGGTGAACCCTAGCTGGCTTTGAAAAAAAAAAAAATCTGTCAAGCTTTTTTTCATATTAGCTACAGCAGAAGGACAGACTTGCTGTGGAAAGGACTGATTCCAGCCTGGTCAATCTGCCCAGGACTGAGACTATAGGCAACACAGTGCACAAATACCTAAGTAGTTTTGCCTTACATATCTTGCACTAAGCCAGAGCTGATAATGTGTTATCATGCTGACTCTGTTTTGTCAGTGTCTCTGTACTTCTTGACTTGATGTGTCCTATAGTACCTATATTGTGTTTATTATAACTGAGGCATCAGACGTTCAGCCTGGAAAAATGGGAAAGACCAAAGCAGGGATCTGGAATCTCCCCAGTGTGGAGGAATCACACAGCACAAGAAACTTCTGAAGTTGATTCAGCTAGTTTTCTTACAGCCACTGGAGTAACTTTGGTTCCATGCAGTCAGAGGCGATATTATTATGATGATGGGCCCAGCTTCTGCATCAGCATGACACTCATGTTGTCCTTGAATGAGGGCTGTGAAGAGCCAAGCTGATCCATCCTTCTGCAAGTGGAGGAAAAGCTCTTTGTATGTCTCTACCCTTCTGACCCCGCCTTTTTTTTTTTTTTTTCTGACTCTCTCAGTCTCCTAGAGTGTGTAGGAAAGGAGTTAGCAATCTTTCGAGGTTATGGCCGATGTTTCAAAAGGTAGGTTTTTCTTTCCCAAATTCTCTCTCAAAATACCTCACTCAGGACTCTCTCATTACCTATCTGCTTGACATTTAGTCAAACTGTGGCCCTAAGTGAGAAGACCCAAGCAAACACACAGTAATAGTCAAAAGAGGGATAATAAGAGTTAAAAAATGTCCTTATTTATCCTAACTTTGATACATATTTTTGAGTGGAATTTCACTTATTACCAAAACAGATTATAAGGTACATCTTAAAATAAAACTTCCTATTCATAAAACCAAAATATGAATTTCCTAAATAATTCAGAAGAAATCATTATTTTACAAGCTTCCCAGTTAAATGTAATTAATGCCTGGAAGTATCAAAGACTGCTTCATAAATCAGAGATGTCAGAAATTCTAGCAATTCTCTTTTCTAGTAAATCTGTTCAGTAAATAATAGTAGATCAAATACAATAACCTCTTCACATTAAGGGATTTGCATATTTTTCTGCAGAGTAACCATAATAGGCATCATTTTTTTCATAAACTAAGAGTTCTTTTCGAATTATTTTGTTTCCTCTATGTATGCTGAAAAATACCTATGTCCTTTTAAAACAGGAAAAAACAAGCAAGAGTAAGGCAATACATGGAGATCTGGTGTTTTATTTGGCTTGCATGGAGGGAAGGAGTTTGACTTGTCAGAGAAGATTTTCTCGTTGATTCAAAGCTAAACGGAGATGCAAGGTCTGGTCTCCTGAAGGATCCTTCTTTATTTTGTATGATTCACTACCTTTGTACAATACACTAAAGCCACAGAAAACCTTCAATCTGATTGCTGGCAAAACTCTCACGTCCCAATTAGAAGAGGACTTGCCCCATGCACCTTTTACTCCCAGCTAGAAGTCTGAATCTAATTCATCACAAGCATGTTTCTTTTGCACCACATGGTCTCTAGTCATGAATAATTCTTTCCTGATAGATAGATAAGCAGACTTTCTGCATATAAGGGTGCAGAAAATAAAAGCCAAAGCTTTCAATAGACGTTATGCTGTTCTTTCCAGTGGTATCTGCCATTCTTACTTAAGATCATGCTGTTAGTCAGAATTCTAAACTTTTTGCTGAGTGTATGATCATTAAAATGATAAAAGTGTGATCTTCCTACTGCTATTGATTTTTCCACCGAGTTTTCAGCATGAGCATTCTCTACTCCTGAGAGCACTCCAGCTGTGCTGCACAACAGGATAAATAACATCTTTCTGTTTCCCTGAGAAGCTGCTTTCTTCATCTTCTGATCTTTCTAACTTTTTCAACTCCAGTTCATTTTTCTTTACACAAACCAGTTTATGGATTAAATGAAAAGAAAAAATTAAAAAAAAAAAAACCCAGTCAAATGAAAAGGACATAAATGAAAAAATTATTTAGAAGGTGTTAAGTTCTTTCTAAGGTTCAACTGAAATATGCTCTTTCTAGATTTCACCTTTTATTTTAAAGGTTAAAGGAGGCAGCTGGAGTCTTCATGAGAAGGAACGTTTTCTTTTTTTCAGTGATTCCAGGTAATTGACTGCCTAAGGAAAGCAAAGAAACCAGAAAATATTGTGATGTGCATAGTTTTAATTTTGGTTTTAATGTGAAGATGTTTGAGATTCCTTGGACTTTATTTACACTGTCAGAGTGTATTTTTCACAACAACTAGCAGATACATATGAAAGCACATCACTGTCTGCATTTTCTCTGAGCAGCAGATACAGATTTTTTTTATTTCATGAATCATTCAAAATTTGTTTTAGTTATTCTATGAAGTGAGAATATACTTTATCCTCCTTGGCAAAGAGAAAGAAAAAAACCCAGTATTTTTGTCTGCTTTTCAACAACACATACTTGATTAGCCACGCATTTTTTGTCATTAAGCTACAGTACCATAAGCCACATCAATTTATCCATTAATTAAAAAAGAAAACTAATATTTTCCTGCTTTACTATGACTTCATTCTTTGCTGTTCAGGAACACAGAACATGGATATCTAATTTCTGCAAATTCATGATCAAAACTGGCTCAAATTGAGTAGTTTTAATATTGGCAAATATTAAAAGTATGCCTGTAGACATATTATGATGTCAGTAGCTACATATGTTCTGCATAATCTCTGTTTTCCCTCAGTTGCTCATGATAGGATGTTATCATTAACCATTACCAAGCATTTAATAAATATCATTCATGACACTGCCTGCAAAATATTTTCTTTATTTTTAATTTGTAGGTTTTAGTCTCTGGGGTATACAGTGAACTTCATAATCCTCAAACTATTTAAAGGTTGATGTTGACATATAATGTAATGCTTGGTCAGACGTCTTGGCAGAAGCAATCAAGATGTGCATGCAATGTTTCTCAATTGCCCTTGAGTAGACTGGGACATTATCTATCCTTAATGACCTGAAGTCAGCAGCAGAACCTATGTGCAAACAATGCTCTAGGACCTTTTTGCAGCCTTTTAGAGCTCAGATCAGACCTTCATGAGTCCTCAGGTGACATGTTCTAATACTTAATCAAAATAAATATTATTTCATAGCAACTAAATGTGCACTACAACAATTTTCCCGCAATTAAGAATCACAGAATGATTGAGGTGGAAAGGACCTCTGGAGGTCATCTTATCCAACCCCAACCTCTCCCACTCACACAGAGGTAGTAGCCCTAGAGACCATGTTCCAGATAGCTTTTGAATGTCTCCAAGGAAATGCAGTTCCACATTTGTAGTTCTTCCTAGTAAAATTGTGGGGACACAGTTGGAGTTGGAGGATAGAGATACTGCTATTAGGATCACACTAAGTGCGATGATACTAAATTGCCTTTGTACTTATGCTTCTGTTGTCTATGGCTTAAAAGTCCACTGCGAAGCAGTGACAATGTTTTAAAGATGGCATAATACAGGGGCTTTCATACCACGTGACTTTGGGCACCCAAATTAAAAAGTTAAGTGACTCAAATACCCTTCCTAGTGTTTTCTAGTTATTTCAGATATTTACAAGTACTATGAAGGAAGCTATATGATGTCTTCCTTGGATTATCATCTACAGGATCCCACTCTCTCTAGTTTGCCTGTAGAGGGAGCCTAGGGAGCATAGCCACCTACTGTAGCCTGGTAGTTATGACTTCTCCCAGCCTAGCCCAGAGATACAATGCAGGAAAACAAAATGCTGTGGATTGTCTCTGCAGCTCCTCACTCAGATTAGCTAAGAAACACCGCTGCATTCACCTCTGTTCTGCTAGTTGTCAGTATTCTGAATTAACATGATCTCCAGTGTCTGGCATAACGTGAATAAAACAGAAAAAAATACAACTTTCATAATATATATTGGAATGTGACAATCTGTGTTAATTCAAAAGATCTATACTTCATGCTTACATTCATAACCTATTTAAAGCCCCCGGAACAGACTCCATCAGAAACAACAGGAGGGCTCTCAGTTGCAAATGCAATAAATATACTTCCATAGACTATTCAAAAATATACCTTGTTGTATGTGGTACTGTACTGGTTATTTAAAGTAGCACATTTATCTCTTTCTGAGTCTAAACGTACCTAGGAGTAGTAAGAAAGCTGTCAATGTACATGTCTTATTTTTCTTCACAACCCTTAAGCTACCACTGTCATTGCACAAGGTTTTTCCTCTGCCTGCATATATTTAAAATACCAGAAACCAGATTTCTTTCACTGTTAGTAGCTAGTGAACAGGTCTTGCTGAGCCCAGGATGTTTTAGAACGATCGGCTCAGATTAAATTTACCAAAATCACTTTGCAACAATTGATGCTGTGAAGGCATCTCCTCTCCACTCTCAAAACTCGAGTTGGAAAGGGCTGACTACAAGCAGATGTTTATGGGAAGGTGAGAATAGAGTTGATACTTGAAGGTATTGCGTGATTCATTGCAGTGTTTCTGCAAGCTGTTATCAGAAAGCAGGAAGACTCTATGCCTTTTTGTGTATTGCTGGTTTTGCTCAATAAAATTTACATTTTAATCTACAGGGAATTTCATATTGTTCAGTCAGAGTAGCAGCAGATACTCCAGAAAGTGTTCAGTTTACTAACACAACTACCTTGGCATTATTTTCTTGTCATGTAATGAAATCTATTTTTTGCCTTGAAATAACAGAGCAATCATGTTTACCTTGTTCTTAAATTTTATACTGAAATGTGGCTAAGTCAATAGACAACCTGAAAATGTGCTTCATCTTCATTATGGCAAATGTGAAGTATACTATGTCTCACTCACACTCTGTCTTTCCCATTTTCTCATAAAAAGTTGAGTCAAAGTAAATACTTTACATGTCAATATTTTTACTGAAATTTGCATGTATCTACATTTTTATTTAATTATTACTTATTTAATACATGCATTTACATGTATTAAAATATTTACATGTAAATGTTTTTATGTGCAGTGTGGCCGTATGTTGAAACCTAAGGTGTCAGCTGGTGTCCTGGGATTAAAGGTAGCCTCTCAGACTTTTGTATCCTCTACTATCTTTTCTTGTTCTTTCCATTTTGTTAAGTCTATGCTTTGCCCTTCACTACTTCAACCCGTCCTCCATTAGACTGTTCAGTGTCACTTTTCTCTCCCTTTTTTTGGTCATGACACTCGCAAGCTTCCATATCTGCTTCTTAATGTTCCCTCATTACCCTGCATGTAAAAGAAATTGAGTTCTCTGTGGCATAGCACAGTCAGAGCACAAACTAATAGTATCATTTAAAAGAATGTTCAGAACAGTATTGCTGAAAACTATGCTTGAATGGCTCAAAACTACTGTTCTCATTAACAGGATGCTTTTTCTGAGCCAACTGAGAGAAAATCAGTGGAACTTTATAATGAAAGGTGCAGAAACATTAGGTGGAAAAGGCAACAGCAACAAGAAAATGTTGAAACGAGTGTTGGCATTGCAAGGTGTCAGTGCTCTGCTCTGACAGAACTGAAGTTAATATCAGTTTTGACATAGAATTTAATGGGAAAAGCCCTCGCTTCATTGTGAAAAGTAATTCTTTTGTTTGCTATTCATGACAAGCCTATGAAAACATATTACCTGCTGTCTGGCAGTGGCATATATATATATGCTATTTATATTAGAGTAGTTCCCCTTCAAAGTCTGTACAATGCATTTTGTGCAGTTTATGACTTCAGCTTTGGGCAAGGATATGAAGGTTCTAAAAGCGTAGTATCCCCTTGTGGGATACTTCTGGTTTTCATTAATAAAATTAAATAGCCTGCACAGGATTTTGAATCCATCACTTCTTTTTTTAAATTTCAATAGGATTGCAGCTGAACGTGGGGAAAACACACTTGTCTAAACTACTATATCTTATCCTGAAAGCACAACACGACAGCTAGAAGGCAGACTACCTGTGGTTGAATTAGAGATGACATACATGGATTCACTCACTTATTAAGACACCAAATTTAAGAAGGTTTTATTTTAAATCCCTCATTTCTTCACTGAAATAAACAGACATCCTAACCCTGCAGCTTCAAGACAAAAAAAAAAAAAAAAAAATCTAACTTCTAACACTGTGGGATGACTGTGATGACTCTTTTTTGGTCTCAAAGATATCCTCTGGATATTTTTTACTCCATGTTCTCTGTATACAATGAGAGGGAAAATGAGATAACATACCCTACAAGCTTGCATGTGACTGTGGCATTTGTTGAAGCTGTTACATTCGATGACAGCTGAAAGGTGTGCAGTCATCTGATTGTGCAGGCAAGTGAATCCCCCTGTCATCACTCCGAAGCCTAAAAACTGCTTGGTCCTATGCCAGAGGCACTGCAGTTTTAGCAAATGCAGCGTGTTGATATACCAATATTGCTTAGACCTAGCAACACACTCAGGTTAATGACAGCTGCTCTGTCAACTAGTTCCTGATGCAGCAGTGTTTACAGATTAAGGAGTAAAGGCAATGTTTTGATAGGTTATTTTGGGTATTGCATTTGAATGTTTGTCTGGTTTTGTTTGTTTGTTTACTTTTTTGGTTAAACTAGAATGTGAGGAAACTGGTAAAATATACTTCTATACACTAGCAATAATATACTAGCAATAAGACTTATTGCTATTGGGACTTTTCAGACAGTACTCACTTCTGCGGAACACTAAAACGTGATTCTGTATTTATTTCATCTCCCTGAGTACAGGGCAAGAATGAGATCCTTTCCATAGCAACAACAGTTAAACTGTCCGAGTAGATGTTTAAATGCATGCTGTTAAGTTTCTTATTTAACTTAGATGGTGGTTGGAATAATTGCTGAATCCAAAGATGGCCAAAGCCTTATTTTACCATCTGATTTGACTCTGTGGATGACCTCCTGACTTTACTAAGTGGAGCATAAATGTCTCATTTTCTGCAATGAAGGCAGTATTTCATCCCGCTTGTATCACTAAAGCGCAGCAAAATACACTCAGGTTTTGACAGACTCTTTACACAATTTTGCTTTTCCACAGTTAATGTCAGAACCGAACTGCTTCAGTATAAGATGCCACAAAATTTCTACTCCTCTGAAACTTTCATCATTTCATACAAATTAAATCCAGAGACACCATTACATGATCCTACATGTACCATTGCTTCCTAAGGTGCAAATGCAGAATGAGAAAGAAAAATCTGCAGGGTCTCAAGCAGCCTACAGGGAGCTGCAGCAGACGCCAGACACACAGGCAGCCGAAGGCCTCAAAAACACCTTTTCATCTCTAACCTCTGCTGTGCCATCCTTCTTTAGAAATTTCAATTACTAGGTTGTCTGTCCCTCCGTACATCAAAAGCCAGTAGGTTGCACTCAGATATGCTCTATCAAGTGAAAAAAACCTTCAGTTTAGTCAGCAAAATTTTTCAATCTTCAGAAAAATTAAAACATGAGGTACAGGTAGGGTACAGCAGACACTAAGGAACGGCTGGTGCCTGAGGTCCCATACAGGCCGAGAACCTCTGCTGCCGTCCCTGCCTTTCCCTTTCAAGTTCTGCAAGGCTAGGGGGACTTCTCAGCCCTCTTTTTTTTTTTTTTCTTCTTCTGATCTACATCTCTTGCTGAATTCGTATCTTTTATGCCTCCAGGCACTAACCAGGCCATCTTAATGGTAAATGGAGAACGGCATTAGCCAGATAGACTGACCCCCTACAAACTGACCTTAAATAACAGAGAAGGACGGAGAGGGGTAGAGAACTTACCAGGAGTCTGGATCTCAAGATACGGATGCACTGAATGAGGAGGTACATGAACAACATTTCACTAAGCAGCATCCAGCAGAGATGAAGATCCTGTCCCGAATCTGTGCACGGATGCAATACTCACATTTGGAACTGGTGGTCTGGACTAGATGACCTTGGGAAGTACATTCCAAACACCATTCTTGCAATTCTCCACTTCTGTGAAAATAGTCCTACAATCCAGTAGTATCATGAAAGATATACAGAACATAAACAAGTGCAAGATAAAGCTAGGCGCCAAGGCAAAATGGATGTGAGTTGTCATTAGTCACAATTCCGGAATTTATTGCAGATCACAAAATAAACATCGGCTAATAATATCAATCTGTCACAAAACAAGGGAAAGTGTACTTGGGTGCATAAACAGACAAGACATCGGAGGAATTCCTCCTGATTTATTCAGTACATACATCATCTCAGGTGGCATATTGTATCAAGTTTTGGTTGCTGTATTTCCAAAGAAATTTGGACAGATCGAGAGTTGAAAGGATGATAAGGACAGGAAGTTAGAAAACAGGATGCCCAAGAAAACTGTAACTGAGATCATCTTGTCTAAAAATAAGAGATTCATTTTGAAATAAGTGTTGATTTGAGCCCTGCCTGGTTTGAGGGATGAATAAATCTTATTTGTTTCAGACAAGAATTTTCAGAGAAACCTGCATGGAAACAGGACAACATGCTATATCTTGGAGCAATTTTAAAATGTCTTAGAGAAATCTTTGAAATATCTCTTAGGGAGAAAAAGATGATGATCTGTGATTTCAAATAGCCAGCACCAGTTTCATTTCAGATTATATTTTTTTCTGGAGCTGTTCCAAAAAATCTTTAAGGAATTAATGATCATTATTCTCAAGTTATAGAAAGAGTAGACACACACTCAAAAAAGAGTAATGGAGGTTCATCACCTAATCAGTTGAAGTAGCTCAAAACTCCACTGCATTAATGATACCTACTAAAAATGTCAATTTTACTTAAAGGAAGTTTTAAACATCAGGGTTTTTTTTTCATTTTTGTCTTATTTCTAGTTCATATGGGTATATGTTATTATTATGATAAGAAATAATATTTTTAGTAAAGCATATCTCCAATCATCATTGTGCATTTCCCACAGAGAAAGGCAGAACAGGTGCAATTAAAATTGGATTTGGGGTTTAGGCGACAATCTCCATTATGTTTAAAAAGTGGAGTGCTACAAGAACTTGTCATACCTTTAAACCTTGAATGAAGTCTTTTTCAGCCTCAATGTCATGTTCTCTATCAAATATGCTTTTTCTAATGGAAGTACCTAATCTTCAGTTTCATTCATGTACAACTAGAAGAACAGTATCACAAGAGCCAAAAGCAGAATCTGTTGCTTTATTTCCAGTTTTCAGCTGACCAAAGGAGACCTGGGAAAAAAAAAAAATATAAATTGACTACAGTTTCTCCTTTCTAAGAAAATGACTTTATACAGGATTCAGAAAATAAAATTATGTCTAGAGGTGAGCTTGCCAAATATAATTTATCAATACACAATTCATTGATTTTTTGTCATTTTATATTGACTAATTTATTAAAAAAATACTTCTTATGATATTCAACGAATTCTGCAGCAGCCAAAATACTCTGTCAAATAAATGATTTGACAGTAATTGAGAGTATTATTCAAATCCCTTACTCAAATGGTTCTATTTATTTGTCCCTATCTTTCAGTTGTTCTTTAACAATCTTTTTTTTGTTTGTTTCCTCTGATCCTTCTTTCCTTATTATTTTCTTCTTTCCAGCTTATCACATTATTTTCTAGATAATAATTATCTTTTTTATATAGTTTATATCCAGGAGGTAACTCAATACCATATTTGAGAAATGCTTATGATTTGCAATCTTTAACTATTGTTAAAGATTTAACTGCAATTTAACTACTAAGATGTGGCTTCATAAAAGCAGAATTCTGAGCATTAATGCTATTTGTGTACTAGAGAATGATCTGAGCTCTGCTTCAGTTATTGCTGTGGCTGAAAAATGGGGAATACATGGTGCAGCAATAGACAGGAGAAGGGACTATTTTGCAATTAGGAAAACGTTAGTATAGACAACTGGACAGAAACCTTGCCCATGGGCAGGGTGCTGAGCAAGCGGAACAAGAATTTTTATCAGTAATCACCTTTTCTGTATGCCCAGTGTGAGACAACTGGAGCTACATTTGTAAAATTACCGAGCATTCATGACTGCATCGAAAGTCAATCAGAGTCAATTTCAAATGCATGCAACACTTCAGAATTATTAACCTCTTCAGAAATAAATAAATAAATAACAACAATGCCCAGCAATACACAAGTAAGTTTATCAAAATTAGCGTGGAAGCTTCAGATGCCACTTGACAGTTTTGGCCTTTGTCACTGAGTGCCTCAATTCTCCCTTCTTAAAACAGGGCCATCGATGCTCCTAGAGTACTTGGATATTATGCAATAAATTTGTATTATTTCTAAAGCACTTAAATGTTGTTTAAGAGAGTCTTCTGGGTTGATTTAAGAAGAAATTAATATTTCTTTGTTCAGTGTGTAACTCAGATATTGTGCATTAAATATGGCTCGTGACCCTTCATCAATTAAACAGGCTGAAAGACTGAATAGCTGCTTATTGAGTGAGAGATTAACCTCCTGGCAATATACTGATTCTGTGCTGAAGGAGCGAGTACAGCGCATAACCACAAAGCCAGCAATTCCAGTTTAAGTGGGCAATATAAGTTCTGTGGTGGGGTTTAGGATTTTTTGGGTTTGGGTTTTGTTTTTTTTTTTTTCTTTTCTCCTTGAATTCTTTCTTTTTACAGCATTGCTAGTCATTTACTGTTGGGCAGAAGGCTGAGTCTGGGGTAGAGCTGCCACAGGTAGGAGCCCATCAGAGGGGATGTCTGTTTTCCTGGCTCCTTGGTGCGGATCTGAACTGAGCATGAGAGGCTGGGGACGTGGGTTGTGGGAGTGCACAGCGTGTGTGCCGAAAACCAGAAATTTAAAAGTAGAAATTGTCAATCACCCACTACATCCGTCCTTAGTAAATAAATTTCAAATTAAATGCTTCTGAGCACTGTAGCTCTGTTCTTGTGGCCATCCCACCTGAATTCATCCTGACAACGAACAATTTCACCAGGTTTTAAAAACAGAAGTTCCTCCATTCCTTGTGGGAATTGGCATTGAGAATTCAACAGGAGCTCAAATACCTAAATTTCTTCTTTATTTTTAAGGATTTAAACATGTAATTTACTATTTCTATCATTAATTTGAGGGACATAAAATTAAATTTAAATTTTTCAACAATTATTATATTGAACACTTGTTTTTTGTAAATTCAAGCTGTTTCTGCAACCGTTAAATCCAACTATGTGTAGGTGGGGCCACAACTTGTTCAGTGCACCTAATTATTCAGTCCAAACCAAGAAAAGTATTATTAAGATGCTAAAAATTTATAACTGTAAAAGTAGCTCTAAGCATCTTAAAATTACATCACCTGACAATCCCAAAATGGACTAGTTAACTTGTTCTGCTGCAAACAAGCATGAATTTGTTTTGATTTATATTTTATATTGTATCTCTTTGATGGTTCTGTTTTTTCCTTTTCAAAAACTATAAGCGTACCTGTCAAATAAAGAATTGATGAAACAGAAATTTCATGAGACCTAACACTGTAACGACCAAATAACATATGAATCACTCAGATAACCTTCCTATTCCGAGTCAGATAGCCTTTCTGCTCTTAGTGTCTAGAAGTAACGCTGGTCCTTACCTGCAGAGGTCCTTTTATTAGCTTGTGTGCCTTTAACGCTGCTCTCAGGACTGGATGTATGCCCAGATCTACTTTAGATCTTTTTTTTTTTTTTTTTTTTATCTCTGAATTTGTTTGCTAACTAAATGAATGGCCATTAGCTGTAGCAATCCAATCAAAAAAGTGAAGCAAATACAAAAGAGAAATGCAACCTCTTCTTAGTTGATAAAACAGAAAAAAACCCACCACTTACATCATTTTACCCATGTACCACTTCTGCATACTTTTCAATCTGACCCCAAGTGGCTAAGGCACAAATATTTATGTCAGGAAGAACAAGATCTGAGGGTATATATCTGAAATATGGAAATTTATACACTGATGCTCTGACTCTAAGCTTATCTGTATTTTCATAATTACAAAATGGATAACTGCAATATTACAAACTCTGTCCCTATTGTATCAGTAGCATATAATTCTACAATGATTATTCATGGAGGATTGATATTTATAGTATTATATCCAACAAAATTAACACAATACTGAGATTTTTTTCCTTTCTCTTTACAACAAAATCTTCATAGAAGTAACAAATAACACTTACAAACACTGAAACAGAGCCTGCAAACAGATTTTAGTATATGTTGTAGGATACCTCTGAAAAACAAACGCTCTAAATGGAGTCAAAGTTGTTTAAAATGTACTTGATATACAACCTGAAAGATTTTTTTCTCTGCGAGTAGGAAGATGATGTCAGAAAGTTATTAAACTCAGCACGTTTCATGCAACCTTCTTTCCCCTTATAGCAGGTGCAGTGTTGTCAAGAGAAACTACATGGCTCTGCTTTCAGCTGATGGTGTCACTGAAAAAAATAAAACTTCAGCATTTATCTGAATATCTGAACCACACTCATAATTCATGATGTTATTTCTTTAGCACTCTAAATACAGTGTTATCTTGGGTGTCTGGCACAAATGATAACTTTGAGAATAAATTAAAAAAGAACCCAAAAAATTCCTTAGAGAAGACAGTAGAAATGAGGAATTGAGAGCTCTAGTCAGAGAAGACTCCCGAACAACAAGAGAAAGACCTGCATACCCTATTCCACGGAAGCACCAAGAGCCAAATTACCCTAACTGAAAGCCTGAATCTGAGTGACAGCTGAGAATCTGGCTCTTGATATTTAACTAGACTGCTAATGGTTCAGCTGTGGGAAACAATGAATGATCTCTGTCTGATGCTAAAATTCACTTAGCAGCTGTGATGTTACTTTTAAGGATTAAAGTAACCGCATTAACTGAAAATAAAGAGCTGTTTAACACAACTACTAATAAGTATGCCTTAACTTCACAAGTGGCTTTTATATAAAATGTAGAAACCAAAGTAATCCACCATATTAGTATGATTTATCTACATGCTTTTAATGACTTCTGATTATAGCTTTACATAAACAACATTTTGCAAATTCAGCAAGATAAAAGATTGCATTCGGTAGTAAATTTCTTCTTTATGAGTTGCTAATATTTAGTTTTATGAAGAAAAAACAAAAAAAGAAAAACCAACCAACCAACCAAATCTGAACTGCAGTATGCCTGGCTGGCTTCTTTCAGGTGTGCGGGATAACGAGCCATCTGTCTTTCTTCCTGAACTAGACAGCACACGGGCCAGACAGAATTGATGCTTTAACCCCTGAGCTGCTCTGAGGCTGCATGCTGTTCCAAAGTGTGAAGTAAGGGGTAACAAGCTGGCAAAGCTAAAGCTAGGGAGAGAGATCGTGCAGAAGGACAGTGCCGCAACCCCACTGCGAGGTGGCAGTTGGTGCACAGCCTCGTAGACAAATGAGCTCCAGGAGGCATGGCGTTCTCAGTGACCCAGTGTTGGTCTGAGCCATGCAGCTCTATGTCTTGACGGTTTCTCACTCTGGTATTCATATGCATATTTTTCATATTTTATACAGCCTTTCATCTGTAAGAGCACATTATGACAAGAAGGGGAGAAAGAAAACATAAGATTCGGCAATTATACCAAGAAAAATATATTATAAAGACGTATGCTAATTTCCTTGGTGGGAGTTTGCTGTTTCAAACATATGGCAAATTAAGGGTCTCGCTCTACATGTTTTGGAGCACCCTGCACGGCAGCATGCGTAAATGCCCAAATTCTGCTACCCTGCACTGATGTGAATCAGTGGCAATTGTCCTGATAAATGAGATGTCTCCAGACTTATTTCAGAAACAAGGACAGCAGAACTCGGCCCAAGGGGAGTTGAGGGTAGTCATCATTTTGTAGGAACAGAGCCAAAGTCTGGGCATTGCTGCATCTGAATAAAGTACACAAAGCATATGCTGCCACTTATGAACTAAATGTCACTTGTCTTCCAAAGCTGTCTTTACCGTGAGGTTGCTATTACTTGTTTCCCCACAGTCCCCATAGTAACTATAAAAATTTCATTTCTACTCTAAATATTTAAATCCCAGTCAGACCTGTTAACATTTTGGAGAGTAAACACAAAGGAGCCGTGTGATTGCTCTGCACCGTACTGGGCTTCGCTGGAAGGTTGTATCAGCTGTAACTCTTTTTTTGTTTTGGGCCACAGAGATTTCTTAGTAACTTCAAATAGAACGTGTTCTAGGGTAATCTAATTGTTCCAAGAAAAGCTAGTTACAACACATTAGTGAACTGTTGGGTACTGGAGTATTATTTCCTTCATGGGTTTTTTTTGTTGCAAATTGAAACACTTATGAATCAAGGAGCATCACCTCATCAGGGAGTTAGACTTTTTCAAACATTTCCAGTGTTTGAACTGACATCAGTTTAATTATTAGCATTTGTATTGCATATTACAGGTTTTTTTCTCAGTTGTGATTAAAATTGAACATGGAAACAAAAACTTTCTCAGGTCACTGGAAGTCAGTATTTTCTAACAGTCACTACAGTTATTGTGTAATTGGTCTTACAGGTGGATTCAGAGGTCCACATCCATATAACACCACCATTGTGCTAGTATAAAAATATGTGAAAACGTGATGCCTATCACAAAGGCCTTATAGTCTAAATATGACGAAAAATAGTAAACAATCAAACAGAAAAGATTGATCTGAATGTTGAGGTTAACAAGAAAATCACATCACTTTACAAATTAAATATAGCCCAAACATATCATTCTAGAAAACTTAAAACCGGTTTCCATAGTTGCCTTTTCATCTCAAAAAAAAAAAATAAATATTTTTGTTGTAACAGATGAATAATGAACACCTTTAGTGCTAATACTAATCTGAGTATTTTCCTGCTCAGACAATTTGCATGGTTTCATATTGTTTTCTTCACAGAATTTGTTGGCTTAGTTAATTATAAAGCAAACAGCCTGGAAACTTCACAGATGAAAATTAATAACATTGTGCTTTGTTATTGATCTCAGACCAGTCTTATTGAGCACATCCAGCATAATATTAGTGCCATAGGCACATGTGTCAGTTGGTACAAAATCAATTTTATCTACCATCATACTTGGAGTCATATTTTATTAATGAGAAATCCAAGAATATACTTTTTGAAACAAAATAACTCCTCTGATGTCTCTTTAGGAGCTCCATTAATTCATAATGTTCTTTAGACCCTAAAAATTGTTCAGTTTTATCCTTTCAATGAATAGGGATTTGCTCCTGTGACTATAAAAAAAAAATTTCTTCAGGCAAGTTTCCCGAGACTCTCTAACACATCAATTGTTACAGAACACAAAAACATACTTTAAATAACCGCAGCATGGTTATACCCACAAGCACAATTTGGCCAACAGAAATTTAATATCTGTGGAAAACTAATAAATATTTCTGCTTGTTATTTGCATGGAAGATGGCTGAAAAGGCACCATATGTTTATTTAACATATTTTTATAGTTTTTATTAATTGAATCTAAAAATTGTAAGCCTAAGTTCACTTGATATATTACACATAAGTGCAAGTCTACTGTGCCGATACTAAAAAAACAATGACTAAAAAAACCATGATGTTTACATTAATTGCACTATTTTTGGTCTCTTACTTGACAAAATACTGTTATAAACTGAACTCTTACCATAAAATACTCAAGAGAGGCGGTGTTCATTGAGCAACATAATGTAGAAAGGTAGAAGGGGACAGTAAAGTAAAAACTAGAGTAGTTAAGGCAGCTTTAAGCCCCACCTGTGGTCTCTTGGGGCACCAATAGCTTTGCAATAATAACGACAGCTGCAAGTGGCACTCACCTGATCTACTGGCCCATCTTTGCACTGACAAAAATATATGGCTTGTGCTGTGCATCAAAATTTCTGAGAAATTCCCTCTAGGACAGAACATTTTCTCATCCAGTGGTGATATCCACCAATTCTATTGTTTTACCCACCAAAAATGCAGCAAGTGCCTTTTAAATCTGACGAACTGCACTTGAAGACTTGTATTGCTGACTTACGGAGGAGGACGGAGGGGAGCAGATTCCAACCTCCATTGCTACTCTCATGTTTTTGCAACTGCTTTTGCACAAGATAATGCTCTAATTTAAGCCCATGACCCCCATGGCCAGCAGTCGAGCACCCACCTGGTGACTCACTCACTCCCTGCCTCGGTGGGACAGGGGAAAAAATAGGAAGAACATGAAGGGGAAAGCCTGTAGGTCAGGATAAAGTCGAGGAGATTGCTTACCAGTTACTGTCATGGGCAAAACAGGCTCAGCTTGGTGAAATTTAAATTAAGTTTGTTGGTTTGTTATGGTAATACCTCCTCCTCCTTCCTCTCACGCTTTTTTGTTCTCTCCTCCTTTCTCTATCCAGTGTTTTATGCCCTTTCTTGAATACACTTTCCCCGAGGCTCCACCAGTGTGTCTGAGGGGCTGACCTGTGCCCTGTGGTGGGTCCATTGGGACTGGCCGTGTCCGGCACAGGGCAGCCCCTGGCCTCTTCCCACAGAGGCCACCCCTGCAGCCCCCCCGGCTGCCAAGACCTGAGCACCTGCACCCAGCACAAGAATCATACTTAGGCATTTCTCTCCCAGATTCTGGAAACTTGGACTGTATGCTACCTCCGATTTGAAACTGAACAGGGGTTTTCTTCTGAAATTAAAAGAGCTATACCTCTTATTTTTCTCTTTTTCTTCCCCCCTTCTCAATCAGAAAATCAATAAATCACCAAAAAAACCTCTTTGCCTGGCATAACCTGACTGAGGGCTGGAGCACCTATGCTATGAGGAGAGCCTGAGAGAGTTGGGGGTGTTCAGCCTGGAGAAAAGAAGGCTCTGGAGGAAACCTTCTAGAAGCCTTCCAGTGCCTAAAGAGGGCCTACAGGAAGGATGGGGAGGGACTCTTTATCAGGGGGTGTAATGATAGACCGAGGGATAACGGTTTCAAACTGAAAGAGAGTAGATTTAGATTGGCTATTAGGAAGAAATTCTTTACTGTAAGGGTGCTGAGACACTGGAACAGGTTCCCTGGAATGCCCCATCCCTGGAAGTGTTCAAGGCCAGGCTGGATGAGCCTTTGAGCAGCCTGGTCTAGTGGGAGGTGTCCCNCAGAAAATCAATAAATCACCAAAAAAACCTCTTTGCCTGGCATAACCTGACTGAGGGCTGGAGCACCTATGCTATGAGGAGAGCCTGAGAGAGTTGGGGGTGTTCAGCCTGGAGAAAAGAAGGCTCTGGAGGAAACCTTCTAGCAGCCTTCCAGTGCCTAAAGAGGGCCTACAGGAAGGATGGGGAGGGACTCTTTATCAGGGGGTGTAATGATAGACCGAGGGATAACGGTTTCAAACTGAAAGAGAGTAGATTTAGATTGGCTATTAGGAAGAAATTCTTTACTGTAAGGGTGCTGAGACACTGGAACAGGTTCCCTGGAATGCCCCATCCCTGGAAGTGTTCAAGGCCAGGCTGGATGAGCCTTTGAGCAGCCTGGTCTAGTGGGAGGTGTCCCTGCCCATGGCAGGGGATTTGGAACTAGATGATCTTTAAGGTCCCTTCCAACCCGAACTATTCTGTGCTTCTGTGTGATTCTGTGGCTGTGTACTATGTAAATCATTTATTTTCTACTCATTCCTCCATCCATCCACAAGCTAATCTGTCCCTGTGTTTATGTGTATTCTTCTAGAAAAATGTAAAAGTCTTGATGGCTCATGTAAGAGAGCTGTATGTATTGAGATCGTAACAGTGCATTGTTCTGAATGCAAGTTACAGTATTTACAGAAGTACCTCCTTGGTGCCGTTCTCAGTCAATGAAAGCATTAATCTCCTTCACACGTGTGCTGGCATCTAAAATAAAGTAAAAAATAAAGATCAGCAAGTGAAATGTTACTACCTGTTTCAGACAGTTTGCTTGAAATCTACCAGGCCTCCACGCAAGATCTTAATTTGCCAATTTGTAGAACAGGACAGAATATTACACCCTGTAAGAGAGCAGACATCAGGATTTTGTAATTTTTTAAGTATTCCTAGGCATAATGGAAAGTATAGATTAAATATCTAAATACACTGAAAAACATAAAAATGGCAAAAAGAAGAGAAAACTTTTTATCTTAATACCCTCTCCTTCTCCTTTGATCTCACTCATAATGGAAATGATACACTGGAAAAGAAAACCTGGACATAGTTTGAGGAAGGTATGGAAGATAACGCAACAACAAAGAAATACTCTAGAATGGCAAAAGAGTGAGCATTTACATTTAGAAACAAAGTTTTTACCACACACAAAGAAAGGGAGAGAGAGCAGAAGCTTTAGAGTTTCTTTCAGGTGCCAGTTGCCTGAATCAGAAACTATTGCTTTAAAACCAAAAAACCCTAGATCAATTGCATAAAAGACCCAAGCTGGGACATAGTACATGGGTCAGAAAATCGTTAATCAGGAATGATTTTTCATAATATCCTGGCTTCAATGTGATTTGAGTTAGGAATGAAGAAAAGCTCATTTTGTTTCATGGTTGTTTAGTGGACTGTGAGACACTTATGGAGAATCATTTCATGTGTATTCAATTTGCAATGGGCAGTATTCCACATGAGACCTGCGGACAGTAATCCTGGTAGAGCAGCTAAGGGTTAAAGGGACAATCTGCTTCCCTGAAGCAGTTCTAGCTCGGGACAAGGCTGACTCAAACAGCAGAACAGGGGGTTTTACTGTTCCTGAGCACCCTGTGTCATCTGGGGAGGCAGAGGGGGAGAGAAAAATGAAGAAATATTCCTTATAAATAAAACAAAAACCTAGAATATACCTTATTACCAGTTGAGCAGATAAAATAGTTTCTCATTTACCTATACCAACAGTTGACTTCCTCTGATCTTGACAAATTATTTTTGATCCATTCAGGCAGGTTTCTATAGGAATTAAAGTATGAGCACAGTAAAAAGAAGAAACTCATTTTTTGTAACCTTAGTGTTTATAAAATTGGACTGATAATAACTGTAGACTCTTAAGTGAATTACAGTGAATTATAAACCAGTTTTTGCAAGGATTTTTTTTATAATCATAACTACTTATAAGATTTTAAGAAATGGTTATACCCAGAAGGTAAAGCAGTCATTTTCACCAGGAAAGCTGATCTGCTTGTCTGTTTTAAATCTTCTTACTTCATGAATAGAACACACAGGGCGGGGGTAACATTAAGATTATGACTAATCTTAAAGCAGAACAAGCAAAACAAATTAAAATGTTCTTGTAACTGGTGATACTTTTCAGTGTTCTAATCTTTGAAATAGAGAATAATTAGTAGTGTGAAGGGAAAAAAAGAAAAGATATTTGCAAACGTGAAACAAAAGTACCAGTGTTCCTAGAGCAGAGCCTGACGATATCTGAACAAGAGAGTGAGGGACTTCTACAGTATCTACTTATTTCAAAATAAAATTCAACTCAAGTACAGAAAAAATCTTTCCAAAGGCTGTTAACTCAAAATCTATGATTTTCATTGCATTAACTCCCAACAGAATCATCTTTATGAGCAAAATATTGTCAGAGTAGTTGTAAAAAGAAGAAATGGAACTATTGCCATTCTTCAGTTTGAGAATCTAATGTTTTCATCATCATCCCGGCTACTATAAGATATTATATCCAAAATCCTGTTTTGAGAAAGGCTTCTGGTGTAGAAGTATATTAGTCTAAGGGGTGAATTTCAAGTATGGAGGCATTAAATCTCTCAAAGATTTTAAAATTGTGGATTCTTCAGCATCATCAAAGTAATCTGTGAAGGAGTTTGTAAGACTTCATGACATGGATGGATGGATGGACAACTAGATGCAACTGAGTGCAAAGGCAAGCTAACCAAACTAGTATACCAGAGAAACAGTCTCTCATATATTTCGTAAAGAATCAGAGTTAGGTATTTCAAAAGGAAAGAGAAGAGAGAGACCTGAAGCTAGGAGTCTTTGCCTACAATAATTGTTCCCCAAGGTTTCACTCAAGGGATTGCAAAGATCAGAGACAGCACTCAAAATGCCTCCTCAGACTTATCCTTTACAAATTTGGGACTGTAGTTTACCAAGGGATATTCACAAGATAGAAAACGAAACAAAAATGCTGAAATTTATCTCTTGGCATCTTCACCTAACTCTCTGAGTTGCTCCTATCCACCTCCCATCAAAATCAGGAAGTGATTGACAAATTCCTCTCTGCACAAGAATACACATACAATCACTTTCATGTGTAGAAAGGAGATGAGACTGGAAGGAGAAAGAGAGGAAAAAACAATACCATATTGGAGCTTTCCTAAAAGACAATAAGAGCTGACTGGTCTCACAGGTCACGTGTGAGCTGTGCAAGGCATCACCATATAGAGATGCCCCAAGTAAGCACTGAATATGTTGATGCAAGCTTAGCCTTCCTTATACTCAGTAGTATTATCAATCTGGATCGCAGAAAGAAGACAAACATGTTCGTATAGCAATAAGTCTTGGAAAATTAATTTTACCCCTCAGCCAGGCTTTTAGGTTCACACTGATGCACTAAAAAGGCTGTGGTATTTCAAGGGCTGACTTCTAGAGCTGACTTCACGAGCTCACTTGGATAAAGGAGTCCAGAGGATCTCCGTATGTAGCTGCAGTCATGTTCTCTCATGCCTTAATTTATAAAGCACCACATGTGTGGTAAAAAGAAATGGTACTAGACCAGCCCTTAAGATTCATGACCTCTACGCCTTTCCTTTAAGTCAGAAGGCAGAACAGTGACGATCTTCCCAAAATTTAGTGAAAAAAGAATACTAAAAATAAAGAGAAAAAAAATATTGGTAGCTGAGAATTATCACAATGTTTTCCATGTATGAGAAACAGGAAAAAGTAGCGAGTTTGGTTTTTTTTTTTAATTCATATGTCTATCTTAATAAAATATTTATATCTTCTCCATATTGACACCGATATAAATATTGTATATGCATATGCACATTTATATTGTAACTTACAGTTTAGGTTTTAAATTCAGGAATTTAAGGAGCACGATGGCAACCTAAAATGAGGGAGCTGTCTAGAATTCTTTGAAACGCTGTATATGCTTTTATTGCACCTATAATAAAGTCATAAATAGGATCAAATAAATTTCAGTAATCCCTTCAAGTACTTTATTTAAAGATTACACGGTCAAGTATTCATTTGCCCCTGCTTCATGAAAAGATTTTCTGAAACCACATAATGAATGGAAAAGCGAGGGGAATAAAAGAGATTGAGGCTACAACATGAGAGAAAGATAGGTAACCAGGGTAATATGAAGTCCCTCCAGATGTTAATGATTATGCTCTGTTTGTGGAACGGTTATAGTTCATTTGTTCTTAGTTTAACAGCTGTTTTCATAATGCAAATACGTATTTTAAAGAAGTCCTAGAACAAGCAAGATTTATATTTTTTCCAATTATTTATTGCAGAATACAGACATTTGCATACAAGCCACACAACATGCATGTATGCACACAAACATACCTGCTATGTGTGTGTATGCACACATATATATCCCACCGTTATGGAAAATGAAAATGCATTGTGTATAGTAAAGCTTTTTGATAAAACAGACACAATCCTTGACAGTTCAGATTACTATGCAACTGCATTGTTTAAAATATAGTAAGCAAATTATTGCAGCAGTGCAAACTCCAGGCTTGGAGCTCTAGCTGTGGACCACATAGGGTACTAGAGTGCCAAGAAAAAAATTGATCTATCCCTAAAAGAAGGTTCTATAGATTATCAATACCGTGGAACTAATAAGAAACAAAATATTTGAACCAGAACCATTCAAGATGGAATGGTACCCACACCCTGTTTCTGTACCCATGTTCCACATGCATGTTCAAAAGAAGAGAAATGCATCTATGGAGTCGGACCCATGCTTTCTGCTATGGATGGGTAGTTTTACTCACCATATGTCAACCATCTTACACCATCATCCTTCCTAGCACTGATCCACAGGATTGAGCCCTGAAATGACTTTATATTTCCAAATAGCACCAGTACTCTAAGAAGAAAACAATAAACACAATTTAAAAAATGGAAAGAGGTGATACAGGTTCTTTGAACATCTATTATTAGGTTCATAGGACCATCTAGAGGAACACTTTGGGGAAGATGGGGTGTTTACTCTTAGCTGTAAAATATGCTATTTTCATTGGCTTCTGCTTTCTTAGTCTGACTTCTTTCATGGCATGAGCCATGAAAGCAAGCACATAGGAGTACAGTTATCCTGTCCTGAAGCGGGTCTTTCAAAAACTAAAAGAATCAGAAATTTGTAGATTTTCTACTGAATTAAGTCCGTTCCTATTAGAGGACTGCATTTGAATCATTACAAACTAACAGTCACCTCTAAGCAGAGGCTTATAATTTTCTACGCGTACTAAGGCACATTTAAATACTGAGTGTTATTAATATGAAAAATGCACAGACATTATCTCTACGCAACTTATCTCTATGCAACAGAAAGTTCCATAGAAAAAGAAAACAGAGTAGAATAATGAGTCAAAATTCCTGGTAGTAACATTTTTTCCATATCTGCAACATATTTGACTGCAAAGGTCTACACATCACAGCGAACAGTGAGGTCACCTTCATTGTATGTAATACAAAACTGACCACAGCTGCATCAAAGTCATCATATTTCAGATAATACAGTCACAGCAAAACAGTAGCTCATATTTTCACCACATCAGAGCTGTCTCCTGACAGCAGTCGATAGGAGCTGGATATAAGTAATTGGCTTAGTAATACTGAAAGGAAAGCAGTTCAACCAGATCAACAGATGAAAGAGAGAAAAATTTCATCTTTAGGCAATCAGGATACCAAATAGGCGAGTGGAAGTGTAGATGAATTAGGAAACAGTGAGGGACAAGACATATGTATCCCATAGCTTTAGTGGAAATTACAATGAATGAGAAGTTTTTGCACAGGTTTTCAATAAAGGTAGATATTATTGTTTCATGTTCTCGTTGATTCAAGTCCAATCCATGTTTTGGGATATTTTTCATTCCTTAAGAAAAGCAAAGTATTTTAATTTCAACAAGCGCAACCATAAGGTCCTTCAAGAAAATTTAGGAAGAAAGAAAGAAAGAAAGAAACATTGCTGTACAGGCATTTTAACAGCCAGCTTCTCTCCATAGCAACCATTTTGTAATGCAGTGGCAAAAATGCTTACAGAATTATCAGCTCATTGAGCTCATGTTGCTGCTTGGCACATTAAGAAGGTTCTGTTTCCTTTAGTATCCGAATATAAAGGAAATTTTCTGTTGCTTTTACTCTAGTTTCTTTTGGTGCACTAAGAAGAACGTCTATTTTGTTGGGCTTTATTTCAAGGATGACTGTCTGGTGAGTGAAGTCAGTCTAATTTCTCCTTAAGACCTCAGTCATTAAAATGCTGAAGTTCTCCAGTGGGTCCCAAGAAGGATTACTTTACCTTCCACAAGAAGAAAAAGAACAAATATGGAAAGGAGAATATGTATGGTAGAAAAGGAGTACGTCCTGCTATATGGGTGTCTCACCAGCTATAGTGGAGGCTAACTCCATTGTTCCTCAGCTGCCATCTTCAGCACCCAACAGCTCTAGCCTCACAGTTCAGCCGATACCTTGTAAATGCAGAACTGAATACCCTTTGAGTATGAATTTTTTCTATTTATGCTATAAGAGATACAGATGAGAAAATGAAAACAGGGCTCTAAACAACACAAGCAAGTGCAAAGCCAGATAAAGAGAAATGCTGGGACACTTGTGTTTGTTGTTGTTTTTTTTCAACCTGCAAGCCAAGAAATTACAAATTTGCTATCAGCTTTTCATAGACGAGATGCAAAATAAACATCTGGAGATTAATATATCATATATCATATATATATATAGTATAAAATATCAGTCAGATTTCTTCCCAGAAAGATGAGTGTAGTCCTACCTCAGTCAAATTGAAGGAAGAGAAAACTGGTATGGCAAAAGCAAATACTTCGCAAGCTTCCCCCCCAAAAATCTGCATCTTATGCCATCTTTCCCAAGGCAAAAGAAAAGCACAGTAGAAGGCTTGGCAGCTGATGGTGATCTATCAAAATATATTTAGCATGAGAGAAAACAGCTGCTATGATTCTGATCCTTCTTCCAATCTATACAGTCCCACAGAGAGGAAAATAGTTCAAGATATAGTGAGGCAGACTGATTGGAGTTTCTTTAAGCGAGCACGAAGTGAACTGGACACAAACTTGCTCTGCCCTGCAAAGTAGAGCAAAGATTTCTCCGTGGTGGCTGAAACTAAAAATTCAGACTTCTGACCAAAAGAACACTGGAATACAGTTTTGTTTTGCATATCAAGTGAGATGTTTTTCTTACCACGTAAGAAGATGTCAGAAACGTGTTTCCTATCATGATTATGTCTATAGTGTCTGTTTTGCTAAAATCCAGTGACCCTATTATTGTGGTGATAACATGACACTGTGAGTTGTTATGACATGCTCGCTTCACAGCTGAAGTTAGCTGGACGAGTAAAAATTCCGTTCCTGAGTAGGAGTAGTTGGGATGTGAGTTTGGGGAGTTGAAGAAGAACACAGTATACAGAGTAGAAAAATCAATACTGAATCCTTTACATTATTCATAGTTATATAAAATTCCCCTGTTGGACAAGTTAGGAAGGAATTTTAAAGTTGTAACTGGAGACATTACATAAAAATCTTTGGTCATGGAATAATTAAAAGACCTAGCAGGAAGAATTAAGGGAATTGACATTTACACTATAACTTTAGATTTTAAGGCTAAACAGCTGCTGAAGGGAACCGAGTACATCCTTAAATACAACATTTCGAACTCTCTGTAGGTTTGGCAATGCAAGATCAGCAAGATAGATAGCTTGTCATTCTCATTTTCGAAATTCTTTTTGTTTCAGAAATATAAAAAAAGATTTTTGATTGAGCATTTTTTCCTCCTGAGGTAAATTCAGGAGCAAAAAACATTTCAGCCAGGCTGGGGTCCTAGATAAAACAAGCAGCAAGAAATAAAATGGAAGTCTTAATTAATAAGTTATGCTGATAAATTGGAATAAAAATGTATTCTATAGTGCACAGAAACCTAAAGTTAAAAATCTTTAGAGCACCACACAGTTGTTATTTTAATTAAAAAAAAAGTTCTAGCTATCTTAAAGCAAGGTCTAATGATCAAATAACTAGATCTAAATCAGAAAAAAATCCATTACAACCTTTGTGCTTTAAAGCCAAAATATAAGGTTAAATTCAGGCCCTCAGTAGCATAAATTGCATATATTATCTGTTACAGATGAATATCATAAAATGAAGAAACATTCTTTTCTTGTCACATTAGAATATAAAATGTCAACACACATGGATGATTTTTATGAACTTGCACATATCTGAATTTTTCTGGTAGATTTACGCCATCAATAATACAGACTATTTTCCAATCTCTACGTAAATCCTTTTAAAAAATGCATTATTCTGCTACTGATTGACAAGAACTGTTGAGGTTTTCCTAGCACTAATATAGAGCCCCAAGGTATGAGAGAAGAAATTCTTGGATTTGCAATAGCAGCAAAGTACAGGCTGGGTGATTAAACTACCGTTAATTGTTTTTTTGATGTGAATCATCGTTGGAAGCACAGTTTAAAACTGAAGAATGACTCCTAAACATCTCCATCCACATTCTTGCAGAGCTTTAGCACTGATTCCAGTGTTTTAACAGTGAAGAGCATAACATTTCCCCACCACACTAAGATTGCTGAGGTGGCAAAGCCTGCCTTCTGCCCTCCCCAGCCATTGAGGCCTTCACAAAGCATCACCTCCATGTGGGAAGAAATGGTAGAATGGTTGCTGTTATCCTGCTGTCTGTACCGTCATCAATGCCTTCTGAATCAAAATAACTACTTCGGAAACCAAAATAACAGGAAACGCAGAGAGAGGGCCAAAAGAGTTGGGAACAACACAATCGTAAATGCAAAGCAGATATTAAACAGATCAGAAGATCAGGGCTGTATCGCCTACTCTTTATATTTCTTTGACCAGGTTTTCTGTATTTTCTGCTCTGAAACCTAAAAATCTTATCTTTGTTTAGTAAATCAAAAGCCGATAGGAGGTTTTCAGATCTAATATATCCATTTACTTCCTATTTGCAGAAAACCTGAACTTTGATAGGAGAAAACCTTCAGGCAATGAAAGCATCCCCCTCCCCTCACTTCCCCAGTGGAAGAGGTGTTTAGTCTCCTGTGCATCATAAAATCCAACAATTGTCCTTCTGTGCATACATTCCTGAAAAAGCAAAGACTAATACTGAATGCTTTAACTTGACAAGTTAACAGCAACACAAAGACAGTAACACATCGATAAACATAGCACAGAAATTCTGTATCCCCCAGAGGCTAAGATCTTGTAAATTTAATTTAGTTCCACATTACATTGGGAAAAACACATTCATAGCTTTTCAACTGTTTTTCATTAAATGTAAATCTTAATAAAGTGCATAATCTTTATGTAAAAGTAGTTTAAAGGGGGGTTATTTAGGTTGAAAAGCTCAAATGTTAGGACGTGGTAGATTTATACATCCTTGGACAATTGTAATTCCTTTGTCATTGTCCTTATGCAACATGACACGATCTTCAACTTCAGGATCACATGTATTTACCACAGGCTGTTTTCTCAGGACTAAAGCAACATAAGAAAATAAAAATATGATTCTTCAAGTGTTTGCCTTTGCAAATGAAACATTTCTGGACATCATCTTATGATGTTTCTCATTTTTCCTTTAGCTATATATTTTTGCTGTTATCAGCAGAGTAACTACATTATTTTTAGTATTTACACTCAGGATAAATTAGGCAGCTTTGTTTTATTTGGTTTCACTTTGTAGTAAGCTAGCATGAGTTTAGGAGCCTCTGGGACAAATTATCTTCATGCCTTTCTTAAAGCATCCATAACTGTGCCTGAGTTTATAGACTTCATACGATGCAGAATAAGCAGACCTAAACCACAATCAATCACTACTCTACTTGTTTTCCCTAAGATATTTCTTCCACCTAAACCACAGTGTTGTATTGAAATTCAAAGGTCATCTCAAAGAACCGTAAGAACTTCCGCCTATGCAGAAATTTCATGATACTGCTTTTCGATCCTTTACATATGGCTTTCTATAGTTCCTATGAAGAAGCAAATATTCAAAAAAAAAAAAAATCATTAGTGCTCACCAGGTAGGAAATCGAAATAATAAATTAGTTCCTGTCCCTAAACTTTTTTGATGTTTCATTGTTGCCAGGCTCTTCCTTTAACACCAACCAGATACTCAGCAAGGAACTGTACCCTTCTAGGTACGTTAGAAGCGTGATCATAAAAAGGAGCAGAGGATTGTTTGAAAATTAACACTACTCTGTCAGTGTATTTTCAGCAGTTTTCTTCTTTTTTTGGGAAGAGGAAATGCAGGGTAATGATGTGTGCTAACTGACAGCTTGCCAGGAGGTGTATCATTGAGAACATTTACTATGAAATACCAAGATAACATTTCTTTTCCTGCAAACTGTAGTGGAAAGCTGTCAAATTCTAGTCTCTTCCCGTGCATAATGAACTTCTGCCGCTGTTACATTGTTCTGACTGACGTGGGGATTATAAACGGATTATAAATTATTCTTAGGTATGTAGTCTTACCTTTGTCATTTGCGTGTATTTTGAAAGCGTTATGAACATTTATTATGCCTATAACCTAAGGTCCGTAAGCTGTTCATCCGCTGTTCATCACCTGATGGGAATAAAGAGTCTACGTAAAAGCAACAAAAGGAACTTCTCTGTAAATGTAGACTTTCAGCTGTAACATCAAATTGAGTTAGCTGTTTGCTTTATCTTCTTTTTCCATAGCTAATGGACTTTTTGGACTTAGCCACTTTTAATCTTCTCTCTTCTTACTGTTTACATTTCCCCCCACAGGTACTATATCTTTTTTATGTTGGAATTTTTAAATGTCAGATAACAGCTTCCTCCCCAAAAATGTTTTTCCAAAATATATCCTGGCAATTAATGCCAAAATTCAAGTCAGACATGCCTTTTCATTGCCTTGATTTTTGAGTGTCTGTTTATGCTTGATTTTCTGAGGCACAAACTGTCATGACCCTGGTAAACACAATGGAGATCGTGGCAGAACGGTGCTTATAGAAATCAGAGACAAACAGCTGTCACTCACCTTTATAGCAATGGGCCTTTATCCAGAACCCACTGCAGTTAGCTTGGTTAACTTCAGATAACTTGGTTATTTCAAGGTAACAACACGTTAGTGAATACTTAGTTTGTTAGCTTAAGATCAAGGTTCCATCAGGGTATTCACCTGGTTCCCTACTGAAAAATTAAGGTACCATTTTCAAAACTGATTTAAAATCTACACCACGGCGAACAGACTGCAATTATTAAGATATTTGTCTTCCAGAATATTTCTGTCCTTCATGGTCCAGACCTCTAGATCACGACCAGGATAACCTACATCTGACACTATAGCCTGTCATTGCCAATTTAGTATCTGGTAGCTACTTCTTGTTGAAACATTGAACGCTGCTTTTTTTTCCCCTTTCTCATTCAAAGTGGGAAAACAGCTTGACTTTCTGCCTCAGGCTATTAGATTTTAAACACTTAGGTTCAGTCACTTTAATTTTTTAATTTTTTTTTTTTTTTTTTTTAATTCCCTGCATACTGTAGTCAGCTCTGGACCCCTCAGCAAACTTTTTGCACGTGTAGGATATGTCGAGCATCAATGTTTCACTGTCGGCATTCAGTGAGGATGCATGAGAGGGCAGCAATAGAAACTGGTTTCATCCATCTCTTCTGTCAAATGACGCAGCTTTGAAACAGATAGCCATTCTACTACTAAGCATTTTAAAAATTTAATTGTAGTGAGCTGCTGACAGACCAGAAGCATGTCTTTGTCTTATAGAGGCTGCTATTATAATTTGCTCATAATTAAAAATGTTCTCTAGAGAAATGAAGGCATTGTAGACTAATCTGTGCATAAACCCTCCTTTTCTCCTTTGGCGTCTCTTCATTTAGCAAGGGTCATTCTGCAAGTAGAGGATAGATCTTTCCCTTTGAAATCCAGCAATTTCCTTCATGGTCAGCTTCAGGGAGGTCACCAAGTGATGCCAGGTACTTGGGCAGCACTCCTGGCTGTTTACGCGAGGCCTGCTAAATAAAAAAGTGAAAGAAGTAAACATTAACACTGCAGAAAAGGACAAAACAATTTCCAAATACAGCAGGATCAAAGAAAAACAATTGTGACAGCCTATGGAACATGCAATAGCACAAAACAGTTTACACTGTGCTCCTCAGCTGCAGGTCTGAAAAGCCTCAGAATTCAAAGAGCTCTTCAGCAGTTGCCTCAGGCATACAAAAGGCTGCAGGAGAATTAACTGAAATTTGTGTAATGTTTCAATGAAAAATGGAGGTTTATTTCTATGTTCAATACAAATATTAGTCCTTTTGCTGTTTAGTCTTTTTATCCAACCCATTTGTTCTCACTGATAGGTAAAAGAAAGTAAAATATTGAAAGTGAACTATTTAAAAATTCCCATATATAACTCACAAGTAACAAAATTCAATTTATTTTCACGTGATTCTTTGCCCCTATTGTCTGACTAATCTGAGACCATAACTTTTAAATGCATTTCTTTGTGCAAGGCAAGCTTTTAAAAATTCAGAGGTTTACAAGCTGCTGTGAAATACACAGGAAAGACAAATGTATAATGAATATTACAACCAAATAGTGTGTTACATATATTGTATAACATGTAATTACCTGTGCTACAATGTAGGTAAGAATATTACCTGTTCAATTATACTTTCTCAAAAGTCATTATTGACTTTCTCTCCTCACTCATGACAAAATTTATGTGACTGGATTTCTTTACCATGACAAAATTGTGTGAAAAATATCAGTATGTAAGTATTCAAGAAAATGAACTTTTAAGAACACCCAGGCAAGATGTCTGACCAGTTTCCAGGAAAAAACAGAATACTATGCTTTGTACCAATAATACATTATGTTCTATTTTTTGTTTTACTGATAAATAAGGCTATTACATGGCCATTTGTTGTGTTTTCTTCCTGTCATGCAGGAATTTTTTTCTGAACATAAATTGAAAACTTTCTGCATTTTCTGGAGTCTATGGTCATCTTGCCGTTTGATTTGGTTCCCGGAGATAATGGATAAGAAGTGACATTAGAATTGGATGTCACATCTACAGTAAGATAATTTGATGTCATCAAGATCCTTTTTAATTATAGCGCACGTGCTATCCAGATGTGTTCCATGTGCGAGAGCAATTCAGACATATTAGGTTCGCAGTATCTGTATCACACCATGGGTATGCACATGGAAATCCTGGATATAAAAATGTCAACCAGTGCACTTAAGGGGAGGTACAGTGTAAAAGATCCTCCTGCTCTCTGCTTATCCCTTCACTTTTTGTGCCAGGGAGTAGTGATCCTGTCAAAGCAGTCTCTCCACTCCTTTTGGGGTTGGTAGATATGTTTATACAGAGAAACAGAGAATACTTGGACATATTAGGGACTGTTGAATATGGGAATGGAACAATATTTGTTGTTGGTTTTATTTGATTTTTAATACTTTCCCTGAAATTAATTTTTAATACTCCATATCAAATTCTCACAACAGTCATTTTCTGGAATCACACATTTTACCCCCAACAGTTAAACTATGACTAAATAGAAGGAAAGTGTTACCTGCTTCAGCAGCACAGGTACAACCACTTATTTTAATCAGGTCAGCACTAGTCCGAACAGTGTAAACCACATTATTTGCTCTTGTTAAAGAAAACTCTTCACGTTTGGATGCACAGATGCAAGTACAATCACAACACCAGGATTTAATCTCATTGGAACTGAGGCCTTGCCCCTCTATAAAGAGCTAGCTGAATTATACTTGCCAAGCTATAGTCCAGGAATAAACTTTCTTTAGACAGTTAGAACTTCTTCCAAAGGAATCTTGAATTTTTATGGGAGCTAGGTATCTTACGTCCCTTAGGATTTGTTTAGATTGCTGTTCTGCTTTTTTATTTGTTTTCCAAAGTTAAAATTTATACTGTTCCTAGTATCTTGTGTGGAATCTTTTTTTCCAATTTGAGACTGAAATCTACAAAATGCCATGTAAATCTGTTCTTTAGTTTGTGAAGTAAATTCCCTGATGCTTCTGAGGCAATCTAGTTGTATTTTCCTTCTTCAGCACAGAAGAGGGACAAGGATAGCACGTGAATCAGCAGAGGCAAAGTACAGTGGAACAACCCTCTTTTATGCATTCTCACCCATGTGCCTAGTTCAGAAATCGGCAGTAGAGTTGTTTCCCATTTCAGCATGTCACTTTGCCTTAAGAAAGGTGAAGGAGAGTTGCCGTGGTGCAGATGGGGAAGCATTTCTTCCTCATTTTCATCCCATCAAAGAAAGCCATATGATCTACCTCATTTTAGATCCTTTCACGATCTATCCTTACATAAAGGAAAAAAAAATATATGTGCAGTTATAATAGTTAGGCTGCCACAAATATGCACTCCAAATTCCAACAAGCCTCAAACTATTAGGTTCCATCATCATTTGTGCACCAGCAAAGAGGGTCCTTCAAGAACACCAGAATCAATAGGATATTATATCAAGAGCATCTAATCGTTGCCCAAATTGGTATAATTATATTAAGACATAAGAACAAAATGTCAGCTAGGTGATCTTGCTCTCCATTCAATACCAGTCTGACTTAGACAGAAACATACCATTAGGTGCTGGGCACTCTGAGGAAAAAACGTGGCTTAGGTAGGCAATGACAAGATGAGAGAAAAAGGATAATTAGTAATCACAGAATGGTAGGGTTGGAAGGGACCTCTGGAGATCATCTAGTCCAAACCACCTGCCAGAGCAGGGTCACCTAGGGCAGGTCGCACAGGAACGTGTCCAGGCAGGTCTTGAATGTCTCCAGAGATGGAGACTCCACCACCTCTCTGGGCAGCCTGTTCCAGTGCTCTGCCACCCTCAAAGTAAAGAAGTTCCTCATGTTCAAGTTTGTGCCCATTACCTCTTGTCCTGTCACTGCGCACCACTGAAAAGAGCCTGGCCCCATCCTCCTGACAAAATATAAACTACTATATAGTACTAAAATATAAACTATTAGAAAACGCTGAAAAAAGGTTTTATTAAATCTGGGGAGAAAAAAAAAAAACAACAAATAAACCCAAAAAATCCCACCTATCATAATTTTCAAATATATAAAAAACAGTATTATCTCTGCCAGAAATCTCTCAGTCCATCTGTCTGTCTACCTGTCTGTCTACCTTTTATATGAGTCAAAGGGAAATAAACTAAAGCACTTTTCTTTCCCCTGACTCTGAGATTTTTCCATTTTAACTCTCTTTTATATGAAAAAACATTCTCAGTCCCTGCTGTCCCTGCCTGTCAAAGAAAAACCTTAGGCAACAGCTGGCTGATCAGAAGGCAATATGACAATCAGAACAGAACGGCAATCTACAGAGCTACATCAGAGCAAAACCAGAGTAAGATGAACACCACGTTCTCAATCTTGACTTTTCTAACCATAACATCGCACACTTTTACCTAAGGCTTTCTTTAAGATCAAATGAAAATCTGAGACAATAAGCTTAAGAAAAATCTTTCATATGCTTAGCCTTTACCAAGGGAGTTTATATGGCTGCAAGAGAAATCGAAGGCAACTCAAGCTTTATAAAACCTAACTTTAAGATTTAAGAAATCTTAACTTTGATTTGCTAGTCCCATACTGCAACTGTTCACAAAAAGATTCTGAATACTCCCACACAGTGCCCATACCTCTAGCTAGATCAGACTGATGTACCTTCACTGACTTTGATGTATATACCTTGATCTGCATCAGGCATAAATCTGGCCCTTTTGCCTTTACACACTTTTGTTTTAAGTATTTGCGCTGATGATAAATTTTCTAGGTTAAATCAGATAGAAAATAATAACTTTTTTTTCCCATTTCCAGTTCCTATTTTACATCTTTTTTTTTCTGCAGTCTTGCCTTACAATATAGCCACCTTTAATTTCATGAAAGACTTACAAGTGGGACAGATGCAATTACAATTCAACAGAGGAAACAAAAAAAGAAGAGGAAAAGACACCATAGGATAAGAAGTATGAATATTCCGAATGTGGTTTTGTGACATGATGAAACATTGCTTGAAGCATTAAAATGATGCATGTGGTTTTATTTTGACTGGTTCTGAGTTAGGGATGTAAGGGAGATGGGAAAGGAAGAGCAGTTATGCGTACTGTGCTTCTTGGTTATTGCTTTGCAGGCACATAGGCCAATCAGAGCTGGCCTTCAAATAGTCAGGTGAGACAACTAACAGAAATATAGATGAATCAACCTAAAATTTAAAATATAGTATTCAAAACTTGTGGGTGACCCAGGGTAAATACTGAACCATGTGATCAAATATTGACCTGTACAATATAGATGCCTATGTCTTGCTAGTCATCTGGTTTCCCTTCATAGCTAGTGGAGGCACATCTAAAGTACAATTCACCCTAATGAGGATTTCCAAATGTCAGACAAATTACACACTGCAAATGCCTCTTTATTGACTGTAAAAATAGCTTATGCTGATTATTTCAGAAAACCGACAGTATTTATCTAAAATTAGGTGAGATTAATTCCATGATTAACCTGTTATTATTATCTCAACTAGCTGTTTAAAGGTAGTTGGGACATCTCATGAGACCTGCAAAACATACAAGCTATGTGTTTGTTTTGTAGTATCAACTTTTCTACAGTGGAAAAGCCATGGAGAGAAGCAGGCTACTTCTCTAACACACATACTGTCTGAATGAATGCGGACTTTGAACAAAACCTGATGGCTTTGCAACTCACTTTCAGCCCGTGACACCATGCTAAAAATGTGTTCCCTTAGTGGAATTCCTGATTAAGCTACCTTCTGCTTTTGTCCATGAAATATTTGCATGTAAATCAAGTTTTCTTGAATTTTCTGCTCTCAGATTAGTAGACAAGTTGTAGGGGGATTTTGTGGTAGGAAACTGACAGAACAGTTGGAATAATAATATTTCCAAACATGAGAGAAACATACACTGGGGCAATAACTAGTCAGCAAAGACAGATGATGTTCTGTATTTTAGGAGACCAGGCAGTCATTTCCAGAAAAAAAAAGTTATAAAAAGAGACATTAAATATTCAGTTACCATTAATATTTCTAACATGTCTTTGAAACTCTTTTTCCATAAAACTCAGTTATTCAGATATTCACAGAGAATAAATACAAAAGGAAATTGAGTATGCTGCTACAAGTTAATTAAAAGCCTGTGACAGTACATCGATGGACATGTGTAAGAAGCTACATAGCTATTTATTTTTTGTTAAAAAAATCAAATCTTTGCAGACTTTTTTTTTTTCCATATTTTAACCAGATGCTACTGCCATGATTTCTGTTTAGCAGAGATCCTTGTTTCTGAAGTATGAAAGTCTGTTTATCTAAACCCTTTGACTTTATTCAGTTGTTGCATTTATGTGCACCTTTCTTATAATACGCTTTGGACAAATAACTAGAGGATCAGTCACTCAAAACCTGCTGTTGCTTGAAGTGCACATTTACAGTCATATCCTGTTTCAGTCAAAATAAAAACTAAAATACTCAAAAAAAGTTAGATGTCTTAATTTGAGCTGAATCCCGTGCCCTGAGGTATCTAAGAGAGCCACACAGGGCTTGCCATCACTCAGGAGCTAAAGGAAACCTATGCCCTTCTGGGTCATCCGCTAGAGGCTGGGTCAGACACCCAAAAAGCATCTAAAACAACTTTGGATGTTAGTCTCCAGGCACCTCCATCAAGCCACTGTTCTAAATAGAGAAATGTAGCTTATTTTGAGGAAGAACAGTAAGACTGTCCCCTGGATGAAAGACTTAATCTGTCTGAAGTCTGTGGAAAATTTCAAAAGAGCAGTGGTCTACAAAGGCAACAGAGGCACCAGGAGGAATTATCCTCTGGGAGTGTTCTGTGGTGAAGGCTAGAAAGGTTAATGCTTTCTAATAGATGCAACCTGAAATATAATATACGTTCAAAGAAGAAACCCTGATAAAGGTTTTGTTAGAAGAAGAAAAGTCATCTGAAGGAGGGAGAAAGGAAAGGAAAAAGAGAGGGAGATAAATCTTCTAATTTGCTCTTAAGTAATTAAAACTTTTTTTCATATCTCTATGTCTTTTATAAATATTCTGAACCGTTTGTCTATATTGGATATTCTCCGCAAATACTTCTATCAAAATTTTACCTTAATCTGGATTGAAGGGAATGTGATTTTAAGAGAGATTGGTAACAGCAAGACCAGATTTTAATGAGTATATAAACCAAAGAACAGAGGCCTCTGAACTAGCAGTGAGCTGGTGATGCAGGAGACACAGAAAAGTCTTTCAATGATGAAATATAATCAGGAGGACACTCCAGCATGCAGTCAGAGATCATCTGCAAACTTACCCCAACCCAAGCCCAATTCTTCCAAAGAAGCATTACCTGAAAGTTTATACTGTACAGTAGAGTATTTTACCAAGACAAGCACAAAACCTTCTCAAATGCAAGCAAAACAATTTTTAAATAGATTGACACTTTTTCATTGTTTTTTTTTCCCCTATGTCCTTACAGGAGCAGCATATTTGCAGGTACCATATTTCATTCCTTCATTTTTGTGTCAGATCTATAACACTACTTCAGATTTATTCTTAAACTCCAGGGCTGATCTCTTTTATAATAAATAAATTGTTCCATATCTATTCTTGATGTAGGACTTACTAGTTAAAGTGTATTCTTTCCTCAGTGGCTAAGTCGAGAGTTTGCTTTCTTGCCATAGTCAAAGCATTTCTGTTTCAGCCTGAAAGAGTATAAAGCACCATTTTGGTTAACAAGCTGCCAAAGTTAAATGTACCTTGAATCAATCATTTCTCACTTACTGTAGACTTAACTTGCTAAATATTTCTTGGAATGCTGATTCCCCAAAATTATCATCTGAAGAATTTAATGGGAAGCCTTTCCATTATGAACCAAAAAAAGGGAAGTGCTACTTGCCCTAGAAGTGACTTTTAAATTAGTTTCAACAAGAAAATAAAATGTGCAGATCTGAGAGACTGTAGCGATACAAGACAAGAGAAAATTAGCAACAGAAGGATTCTTAGCTGGCTAATATCATATCACATCACATATGAGTCAAAAATACCTTTCTGCTCTGTGATGAAGTTTTCTTTACAAGATAATTTAGGTTGGTTTTTTGGAATTGAGTTTCTATGAGGGACTTTATGTGCTCACACTATTAGTTTTAATACTTTATATCTCACCAACAAGGAAAAGATCTTGAAATTAATTTCACATTTGTAAAGAAGGCCTGAATTTTATTTCATTTGTTTTCATATTAAGCTGTGTAAAATTATATCATTCAAAAATAAATTATTATTGTTCTGTACCTTTACCAGTTCTAAATTGAGAATTAAACTTGCATACGTAAGACAGTGACACTGCATCAGCAAAGATTCTGTAACTGTAATCCCTGGACCTCCTTGTGGCTTGAAACATCTTACTGAGCAGCAAATCTTTATATTCGCTTGATACATTACAGTAAGAAACATTTATTGCTGAAAAAAATATTTTTTAGAGACCAGCCCCCTAAGAGGGGTAGAGCAAGATAGAAGTACAATTATTTTTTTCCTTTAGGAAGAGGATGAATAATTATGGGAAACAAGAAAACAAGATCAAATCAAAGTATTAAAAATGCCTCCAAATAATCATTGAAAGTTTTCCCTGCTGCTTTTCAACAAGTATTAAATACCTATCTATGTTTAAAAGCTTCCTTTCTGATAATCTATGAAGAAAAATTGGTAAGTGAAAAAAAAAAAAAATCAAGTTCAAACAGTAGAAGGAAAGTGACTAGAGGGATTAAATAGAGCAATTCTCCAGATAATCAAATATGGATTTAACAATTCAATAATTCAGATACAAATACTATTTATTTCTAATTTTAGGGTTATAAATTACGCAAACTTAATAAGATTTCTCTAAATATATAAAGTAAATATTATAATTTAGTTGTGTCTTCACAAGTAATCATGGTCAATACAATGGCATTGTCTGTGCCATTAGTGGAATTATTTAACAGAATTGTTCCTTTGTAAAATCGTAGTAAACCAAATATGTTTTCCAAGTTAGTCAAAGAAGGTTCCTGCATGCTAAACATTAATATATTATGTGTAAATGACTAATTACATACACTGAAGATTTTAACTTTCATTAGATATTTATGATTTATGCAGAACATTACATGCCGTTGATAGAAAATTAAATTAAAAGGCAACAGGACTTGGTAATGTGCTTACTCAATGCACTGGTAACGCGAGGTTTTCGCTAGCTCCAAATACTTAGAAGAGCTTATCAACTTAGGAAGTTCTGTTACTTCTTGTACCAAGTTCATTACCAAGTGCATATCTGAGATCCTGGTTCCTATGAACATTCTTATAGCTTATCTGGTAAGTTTTACATGATGTTGCTCAATGACATATGCAAAGTGCTAAAGTACATCTGAAGGGTCCTCTAAACTAGGCATAACACGGAACATGAAGCTCAGGGACAAAGGGAAAAAAAGAAAATAAAAGTATCTCTGACTTCCAACTTCTCATGCAAGAATCCACAGCAACCCAGAATCCCTAAATACTGTGCCCACAGGTTTGAGGGTCTTTTTTGGAGTTTTTTTTATTGTTTTTTTGGGGGGGGTTGTTGTTGTTTTTGGGTTTTTGTTTGTTTGGTTTGGAATTTTTTGGGGCATTTTCCACTAGCTTGTGACCTACAGAGGGAGCTTGGGGACAGATCCCAAGGGAAATGTTCCCCAGTTGGTGCAGTTTGTTCACATCCTCCAAATACTGTTACAGGACTGAAAAGGGACAAGGGCAGAGAAATAATTTGCTCCATCCTTAAATACACTCAAGTGCCAAATAACTTCCTTTCAAAACCAGTGTGATATGAATGTGTTATAGCTATCACAATTGCTGCTGTCAGTTATGGATCTTTTCCCAGCTTTATAGGTCGAGCTTCTGCCTGCTGCTACACCAGCGCACAAATCTGAAACTAATCAGCACAGGACCTATTTCCTCCTATCTGTTGCATGAGAAAAGAGACTGGCTATATCTGTAACACAGTGAAATACACCAGGAGGGCTGCCTAGCTAATGAACCAATCCAGCCAACGTCTGGCATGAAACAGGGCACAAATGGCTGAAAGTAGTACATGTCATCTCCTGGTAAGGTACCATACTATAAAGCTATCTATCATGCTGTCAAAGGTATCAAATCAGCACTGCTGTGGAGGGATCCCTGCCACTGTGACAGAGACATTTTCCTACCATGTAGTGCCACCTAACTGTTAGACACCTAGCTTAGCTTTAGGCCCAACCCATCATTGCTTTTCTCCCTTGCAACCTTTCTCCTTGCATTTCAGACCTGAAAAATGGGAAACAATTTAAACTTGTGAATTAATCACTCAAATCAGATACCAATCCGTTAATGGAAAATTAACTGGCAACATGAAATAATCTTTGCAATCCATCATCTAAGCACAAGCCGTGGACATTCCTATTCTTGCTTTCTTGCAGGTTGCTGAAATAGAGTAGAACTGAGATAACTTTTCCAGCTAATAAATCTAGTCTGTTCTGATGCTGACACATTTCATGTCTTCTTGATATTACAAGAAACCATGAAAACAATTTTTTTTTTTAGGAGAATTTTCTGGAGAGGGATGTTATGACAGTTTTATCTTTTTTAATTTTGAGTTGTACGAAGAAAATCCATGCATTTTTGCCAACCCAAATTGCTAGCAATGCATAGAAGCTAACCATAGTAATGCATAAAGGTCATGTCTGATGCAGATAAACTTTAAAGAAATTTGGACAAGACCTTCTTGTTATGATGGATGCTACATAAGCCATTATATGAACGTAACAGCAACCTATGTGTGAGAGGGAGAGGAGCAGTCTGAAGATAACGAAAGATGATGATGCAAAGGCTGGTGAGCCTAAAGTAAAGAGGACACCTACTGGAAATACCTTTTCATGTAGCCACAACTCAAGACTTACTTTTGGATCATTTAATGATTTATTTGTCCTGCTTGAGAGATCCTTTGCTCCTGGCCTTGGTCCTAGGTCGAAGAAAAAAAATCTCAGTATTTACAAATGTTCCAGTCACACCTCCATCTGACAAAGCCAGTGATTTTTGGTATGTTTTCCCTCACCTTTCCCATGTAAAATGTGACTTTGGTCACACTTCATTTATTAGAAGTTGTTTATGAGCATTATGTGCAAACATTGATTTTATTGTTCCCAGTTTTAAAAAATAACTTCCAAAGCCAAGAGCTTTTATAAGGCTGCCCAGGACTTCAGTCCTGCTTCTTTGTCTTTCTTGATGGTATTCTCCTTGGCGGGAAAGTTTTCTTTTCCTCTCAAATCCACCAACAGATATCCCAGTATTTACATTCAGAATCGAGTCCAAGCAACTCTTCAGCATAAAAGGAAAAAGTTTTGCACTCGGCTTAGAGGTCTTTGTCCTCAAGTTCAATGCAATAGTTTAGACCACTTACTGCACAATGCTATCAGACCTGTCACTCACCTGAGTATACTCATTGCCTCTGTACTGGATCATGAGGTTGCCTACTTACCTCCACGTCACAGCACATGATCAAAATGTTCTGGATGACATGTAGGTCATGTTTAATCTCCTGTGCAACCAGGGGATGGGTAGGGTTGCGTTGAAACTCTGTGTTGAGTTGAAATATGTGAGGACAAAGGGGTTTAGCAGTTCTTCAGACAGGTGCAGGATGTCTGTTCTGCTCCCAAATGCTGCGGCTCCCCTGCTTCCTGCAAAGCATGCGTGGAAGCTTGACCAAGAAACACAGGCCACTCAAACACCATACGCCATAACTGGAGAGATGAGTTCTCCTTTTAAGCCTAATGCGTTACTCTTTGGAGGTATCTGACTTCTCCCTTGACTTAAGTTCCCAGCTAATAATTACTCCATCAAGCCAGATTCTTATTATTAAGGGATAAAAAAACACAAGTTAGTCACTTTGCGTAGAAATTCAGAATACAGACCTGTAATCTCAGCAGGCACTTCTGTTACTGTCTGTCTTCATTACTTCTACCATTTTACCAAGATGAGGGGTAGCTATCATATTTATTAGCTTTTTAAAAGTTTCAAATTGCACATGTAATAAAGATGCATTTGTTGACAGCTACTGTCACGCTCTAGTAGACCAATAAAGTCACAAATATGGCCCAAATTGCCTTCCCTAACAGAAAAAAACCACAAAACTTACGCACATTTTTAAATGCATTTAAATACAAAGACCATAATTAAGGGCAAGTGTTCATAAGATCAGGGTTTAAACATGAACACTTGGTGTTGATACTGATATATTTAAGCATACATTTAGAATTATAACTGTCTTTCGCTACTTTAAATCCTTTAGAATCATTTGACCTTTTAAAATGAGAGTTAATCTGGTTGCCCTGGCATATACTGCAGATGATCATTTAAGGCACAGCTAGTGTTAAGTGCTATGTTAACAGTTCAGCAGTTTTGATATTGATAGTGTGGCTCTCATCCTTCTAAAATAGCAAATTAGATAAGATTAGCACTTTAAAATGAGATTCAGATTACTGTGTATTTAATTAGTTGAATTGCATTACAGTTTCTTGTTAAACCTTTGAACATTTCATGCTAAATGAATATTCATCGAACAAATTTGTATCACCTCTGAGACAACAGTGTGTTGTGCATGTCGGGGGATGGAGGGAAGCACTGGTTGCACAGGAGAGGTCACAGGTCGTCTGCACTACACTTCTGGGGGCAGTGGGGAGGGCCCTGCACAGTGATGCAGCCGGCACACTGTCTCACGCAGCCCTGCAACCAGGCAGACAGAAAGGCTGTTGTCTCTTAGATGTAGCTTCTTTGACAACCCTCAGGCAGTCAACGCAGCCCGTCTCCTCCTATCCTGCAGTGTATACAGCTATATAAAAGTGGCTTAATCTCAAGGAGGAGGGGGTGGGGGGGAGGGAATCTTACTAAAGATCAGTATGGGAAAAGTTTATTAGAAAATTTATTAGAAATTTTATTAGAATAGACTTCGAAATTCCCTGACAATCCTGAGTATTTTAGCTAAATGTCCTTCCCTGCCTCTCTCCCTCACTCACATACTTTTCCTGCTCAGTAGCAAACCAAATAAATCATCAGAACATGTTAACATGAAATAGGAAACCAAAAATTTTACTTCCCAGGTGATATGTTTTCTTCCCCAGATTCTTTCCCTTCTCTATCTTGTGCCACGCTCTAAGAGTCTAGTTTTTGTTGCCTAGTGCTGCAAGCTCAACAGTGAAATTAAATCATCTCATATCAGCTTAGTGCTTACAGCATTCTCAGGAGCAGAAGCAGCATACCCGAGCAGAGGAGACCCAAAATGTCACTTTCCAGGGATGTGATCTAAGTTGTTTCAAAAAAGGTAACAATTTGAATGCTGGCTTTGTGCACATTCTGAACTAAATTCCGATTCCTACACCATGACTATGTTTTCTTGGTGAAATGCCCACTCTGACAGTCCCTGAGGGTCAAATCTCTCTGAAGACTTTAACAGTTCAGGAGCCACATCTCCGAACTGTAATGGAGTTTATCTGTCATCTGAGTGTAGAGCCAAACTCTAAACTATGCAGAGACCCTTATTCACAGTTGCGTAGAGAAATATGCAATCTAAAGTAGAAACACTCCTAAGTCTTAGGTGTTTCCCAGGTAAGTGATAAGGGAAAGTAGGTGGCCTGAATAGCTTTCTTTGTCTAATGTTACAACTAAATTTGTTTTGAAATTCAGACTTGAAAACACAGACTTTCCCACAACTTACCATACCCTTGCTTTTTTTTTTTCCCCTTTGCATTATATCTTCTTGACACTATTTTAAATCCTTTCTTTATAAAGCTCTATTTCATAGGTCTTGTTATTACTTTACTTCTACGTACTAATAGTTTAATAAATGCTTTCGCTGAGATGAAATGTGTTTCTTTACATGCTAACAAGATAAGCAGCATATTTCTGAAAGCAAATAACCTTTACACTGCTTTCACTAAGAAGACAACACGTCATTGTGTCTTTCTGAACAGCCCAGCTGACACTTTTCTTTAAAGATTTTGGTATTCCTGTTAAGCCATATAGAAACAGACCTTGTTAATAAGAAACTTAATGCTTCTTCCTTACAGGTCTTGCTCTCTCAAATGTTCTCATTTTTTTAATTTTGTATTTTCCACTGGGGGAAAGTAAGCAGTTGAATGTGCATAGCAGAGTCAATTTCCAATTAGCAATTCATAATATATCCTATATTATAACCTTGACATCTATCCTTCACCTTCCTAAGCCAGCTTTTACTGGTGCCAGTAAATGCCTCACCTAGGATATCCTAGAGGCACCAAATGGTTGCATTTCATACTGAGTTCATTGCAATCGATATGTTTCCCCCCCTTTCAAGCCCCGAATACCAGATGGGATGCACAAGCGCCTTAGTTGTATATCCTAGTAGATGATTTAACTAGTCATCTTCTGCAAAACTACATTACCAGCTTTGCAGTCAGTCATATAAAGCAGTCAGTGCTGTATACCCCGTAACAAATACTCAGCCTACAAGCTGCCACTTCTTTTACAGCACATCTGCAATCAAAAGTCTACAGTCCTGAGCTACCATTTACTGTATCAGGACTTAGAATGATCCTACTGAAGCAGATGCTTATCTGCTTTTAGATATCAGTAGTAGACAGGCAAAGTGTAATCCTTCGATACTTAAGTTTGATTTTGTGTAGATACAAAGAACTTTCCTTGCATAGGATGATTCACAGAAGAACTGCTGCTTAAGAACCTAGGCATCCTGCCTACATGTCTGCTGCTAGGCACAGTTAGGCCTCTCAGATTTTGCTGATGTACATGCCATGATGCATTATATTCTTGGCTGAGCTGAGGCATACATCAAGCACATAATCACATTCCTGTGACTGAACAAGTTACCAAGTGTCTTTTAATCCACTAAATACACAGAGGCATTTACTCCAAGCTTGCAGTAAATACACGGAAACTTGGCTATGTTAGTAGACTTGTCATCAGGTAAGACTATACAATTCATGATCAATATCACTTTCTCCATTCAAAAGATGTACCGACGAGAATGCCTACTTGGCATTCCTGGAACTGCAAAGGAGAGATGCGAGACAGAAACCCACTGCCAACATAGTTAAGGTTTCAGGTGAAGACCATGAGCAAAAGGGCATCCAGAATGAAGGCAGGTGAGACAAACTGTCCCAAGGCTGTTTATTTGTGAGGGTTTCACACGTTATATCCTAATAAATGGATGCCACAATCCTCCCATGCGACAGCTAATCTCAGTTTGGGGGTCATTCATAAAACTATATTCTCTTTCCTAAATAGAGACAGGAGGAAAAAGAGGCTTAAAACAGCTTTTCATAAACAAGTTAGTTGCAAAATTGGATTGCTTTGAAAATCCAGAAAAGGGTGATTTGCATCTAGGTAAGAATGCAATAGATCTATCTCTGAGAAGGAAGGCCATATTACTGGTATGTCTAAGATCATTCCTTAACACCCAGAGCTCTCCAGTCAAGTGTTTTCACAAAGAACAATGCATGGCTATACATGTGTGGATGCCTAACTAAATAAAGGAAGAGAAATCTTTTGAATACTCCGGGTTGAGTGTTGTAGTTATAAAGGCTGAAACCACAAATGAATCGTGATGAAGCTTTTTAGAAATGCTGTATTATACCTAGCACTGTTTCAGCAGTTGCCCAGCTGTGAAATGTTCTGATGTCTCCCAGTGCGGGCTGCGATTTTAACACAACTTCCTCAGCAGGAAGTCCAGTCTGTGACCCATGCTTTGTGTCAGAGGAAGTGCTACAGGAATCACCAGATGAATAAATGAGGGCATCAGCAGACGGATGATGGAGTATTTCGCTGGTGGTGTTTTAAGATAAACTCTGTTCTTCACTAAATTTCCTACACTTATTTCTTTATTGTGTTTTCATATAATAGCTTGTCAAGAACATAAGTTGCAAAAGTAACCATTTTATTTCTTTCCCGGATATTCCTTGCAAACCTTCCCTGTTTCTGCCTAATTTTTGCTTGATAGTTTCAGAACTTCATAGTTATCCAAATACTGTACTGCTTTAAGCCAAATATTATACAATCTCACAGATACAGAAATACAGACCTGTCTGACCTGCCTTCTCCAACAGCATCTAGCAACATAATAAGTAGCTGAGGGGACTCATCACACAATCATGGTATGTGACACAGTAATAGGTCCACAACAGGACTAGGTGCCTAAGGATTTTTCTTAGTGCCTATAACCAATGTAGGTGAGTCAGTGTCATTCACAGAATCATAGAAAGGTTAGAGTTGGAAAGGACCTTGAAGATCATCTAGTTCCAACCCCTCTTTCTTCTTAAATCACTTAAGCCTGGGGTTAGATGATCATTAAGAACAGATCTTTGAATTATGACATGACCAGGCAGTAGAAATGACAAAGCTGTGCACTTTGGTGCATCAGAGGGAAGGCACACCCAGATCGCACAGTATACTAAAGATGTCATTCACAAGTTATGCACTGAGTTCAGTCCTTACAAAGGCAGGAAACTAATATGAAAGTAACTTTAAACTTTCAGAAGGGGACAGCTTGATACCAGCATCTTCTCTTCTCCTTGGCACTTATAAAAAACAAAACAAGAACTGCATTGTGCCATACCAAAAGATTCATCAAGCCCTGTATGCTGTCCAGCAGTGCCTACAGAAAGTTATAGGAAAAGGACAAGCCCAAAACAGGCTGTTCAGGCTCCTCACCATAGCACCTATGGGCAGCAGGTGCCATGGGAGTCACAGTAGGCTTTGCTTTCATGGAACCTCCCAGAAAGCCCCTGTACCAGACTGATGCTTGTCCGCTGCGGGATGCTGAGGAGGACACATGAGCCAACGAGATTGCAGACAACAAGAAGGTGGTAACAAAATCCCGCTTAACATTACCAGCACTGTAGATGATGTCTTCTCCCTTAAATGTATTCCGTCTCGAACATGACTGAGCAGCATTTTCAGTAAAACATGACACTACAGGCTTGCTGTGCCCAGCTCACTCTGTCCTTTTCAACATTGCATACATTTGCATACTGTATTTTTTTTATCTCCTCTAGATCATCTGACAGCTTCCAGGCTTGTTTCAGAACATATTCATCATTGTTTTGGTTGTTGTCTATAGGTATCATTGGGGTGTAGCTTCTTACTGAGATTCATTACCTCAGAAAACAAAAGCAGACTTTTCTCTCCCCATGCTCTCCTAAATTCAGTATTGCAGCAAAGACTGAAATTCCCGGCCTGGCAGATGAAGAGCTAGACCCTCTTCGCTGAGGGATTCAGGGGAAAGGTGAAAGAAGACATTGACACACAAACTACTGACCTTTTTGATACTTTGTTATCAGCTCTCAAACTTTATGACCTGATGATGATCCTTTTCCACCTCAGGTCAGCAAAGAGACCCTAGTCAGCATGTCCTGTGGGCACCCCTATTGTGATCTGATCCGATTCCTCATCGCAGGGCCAAAATAGCAAACTGAACTGAATCACTCACTGTTATATAAAAGTAATTCCACAACTATCCCTGGAATTTTTTTATATGTTTTTCTCAAAAATTTCACTTTGGCTATATGGAGTTCACTAAAAATCCACACTAAAATATACGGGGACAGAGGCGGCATAGTAAATCATACCATCTCAAATGACAGCCATGCTACCTCGCTGCATGACACTTTCCCCTGCAACCTGAGCTGCTTAGCCCAGTGTGACCTTGAAGCATATGATCTTGCAGGCAATCATGGCTCTGGTTTCAAGGTGGTCTCTGACCACAGTTTTGAGTTTAGCTGAACATCACTGTCAGACTGTGCACTGAGCAACGCTGTCATTTTGGTATATATAGACATACACCAGCTTCACAGGAAGGCTACAGTTGTGGAGCATAGAGAACAAGAGACAGGGGGGCAAGGTGGACTAGCAAAAAAATTTCAAAAATAAATACCATCTCAAGGGAAGTCTCATTAGACAGACAGTTCAACACCTAATACTTTCATTGGCAAGAAGCCAGTTTTATTACTCTCCCAAGTAGTTTTTTTTTTTTAAAAGGTTTGATGCATTGGTCATTTTTCATATAAGCAAAGAAATTTACGTCATACAGAAGCAGGGCTTCTAACCCTCATATGGTTACTCTAGAACCAGATATTCTCCAGTTGTTGCATTATACCAAGTGAGCCCTTGAAAAACTAAGTTTTCAAAGAAACAGAGGCAGACAGAAGAATACTATTGAGAGAGAAAAGTAAATAAAGTTCTCTGGCAATGCTGCAGGGTCATGGAGAAGATTTATGCAGGCTTTTGAATCTATGAATGACCAGCTGGACACAAAAACAGTCACAAAATGTAGCTATTTCTTGAATATAGCAATAGCTAAAATTCTCCACTTTCTTGTTTAGCATGATACTAAAAGAGAATGGAAGAACTGCCTCTGAGAGTGTGTAGGAAAAATACCATACTCCTAAGAAAAGTAAAAAATTTGAAGGACATCATTGTTATCATATGCACCTCTCAAAGAACAGAATTTCTTTCATTTCTCTAAATTTGAGGAATGTTTGACTGACAGTCACTTAACAAGTCAGCCGTGTAATTATGGCATACTGACTGATTCCATTAGAAAAGATCAAATAGTGGCTGGAATCAAAGATATAAAGCTACTGGAATGACAGCTACAAGACAGAAACCTAAATCAGGAACAGAGTAAGGACATGTCAAAAAGATGCTAGAAGAAAACTGAGATGCAGTTACACTGGATAAACAGATTATCACAAGGGGAAATTGGAAAACGGAAAGACAAAATAAAGGGAGAAACATCACAGAAGAGCAAGAAGCTGTGATGGACAGAAACTGCATTAGCTGTAGAAACACGCCCAGACCCAAACATCCAACATCTGTATTTAGACAGCATAAACTTAAAAATTTTACAATATTTTGCAATTTAACAAGAATATCAGTGCTACATATTTAGAAAAGTGTGCAAAAAATCTGAAAATAACTTCTAGAGAGCTTAAATCTTCATGAGGGCTGACATCTTGCCTTATGCACTGAGGGAACACTTCTGAATTATAGATTGGATATTAATACCGAAGTGAATACTGGATGGAAAACATAGCTGTGAGCTTTTGAGAAAACAAGACCACTAAAATCCCCATCAAAAATACCTTTGGGGGTAAAATTCCTGAAGAATAACACAATCTTGAACTGAAAATCAAAGCTGGTTACATTTGTTGTAATTGCTAAGCCCATAAATATTCTAAGCGTTTACCAGCAGGTTAAATTCAAAAGTCAAAGAGAGATCCTGACACTGTGATACACAGTAAGAAGTTTGGTCTATATTTACAGACACTGGCTAAAACAATTTGATGTTATATTATTATTCACATTTCTTTGAGATTGGAATCTTGGAAGACCAAACATGAAAATCTTAGTGTACATCTGCAATATCGCTAAGGTGCATAATGCAATATGTCATAAGTGGAGATTAAATCTGTACTTACAGGACATGAAACTCCAGGAGTTTTTGTCTCATCACTGTTCAGAGTTTAGTGAACAAAAAAATCAGGGTCCCCTGTAAACTGTTTAAACTTCTTTTTCACCAGAGTCTGTATTTCAGCATTTAGCATAACACGTATCTGTGATTGAACAGTTTGATGAACAAAGAAATTAAGGTCATTAAAAGATAATTCAAAAGGTTACAGAGGTTGGAAGGGTTTAGCTCTCTAAACCTAAGGCTATCACCTTTACACCACAGTACATCACCATTGAAATTGTGTTTAGCAGGGGAAAGCAGATTCTCAATTTAGCAGAACTGCAGCAGACAGTAGAACAAATTGCCACGTGCAGCAAGAAAAAGTGATAAAGACACAAAAAATGCATGGTATAACAGGGACTCAAAAGTATGAAATCCATTATAAAGTGGAGCTACAGTTCATTTCTACAAAGGTATTTCACGAACTTTAAAAGACTACAACTATCAGAAAGGTTACTCCTCGTTTCTGTGAGGTACAGAATCCCAAAGATGAGGTTTTGAGGAAAACAAAAGGTAGATGACCACCAGTTCTTAGCAACAGGCAGATAGACGGGTAGAATTTGCAGAGACAGCTCCCCCCCACAACGCAATTATTCTACAGAGACCCCAACGAAACAGTAGCAGAGATGGCAAAGGAGCAGAAACAGGAACGTTTCATAGGATTTCATCTGGAATTTAGGAAAGATTCATTGAACATTGCTAAAAAGGTTAATGGAGCTGTAGTAGTGTTTGACAAAAGGAATATATACTGTTATGTTTAATAACTGAACCAGATCATCAGGAGGCAAGTCAGATACATAATTAACGTGAATATCTAGTTTTAACAGTTTGGGCCAGGTGGGGCAACAGCAAGATGACAGATGCTCTCCCCTACCTCTTGCTCCAAGGAGAGGAAGGAGAGAGATAAAGAGATTTATGAGTTTAGAAAGAACTAAACTACTTTAATGAAATATTAATAATAAAATAGAAATAATGAAATAGATACAATACATACAAAACCCTACCAAGTTCCCAGGAAGATGTCCCCAGCAGGCACTGGGGAAGTCCCAGAAATAGACTCATTGATGGATGGGAACCGGATTCCGAGTCTTGATTCAGGAACCCACAGATCAGGATCAAAGGTAGACAAACAGACAGGGTCCTCCTTGGACATCAGTCACTGAAGGAAGAGAGTCATTGAAGAAAGAGGCTGACCCTTTGATCCCTCAGCTTTTATAATGAGCATGGGGCAGACAGGATGGAATACCTAATTGGTCAGTTTGGGTCACCCGACCTGTCCATGCCTCCTCACAGGTGCGACCCCTCCATGGGGTAAACAACCAAGTCAGCTGACCCTGATTGCCATGGCAGCAAAAGTGTGAGCACCAGCCTCTCTGACCCAACAAAAGTTACCTCTGCTCTACCCCAAACCAGGACACTAGTCAGTCTGTGCCCAGTTTTAAGAAACGCAGATTGCACAACTCACAACCAGACAGACAAGCAATAGTATCTATTCCCTTGGAGTTTAGTGCTATCTTCTTTCAGATGCTTATGTCACGTTGTCCTTCTCCTTTAGTTAAGTTATTGCATAGCCTTATCAAACTACCTTATAGAACTGCTCGCTTTAGGTCTATAAGATCTTGAGCTGATTGTTTTCCTCTTTGTGCTCTTTAAGATGTGAACTGGTGGTTCAGCTGTCCTTTCACTGCTTCCAACTACCAGAAGACTACATGACTCTGCTGCTGACTCCAAGCAGGCAGTTTTGCTGCTGGATCAGAATTTCTTGCCCTGCCTGTTAAACAACCATGCTGCCTTGTGTTGCTGCCTAAGCTCACCTTATTCTCTCTGCTGACTCTTCCTGAGCCCTGCCAAATTCCCCTCAAATTTTGACTTCAGCTGTAAAAAAGTGTAAGTTTTCCGAAGAAATATTACAGTAATAATAAATCATTAATTTGCATTAGTTTTTGCTGTGAGTTATGCAAATTATGTATAGACGGACCCTCTGGAAATGTGCTCAAGTGTCCTACAGTGTCACAATATTTGCTTGACCTAGGCTTAGATATGCGTGAGGAATCTCTGCGAAATGTAAATTTATCTATAATTCATTTTGCAACATGGATGAATTGAAAGAGCACAAGAATATCTTGACTGTGACAATAAGTGTGCGAGATATTCCAACATTCACTTCCAAAAACCTTTATCTTGAATAATTTATTTCATGTGGTACGGGTTCAGGAATTTGTAAACTTAAATGTCTAAGCAAAAATTTATGGATCACTCAGTAAATGTTAATAATCATATGGAAATGCATACTTAGACAATACAGGAGTTTGCCAGCCCAGCAGAACACATCTACTTGTATGAAAACTGTGACATTTTTCATCGTAACAACCAATTGGTATAGAAAGGACTACAGCTGAACTGAAAAAAGCAGTGACAAATTCATGTCCAGCTTCATCTGTGTTCATTGTATTTGTGTTAGAAGCCATAATAAGGTTAGCAACTGCTGTAGACCTGTCCTGTCTGAAAAGTGGGCATAAAGTGTAAAACTTCAGATTACTGTGATGCTGATGACTTCTAAAATTTAGATTTTTAATTGTGATCACTCTACCCCTGCATTAGCTGTGACAGGAAAGTTCAAAATCACAATTTCAGTACAGATCCCACAGACATCCTACTTGAAGATTAATGTCAATGCAAGCAAGTTAGTCTGCTTTTTTTCCTCCCTCTCTCTTGGCTTGACATTACTCATTTCAATACCAAACATAGGTCTTTAAACTTAGGGTTTTATACTTGAACCACAAATTCCAACGGCCATTTTTTTAAGAGAAAAGTAAAGTTTATCTTTCTTATGCCACATTTTACTTTTTTTTATTTATTTCCTTAATGTAGTTTACTTGCTTACTCTAAAACAGTGAGATATCTCAATACTTTTGTAACTCCAAAAATTGAGCACGAGCTCTTATAAGTAGATTGAAACTCAGTAGTATTTATTTACTGAACAGTAGATAGATGTTGGTATGGACATCTACAGTGGGTAAAGATTCATACCCTGTGGTGACTATAAGGAAATGTCATGCATTGATGATACTTTTTCAAACATTCTGCTACGGGTATGTGTCTGCTATGCTTTAAAGTCTGGACTGTTGAGGGGATCACAGAATCACAGAATGGTTGAGGTTGGAAGGGACCTCTGCAGGTCATCTGGTTCAACCACGCCCTGCTCATGCAGGACCATCCGGAGCCAGCTGCACTGGGCCATGTCCAAATGGCTTTTAAGTATCTCCACACCCTCCCTGGGTAACCTGTGACAGTGCTCAGTCACCCTCACAGAGAAAAATGTTTCCTGCTGCTCAGACAAAGCCTCCTGTGTTTCACTTTGTGCTCATTTTGTCTCTTGTCCTGGCACTGGGCACCACTGAAAAGAACCTGGCTCCATCCCCTTTGCACCTTCAGGAATCTTTATACATTATTAAATTCCTACTTGAGCCTTCTCTTCTCTAGGTCAAACAGTCCCAACTCTCTTAACCTCTCCTTGAATGACAGATGCTCCAGTCCCTTAATCATCTTTATGGCCCTTTGCTGGACCCACTCCAGTAGTTCCACATCTCTCTCATGGTAGGGAGCTCAGAACTAGGCACAACACTCCAGGCGTGTGTCTCACTCTGCCAGTGCTGAATAGAGAGGAAGGCTCACCTTCCTCGACCTGCTGGCAACACTTTTCCTAATGCAGCCCAGGGGGCCATTAGCCTTCTCTGACACGGGGGCACATTGCTGGCTTATGGTCAACTTGGTGTCCACCTGTAAAATTTTTCTTTAAAGCTGCTTTCAGGTAATTTTCTGTAAAGCCGTTTTCCAGCCAGGCAGCCTCCAGCATATATTGGTACATGGGGTTGTTCCTTCCCAGATGCAAGACTTTGCACTTCCATTTGTTGAACTTCATGACATTCCAATCAGCCCATTTTTCCAGTCTGTTAAGATCCCTCTGGACGGCAGCACAACCCTCCAGTATATCAGCTACTGCTCCCGGTTTGGTGTCATCAGCAAACCTGCTGAGGGTACACTCTCCCCAGTCCTCCAGACCATTAATGAAGGTGTTGAGCAGGATTGGACCCACTATGGACCCCTGGGATACACCACTAACTACTGGCCTCCAAACAGACTTTGTACCCACGCATCACCACCCTCTCAGCCAGGCTGTTCATCCAGTTTTCAATCCACTTCACTGCCTGATCATCCAGCCCATACCTCAACAGCTTCTCTATGAGGATCTTATGGGTGACAGCACTGAAATCATTACTGAAGTCTAAGAAACAATATCTACTGCTCTTCCTTCATCTACTAAGCCAGACATTTCATCACAGAAGGTTATCAAGTCAGTCAAACCATCAAATTTGACTACCATTTGGTGGATCCACGCTGACTACTCCTGTTCACTGTCTTAACCTTCACGTGCCTAGAAATGGTTTCCAGGATTGGTTGTTCTACCACCTTCCCTGGGACTGAGGTGAAGCTGATCACCAAATGTTTCAGAACAGTGTAGTTTTCCTCCTAGTAGCAGAAAACAGCTCTTTTAGTGATTCTTCATTGCTATAATTGGACAATGATCTCCTAATTCTAATTTTTCTGCTCATGCTAGTTCACGCCAAGAGCTTATTTATTTGTTACATTTTAAAACACTCTTTGTCTCCCTCTGATTGTTAACCCATAACTCAAAGATGCACAAAGCCTTTTTATGTAGTTAAGAAATTTCAGCATGAATACCCTTGTTTGCACAAAAATGTGATCATTCATGCTCCAGTAACCTTATTCACATGCACAGAAGCTATTCTACAAATATTTGTGTGAACAAAAAGAGTTTGTATGAATTTTCATGGGAAAATTAAACAAATAAAGGTGTGTCCATTGCTGAATCATAGAGAAATTAGAATTTGTAAAAAATACGATCAAAATTACTCTTGTTGAGGTAGAAATCCTCTAACTTAACCATTTTCAATAAGCTCTGGACTTGATTTCTGTGTATTAATTATCTCAATACCGGCAGAAATTGTTCTTTTATCTGAAAGAAGTTGGGCTAATCCTTGCCATTTCTAAGGCCACAGAGATGTGTCTGTCTAAATTCACCTGCTAGATATTAAATCCCTTTATTCAGATCCTAGTTCTAGATCAGTAAATTTGTAAACTTGATAATTTGAGGAGATTCCATTGACGTGTTCATCCATTTTGCCATGCAGCTCCTGGGCCATACAATATCTGGATATATATTTTGAACAGAGATTCAAAGATAAAAATCTATCTTACTTTACACGGATACACGAATCTACAAAAAAAACCCACAAAACCAGACCAAAAAAAAACCCGACCAAAAAAAAAACAACCAAAAGCCATCATGCCTTCCAAAGCAAGTTAGGAAATAATTTTTGGGATTTAAAATTACTTTCGCTCTCCATGAAATGAAACTTTCAAAAGAGAAGTGAGGGAAAAGAGAGGGAGAAGAATTGGAAGAAAGACAGGGTTAGTAGGAGTGCAGCTGATTTGGGGAAGCTGGAAGTTTAAGTCAAGACAGTTCAGGGCTTTAACACATATTGAATTACTTATGAAATGTGGAAAATCTTCAGCAAAGATGAATGAGCAGATTTTACTCTGTGATGATCTGTAAACTAATAGAAGTATTTCCTTGAAACAAACATGAGAGATTTAAACATCTATTGTGAGTAAGGCATGACAATTCCAAGTGTGATTCTGTCACCTACCAGGTAAATACCAGGAGCATCAGTGCATTAAGCCATAGGCTGGTCTGAGTCCTTACTCCTCTCCTCATTTCAGGTCCACCCAAGCCTGATATATGTATCACACGGAAGTTACTGAGCTTGTACACATAGATATTTCACTAAAACAACAAAAGGTTTTCCAAGAAAATTCTAAGTTGTCTCTCGCCTTGTCTCTGTGTCCCTCCTTTTCTTTACAGATGTTATCAGCCTGGAGGAAGAGGAGATCTCTGCCACCCCTTTCCAGAAAACAGCTCATATTTCTTTCTTAAAAACCATGACCATAGAATCATAGAATTGTCTAAGTTGGGAGGGACCTTTAAGATCATTGAGTCCAACCATTAACCTAACACTTCCAAAACCGCAACTCAACCATGTTCCTGAGCACCTCGTCTACCCATCTTTTAAATACTTCCAGGGATGATTGAAGGTGATGTTACTTAGGCCTCTGCAATTACCTGACAGTTATGACTGACCGTTAAGTCAACAATTCCTGTGGTTTTAAAGTCAATCTCCTTGTCTTTCTTTGTAAATACTTCTGTGATTTTGAATGCTAGTAAGAAATGCAGTCTCTGTTGTACTTTTGAGGAACTTCCTCCATTCCCAGCGCAATGAAACTTACACAATTTTCTCTAGGCATCACCTTCAATCATCCCACATTCTATTCTTCTGATGAAGACTGACATACAGCACAGGTCCGTGCATTACATCAATCCCTCAGTCCTGGAGCAGAGCACTGGGAACTATTGACAAATTTACAGTAGCATTGGTGCAATAATACACAGTCCTTAGAGCCAGTTTGGCACCAGAGTGTGTCACACTCCATGCCAGGCCATGCACCCCACAGCCATTCTCAAAACACTGGCAGTTACGCTTGAATTCATATGCGCATAGTTTCTGTGCAAAATTACTTAACTTTGCTTTGCTTTAGGTGAATAGGAGTCCCCGAGTTCACAGTGTTCTGGTCCTCATTAGTGTTGAGAAAGACCATTTTATTAGCAGAGTTCACAGGGACTTAGCTTGGGAACAGCTTCTAACTCTTGGTCTAATGGAGTAACATTGGTTAGTGGTTACAAAATTGATTGGCTTTATAAGGGAAATTAATTGGCCGTGAAAGGGAAGAAAGGAAAACTGTACACTTTAGTTAACTATCAAATAAAATAGACTGAAAGTTCCTCCTATGGGCAGCAAAACACTTTATGAAGCTTTCAGTGCTAAAGGGTGGCAGAAGATTCAGAAAACTACAAAAATTATATTAAATACTAACGAAAGTAAGACAGACTCTCTTAAGGCTTCTAGCCCATTTTTCACTTCTTTTTTTTTTTTTTTTCTTTTT